>SJYA01001182.1:0-429884 GCA_006410615.1 Neotragus moschatus
CCCCCCCCCGCCAGGGAGCCACTGTCTTGATTAGGTGTTTATTTCTCTAAATTGTATTTTGACAGAAGTCGGGGCTCAGGAAGGCGGCCGAGCCCGGCACCGAGCCGGAAAGCTCGGGGCAGATTTTATAACTCGTGAGTTACCAGGTCAGGTTTGCTAGTGTGAAGGGAAGTGACAAGAAGTAAAGCAGACGAGGCTGATAGCCCGGGCAGGAGCTGGGCAACTCGCTTGGAAGCACTGATTTTCCATGACTCTGTAGCGCGCAGCGGTGCTATCGGAGGAGCGCTTCAGGAAGGCCGTGTTGGCTGCAGTGTGGGCTGGATTGGCGTGGGGAGTTCCGGAAGACCAGGCAAGAAGAGGTTAGGATTCGAGCCAGAGTTCTGGGGGGGAGATGCAGACCAGGTGGCCGAACCCCTTCCCACCCTCGTGGAGCTGTCCCCCCGTCCCCTGCCCACTGAGGGACCCCATCAGCTTTGCCTTCCAAATGCTCTTCCTGCTCAGTCACGGACACACGGCCCCTTAGCCTCTTTTGTGCCTCCTTGGTGGCACTTGACACACATTTTGTAAGTCACTTGCTTCCTTGTGTCCCTGCCTGCCACAGGGGCTCCATTCTTTGTTTCCCGGGCACCCTAGCACAGGCCTGGCACATAGGCTGTGCCCAGTTAGTGCTCCTGAGTGAGTGGAGCTAGCTGGGCTTTAAGCGAAAGCGAGTAAAAGGAGGGCCCAGAGCAAGGCCGGAGGAGGGGGGTGGTCCCTGGGGCCATGGGAGCCCAGCATGGGGGACAGGCAGGGCAGTTATGTGGCCTCGTGCAGTGGGCAGTTGACTGTGCGGTTCTGGAGCTCGGATGGTTTGCTTAGAGATACAAATTTGAGAGCTAAGTAACCTCTTCCAAGCACTTGTTGAAATCAAGGCGAACATAAAAGTTTAAAAGGCCATTGGGCTTATCGTCGGTAGGTTGGGAGAAGGAAACAGGTGCCATGGAGGCACAAGGAGAAACGGGTCTGATGTCTCGACTTTGCAGACAAGGCAGCATCCTTTTGCACTACCTGTGCTGTACAGACTGGTCAAGAGGAGCCTCAGGACACGTGCAGAATCGAGGTGCTCTTGAGCCCAGTCAGCTCGGTTGTAGATTCGGCTTTTATCACAGCTTTTGGCAGGTTGTTGCTCAGGGGGCCATGCCAGGCTGCAGTGCCCAGTGTCTGTAACGACCTGTGCGTCAGCCTCTGCTCACGGGTGTGATTGCTGAGGCTCAGAACACGCTGGGGCAAGAGCTCTAGCTGGTTTTATCTCCTTCTCAGCTCCAGGGGGTTTTCACATCCCATCATCATTCAGAAAAGCCATCCTACCCAATGGTATGAAGACCGAGGAGAATTCTGAGTTTCTTCATAGGGAAGAGGGAAAGGAAAGCCATGGGTGGAGTGTTCTCGTCAGTAGGTTACCTCACAGTGCACCGGGGGAAAGCTTTCAAACCGTGAGCAACATGCTCCATCGTACCAAAGAGTGTATGTGAAAAGCAGATATTCACATGGTTGTTACATTACAAGCAGTGCCATTTAATGTTGCTTTCCAATCAAATTTTCTGTTGTCTCCAAGGTTAACTAATGGCGCCTTGAGGTTATTTTCATACCGTAGCCCAGGGCCAGGGTTGGCAGAGGGACAGAGTAAGTGCTAATTAACGTTTGCCATCAGAAAGCAGCTTTCGTTAATGTGAGCACAGCTGAGGTCGAGGAAGTTGATGCGTTTACTCAACCTTCATAGAGCACCTTGGGGAAGTGAAACTACTAAGCCACAGAATTTTCATCTTTGAGGATCGCGCTGGTGCACGTAAGCCGAGCCCAGTGTACCCGGGACGCAGTAGGGGTGAGGGCACACCCTAGTGGGAGGGAGACTCGGAGAACCTTTGCAGGGCTGGGGGTGACCGGCAGGAGTGTTTCCTGGAGGACATGACTTAGAGCTGTGATTGCAAGGGTCCGTTAGCCAGATAAGGAGGGAGAAGGGTTTCTGGGTCCCACAAACAGACACAGAGGAAAGAAACAGAGCGTGTGCATAGGACTGTTGCAGGCCTTGCTGGAGGGACCAGGGCAGGGCATGAGGGGACGGGGTCAGAGAGGCCGGCAGAAACCAGACGGTCCCACGCTTATGGAGAGGGCTTGGGCTTCACCTTCCAGTCACAGGGGGGGTCTTAAGCCTGGGAGTGGTATGGTCACACTTGGTGATTCATACAAATGATTCAGGCAGCCAGAGGAGGATGGATTTGAGGGGGTAAGACCAGAAAGCAGAGAGATCAGTCAGAAGGCTGAAAGATGGAAGAAAAAAAAATTTTTCAGTCAGCCAAAATCTCTTAGCGGGGAGTCTTACACTGAACTCTGCCCAGTCTCCTGAGTCTTGCTTTGCACACAACTCAGATAACGACACGCTTGGTCCTCTGGCTTGTCAGTGGCAGACTTTTTACAGGGTGTAGGAAATAACTAGTAGAGCCGATTATATGCCATCAAGAAAGAAATGAAGCTGCTCCAAAAATGGAAGATCAGCTGTTAAGCATAGTGGTTGAGACAGGATTTGGGTTGCTAGAAGACTTTGGACACAGATGAACCTTCCTAAGCATTGGCTTCCCCATCTTTAAAATGGGAGAATTAAGATACCACCCTTAAGAGACATTTGGAGGATTAAATAAGACAGTGTTTGTAAACTGTGGAATACGGTGCATGAAAGTTTAATAAATGCCCAGTAAATAAAGCTTCAACAGTTGTTAGTGAAGTGGTTGGGGCTGTTTGATTTAGGGTAGGGTTTGCCTAATTCCGTGGCTTTTGATGGTGATTACGTTAAAAGGGTTCCATGGTGAAGAAATTTGGGGAATCTGGTTAAATAAGAGGGGTTTTATTTTTGCTCTGCTTTGTCTGGTTTCTCTCTTACAGCTGTTAATAGTATGTATTGCAATATTTCCCACACTTAATCAGTCTGGTGGGGCTAGGTTCCCTGGGGCATACTTCGATAACTGCTTATTTAAGGTCATAAATGTAGCCATCTGCTTCCCTGGCCCAGGAGTATGTTTTTATCACAGAGGGCACTATGGTTACTTGATACTGACAACTGTGTCCCATCAAAGGCTGTCCTATTTTCATCTCTCTGTTTGAGAAGGCAAGGAAGTATATATATAGTGTGTAAAATTTCTGATCCCAATTGATCAAACCTTTAAAAATTGCATTTTTAACGTTTATATTATAGAAAAACTAAAAAATACAGAATTATGAAGAAGAAATACGTAGTCACGTGTGATACCATCACTCAGAGATAAACACTGTTAGACATTTCATATGTTTTCTGCCACTGGGATAATTTTGCATGTAGAGTTTTTGTCTTGTTTTATATCTGTGAAGTTATGCTATGAGCACTTTCTTATTTTTTGTCAGAAGATTCTTACATGACATTTTTAGCAACTTATATTTTAATCATGTCAGTATGCTGCAACTTGGACAGCAAAGAGATCCAGCTAGTCCATCCTAAAATAAATCAGCCCTGAATATTCATTGGAAGGACTGATGCTGAAGCTGAAATTCCAATGCTTTGGCCACCTGATGGATGGGAAGAATTGATGCATTTGAAAAGACCCTGATGCTGGGAAGGATTGAGAGTGGGAGGAGAAGGGGATGACAGAGGATGAGATGATTGGATGGCATCACCGACTCAATGGACATGAGTTTGAGTAAACTCTGGGAGTTGGTAATGGTCAGGGAGGCCTGGCATGCTGCAGTCTATGGGGTCAAAAAGAGTTGGATATGACTGAGCGACTGAACTGATGCTACAGTTTANGAGGATGAGATGATTGGATGGCATCACCGACTCAATGGACATGAGTTTGAGTAAACTCTGGGAGTTGGTAATGGTCAGGGAGGCCTGGCATGCTGCAGTCTATGGGGTCAAAAAGAGTTGGATATGACTGAGCGACTGAACTGATGCTACAGTTTATGTGACTAGTCCCTTAGGTACTTTGTTTTTTTTCTTTCATAATTTATATTGCAGTTAACATCTTTGAACATAAATCTGTTAAAATATCAACACTGAAGAATGACTTATTTTCAAAAAATTATTAAGTATCTGGTGATTCTTTTAGTTAGAAATTTTATTCCCTGCATCAGTTATAATTGCAGGGTTTTTTTGTGTGTGTATGAAATTTAAGTAGAATAACTTAGAGTAACTGATTCTCCTTTGACTAATCCCTTTCTCTACCCACAGACTAGCAAAAAAACTCGATGTTAGAATAGCGTTTTCTCATACTGAACAGAAGATGAATAATTTCAGTCATGTGAGAGTAAACCTTATCTATTAAACTGAATTTTTGAGTCAGGTGTTGGAAAGTTCATGTCATGGTATATTTTACATGTAAAAGCAAAATCTTCTAAAGACGTAGTCTTCATACACACTCAGATCTTCCTGGAGAGGCATTTTCTTACTTGTACCTGTGTAAAGACCATCCCAGAAAATTCTCATACATACTTTTCTTGTAGATTGTGGTTAAGTGGAGATGAAGAGGGGAAAACCCCGAAGCTCTCTCTAAACGAGTGAACGCTTTGGTTGGTTGTGCTGGCAAGGAACTACTAGTAAGAAAAGCAAAGTTTAGAAGTTCTGTCTTCCATAGACTGCTTTCTTTTGGGAAGGGGAGGAGGGATCTGGATTTTAAAATTACAGTAGAAGCTATTAGTTAACCTCCCTCCACTTAACTAAAGTGTTCCAGTAATTGGCACTCGCCAGGCCCTTTATCAGATACAGTGATTGATGCCTCCCTGCCCCACCCCATTCTGTCTTGGTCAGATCCCCCCCCAGGCATTTCGGCTCCCACACCGAGTAATTACCCAGAGTCAAGTGTGTTGGCTCTCAGACCTGTTCACTCTGATTTTATTTGTTATAGTAATTACATGATTTCATTAAATACTATGGCAACTGATGAACCATGTGTGAAAACTGTAAGCTGGGACTTCCCTGGCCGTCCAAGAGTTGAGACTTTGCCTTCCAATAGAGGGTATGAGAGTTCAATCCCTAGTCAGCGAGCTAAGCTCCCACATGCCTCCATGGCAAAAAAGCAAAAACCATAAAATAGAAACACGGTTGTAACAAATTCAATAAAGGCTTTAAATGGTCCACATCAGAAAAATCTTAAAAAAAAAAACAACTGTAAGCTGAGGGCTAACAGGTGGTTCAGTGGAGGAAAAAAAAACAAAGCTAGTGAATTAGTTATGGACTTGATCGGGGGAAATTGAAAATTCCAGAAGGATTCTGCTCTCATCTTGCTTGTCCAGTGTCTTAAGTTCCCCACAGAGAGGTTGTGGTCTGGATGAGGAACTTCTGAAACTTGAGCTGGTGGACCTTATCTCTAAGAAAAGACCTTTGCCTTAAATGAAAAACACGGATAAGGTCTGTAAAATTCTGAGTGTTTAGTGAGTTACCACTTTAACCAAACTGCTCAGTTAACCAGCAGCTGAGCTGACTGGTTCTGATAGTATGAAATGAGGGCTTCTCTGTTTTCCTGATTCACCTGCGGTGAGGTCCTGATTCCGTAGGAGTAGGGTGGGCGCAGCTGTGACAAGCCCCTTGCTTTTAGGAGGTGAGGGACGGAGACAGGTCACATCGTGGTCTGTTTGGGTCCCGTCTTGCCTCTGCTCCTCAGCCCTCTCTGTCTCCACCCTGAGTCCCCAGGATACAAGGCCCGTGACGCCAGGAGGTAGCGGCTGTTATTGGCACAGCTGTCCACGCAAGTCTAGGGAGTGGGGAGATCTTGTTTAGTTTCCTCTAAATATTAGGATGGAGAAGGCAATGGCACCCCACGCCAATACACTTGCCTGGAAAATCCCATGGACGGAGGAGCCTGGTGGGCTGCAGTCTATGGGGTTGCCAAGAGTCGGACACAACTGTGACTTAAGAAGTAAATCTTCTCGGGGTAAAAAGCCCAGCAGAACCCCTGGTATGCTGTGCCTGCCAGAAGCAGAAAACAGGCAAANGCCTGGAAAATCCCATGGACGGAGGAGCCTGGTGGGCTGCAGTCTATGGGGTTGCCAAGAGTCGGACACAACTGTGACTTAAGAAGTAAATCTTCTCGGGGTAAAAAGCCCAGCAGAACCCCTGGTATGCTGTGCCTGCCAGAAGCAGAAAACAGGCAAATTGTGTGTTGCGGAGACCACCGACTTCTTCCCGGGAGCTGGTCCATTTACCTTCAGCCTAGTTTTTTGCATTTCTGTGTTCAGTTTTGCACTTAAAGTGAATAACACTCAGTTTTTAAGATGCAAGCCAGCTCCATGTGGAAAGGATTGGTGGAGTCTGCATCCCTCATCTGCTGCTTTCTAAGGACAGCAAGTTTCTGTCAGCAGGAAGGATTTTGGTATCTGCCATCAGAAATAGCTGTCTTTTTTAGTCTAATACATTCTGAGTGGTTGTTTTGGTGGAACATTTGATAAGCAGCTGGCAAATGTCCTTTCCCGAGCAGGCTGTAGCCTTGGAGATGGTTTCACACACCCCACGAGACTGTTGTATTTTAGAACAGTTTCAGAATGTTCTCCAGTTCTTCAACTGTATTTTTTGTTTTTTTCAGGTTTTTAATTTTATTAGCATGTTAAACAGTCCAACTCAGCAGCTGTTAAGTTTTTTCATAAAAACTCTAGGAATACTTAGGAAAGTATTCCTAAGGTTAAGTCAAGCCACATTGGGTTGCGTTTGCAAGTCTCCTCTGGGATATTGTAGGCTTGGGTTACAGGCTCCTCTTGAGAGGCTGTCTTTAATTGGAAGACTCTGATAAAGTGAGTGCATCACTGGGAACATCTTTTCACTGAATGGAAGATGAATTTGGGCATTCTGATAACCTTTAGTATTTAAGCCTAAACTCAAATTGCATGCAACATTCCCTGGAGAAGGAAATGGCAACCCACTCCAGTATTCCTGCCTGGAGAATCCCATGGACGGAGGAGCCTGGTGGGCTACAATCGATGGAGTCGCAAGAGTTGGACACGACTGAGCGACTAAACCACCACCCTAAAATTAATTGGTGAACTAGATCAAGTATAGCACAGTTAAAGGAAATGAGGTTAATCTGGCTGAATGCACGCCAACCTTTTTATCACCCAATCCCTAAGCCTGCTGTGTTTAAAGTCTTAATGCAACCTGAACGTTCCTAGTAGGAAGTACAAAGGCTGAGATTTCTTCCATTCTGTATCTTTGTATTAAAAATAATGTTCTACTTAGTTTTATTTAAGAGAGGAAAAGATCCAAATCAAAATGAATTTCCCACCAGAAGGAACCAGTATGTCTTTGAGAAGGACTAGTCTGGGTTGGGGGCCCCACGCATACAGATGGGTCTGGGACGTCTTGTTTCAGCAGAGAGCAGGGCAGCTGTCAGGGGCCGGGGGTCAGCCTGAGAGCCAGCTTGAGGTGTCTCCCACTGGCCATAAACAGCTTGAGCACTGGAAAGATTAATGGTGACAGCTGGTTAAAAATCTGTTACCTAATAATGGTACCTCCAGAAAAAAGCCTGCTGGTTGGTTTTAGAGTTTGCTGGAGCACTAACTCAGCCTTCTTAAAAGTGGTTTTAAAAGTGAAGGGGTGGTGAAATCACACATTCATCCTGCTTTTCCTGTATCAGTTATTTCAAATGCTCAAACAGATGAGGCAGAGCGCTCATAGAGGAATGAGGCCGATCCACACAGAAGGTGGAATGAAAGAGTTTTAGTAAGTGTAGTTATGGTATTGTAGTTAGAGTTAACAAAAGTTCTTGTGCCTTACAGGTACATATTAATTTTGAGGGTGAAATGATACTATGCCGAGATTTGCATTAAACTACATTCCCTAAAGTGAGGAGTACAGGCAGATGGAACGTGATTGGCAAATGCTGCTGATTGTCAAACCCAGGAGAAGGGCACCCGGGGATTCATTTATGTTTAACCCTTGCTTTGCTTTGTGTTTGAAAATATAAAAAAACAGGAGACATAAACAGGAAGGGAGTTTAGGTGGTTGTTGGCACTTGGAGACGTGGTGGCAGGCGCGATAGACTGGCCTCTGTGCAGCCACAGTGGCTGCTGTGGCTCAGTCGATGGCGCGATCGTGCAGAAGATGCTGGGGCTGAATGTCCGCACACTGAGGGCTGCAAGTCTGTAGCTCCTTCCTGGTACTTGTGACTGCGGTGGTCTCTTCAACCTCCCTAAGGCTGAATTTCCTTTTTCCCAAGTAAAATGGGAACAGATTTGTCTAACGCTCACTGAGAGGGTTAAATGGAGATAATACGTGACAAGAAGGTGGCACAGCGCCAAGCGTGCAGTAAATGTTCGTTGGACATTGAACAGGTGCTGGCGAGTGAAGCTTTCCTGTCACCACCAATAACTCATCTTACCCAAATCTTTACATTCACATCTGTTTGACTCCCCAGCCCCCAACTTTTCCTCCCCAGGGCCTTTTATTGGAAGAGCAAATGCAGCTGGGGCTGCAGTGCGGAGTGAACGGTGCCCTCTGGAGGTGGGTGGTGTTCAGCTCCCAGGGCCTGTCTCCAAGGGGGTCTTGACACGGAGACTGATGCTCAGGAGGACAGACTGTATTCTGGTTGTTGTCTCCCCCGAGCTTGGCATGTAATGGTGCTTCTTAAGTATTTTTTGGATGAATGAGTGAAATGAGCCAACCACTGTGCTGAAACATGTTTTGGTGGCTCTCATGATTCATAGTCTAGGTACTGGAGTTTGTGAGTGATTAAAAAAAAAGATACGTGAAATAAGTGGCCTCAGTGGCACCCCACTCCAGTGTTCTTGCCTGGAGAGTCCCGGGGATGGGGGAGCCTGATGGGCTGCTGTCTGTGGGGTCACACAGAGTTGGACACGACTGAAGTGACTTAGCAGCAGCAGCAGCAGGCCATCACAATCATAACTTTACTCCCACATTTTAATAGGCTTTCCAGGAAGGCTGACTTTCAGCTGAAGAGAAGGGATTGTGTGAAGCTGACTAGTGTCTGGTGAGTCTGCGGATGCGTGTTGCATGTCTGATGTCTGCACCGTGGCGGGGGATTTTTCTTTATAGCATCACCGTCATCAGCTCAGTGTCCTCCTTTTGCATCTCACTCCCAAACTGTTACACTCTTGGCGCAGATAGTT
This sequence comes from Neotragus moschatus, assembly GCA_006410615.1. NCBI lineage: Eukaryota > Metazoa > Chordata > Mammalia > Artiodactyla > Bovidae > Neotragus > Neotragus moschatus. The sequence goes on from SJYA01001182.1 coordinate 9,118, forward strand.
TTACCTGGTTGTTTGTAATAACGAGCATTTACCTGTGACATTAACTGTTTAAAAATGTATTCTAACATTCAAAGAAGCTAATTTTCAGAACAGCTTAGCAAGGTTTTAACAACTGATGGGCAGTGGCCTGAGGCCGCAGCAGTCAGGAGTCCTCCAGGTTGAGCGAGACAAGCGTTTAGCACTAGGTGGTGGTGCCTGGGTGCCAGGCCCCGTTCTGGGTGAGGGGGAGTGAACACGACACAGTTCCCCTCTTCAGGGGCCTGATGTTCTCATCAGAAGGCTGAGCGTGTGCTCGGATGTCATTGTGTGCCTCGGGAAAAGCCATTCCACTTCTGTGTGCTGGGCCTTTGGCAAGATGGGGTGCTCAGCTTGGGAGCGGGGATGTAGACCCCCAGGGCCGGTGTGGGACTGGCCACAGGTGTGCACGTCCCACCTCCAGGCCTGAGGGGTGGAGCAGTCTGTGGAGAGCAAGGGAAGGAGCGAGAGGGCTGCTTCGGATGGGGGTGGTGGCTGAGGTCACTACAGCCATCCTAGAGGGAGGGGGCCCAGAGAACCCCCTCCTCCTTTCAGGCTCCTGCCACCCTCAGCTCCCATCGCTGAGTCCAGCTGGAACCAGAGGGCACGTGGTGGCTGTGGTTCAGCCAGGCAGCCCCCCGGGACCCAGAGCAGGATGGAGAGTGGATCTCACGGGGAAGTGGAAGTTTCCAGCCCTGGATTCATTCCCTGTGGATGCCATAACACATCACACGAACTTGGTGGCTTAAAACAAGAAAAACTTACACTCTCACATTCTGGAGGCCGGAAGTCCAAAATCAGGGGTGTCCACGCTCCCTCCCTGCAGAGTCTCCAGGGGAGAGCCCATGGGTGGCCTCTTCCCGCTCCTGGTGTTGCTGGCTCCTTGGCTATGGCCGCATCACTCACCCCCGCCTCTGTCTTCTCTTGGCCTTCTCCCCTCTACATCTTCTCCTGTGTATGTTGCGTATGAGGACACTTGTCATTGGATTTCCAGCCTCCCACATAATCCAAGGTGATCTCTTTATCTTCAGATCCTTAACTTAATTACATCTGCAAAGACCCTTTCCCTGAATAAGGTCACATCCCCATGTCCCAGGCTCCAGGGATTAGCATGTGACATTGCTTCTTGGAAACCACCGTTCAGCCCACCACCAGCCCCCGTCACTCCGGGCGTTGTGGCGTAGTGGTGGTGTTGGCGTGACTTTGCTTCATTTGTCTTCAGTCAGCTGGCGCTCTGTGAGGGCAGGGTCTCTGCCTGCTTGTTCCCCCACGTCCGTCACCTGCCCTGCCCAGAGCCAGCGAGTAACAGTGCCTCAGATAATGCTTTTTCAGGTGAGTGAATAAACAGATAAACAAGCACAGTGAACTGGAACAGAGTGAAACCAGAGGTGTGCTCAGGGAGGCCCCAGGACAGGGCCCAGGTGTCACTGCAGGTTCCGGGGAAAGCCAGTTCAGCTGCATCAGCTGGGCCTCCGGCCGGACAGGGGGCACTCGGCTTAGGGGACTCCAGGGGTGTTTAATAAAGGGGTTCTTTACAAGAAGGTAGTGGGTGTAGACCCCCCAGGGCTGGTGGAGTTTGCCATGGGGTCTGACACTTTTAAGTGGATGGATCGAGGGGTGTGTAGGTTATGCCTCATGCCTGGTGATCCGTGAATGAGAGTGTGGCGCTTTGAGGCCTAAAAGAGGCCCAAAGCCGTGGCCAGGGCAGGGGTCTGAGGAGAAGGGGGCGCCAGGCCTGGAGCAGCATGAGCATGGTCGTTGGCAGAGAGCGTTTTATCCCAGACAAGACGTTTCCTTGTTAAATAAAGTGGGATTGTTGACTTTGCATAAATACTAGGCCTTCTGAGCGTGGCGGTGTGTGTTTTAAATGTCTCTTTATTTATTTTGCCTGGTCAGGCCTTACTGGCCCCACGAGAGAGCTTCGTTGTGGCACATGGGTGTCTAGCTGTGACACTCGGGCTCAGTAGCTGCGGCTCACAGGCTTAGTTGTCCCAGAGCATGTGGGATCTTGGTTCCCTGACCAGGGACCGAACTCTCGTCCCCTGCGTTGGAAGGCAAATTCTTAACCACTGGACCACCAGGCTCATCCCAAACCTGTGTTGTTATCTTAGTTCCCAGCACAGATTCTGAGTCCTTCCTGGCTTTTGAGCATTTAAAGGACTTCTAATACAACTAAGGGTTTCCATCTGTTTCATTGAAATTTGCTAACATAATTCAATAATGACATCGACTTTTTACGATAAGGATTCTATTATAAAGTGGGAGAAGGACCACTCTGTGAGTGTTTTTCCATAAAATGGTTTAGCTTGGAAACATCAGCAGATATACCCACCGAGTGTTCAGGAAGGAACTGGTGTAGTTGAAGGGGCCGACCAGCCAGCCGGAGTGGGGAGAGCATCTGGTTTGGAAGACATGGCCTCACCACACCACCGAGTGCTGGCCGCGCAGGACAGCGGGGCCAGGCAGGCCCTGGGCCCCGCTCCTGGTCTGTAACACCGCTTGTGTCACCCAGAGAGGGGTTTAGGTCTGTTTTCTTTCTTAACCACTTTATTTTCTACCACACTCCTTCAGATAAACAATGCCTGAGCATTTGAGGTGGCGTGTGTCTTCTGTGAGAATGTCCTGTGGTGATGTGTGAGCCCCTGGGAGAGAGGGGAGCACCACTCAGCCTGGACAGGTGCATGTAGAAGACGTTTGTTGTTTCATTTGCTTTAAACACAGGCAGCTTCTCTCTCTAGAGCCTCTGCCCTTCTGGATCTATTAATATCTAACAGGTTTTTTTTTTTTNATCAGGGGTGTCCACGCTCCCTCCCTGCAGAGTCTCCAGGGGAGAGCCCATGGGTGGCCTCTTCCCGCTCCTGGTGTTGCTGGCTCCTTGGCTATGGCCGCATCACTCACCCCCGCCTCTGTCTTCTCTTGGCCTTCTCCCCTCTACATCTTCTCCTGTGTATGTTGCGTATGAGGACACTTGTCATTGGATTTCCAGCCTCCCACATAATCCAAGGTGATCTCTTTATCTTCAGATCCTTAACTTAATTACATCTGCAAAGACCCTTTCCCTGAATAAGGTCACATCCCCATGTCCCAGGCTCCAGGGATTAGCATGTGACATTGCTTCTTGGAAACCACCGTTCAGCCCACCACCAGCCCCCGTCACTCCGGGCGTTGTGGCGTAGTGGTGGTGTTGGCGTGACTTTGCTTCATTTGTCTTCAGTCAGCTGGCGCTCTGTGAGGGCAGGGTCTCTGCCTGCTTGTTCCCCCACGTCCGTCACCTGCCCTGCCCAGAGCCAGCGAGTAACAGTGCCTCAGATAATGCTTTTTCAGGTGAGTGAATAAACAGATAAACAAGCACAGTGAACTGGAACAGAGTGAAACCAGAGGTGTGCTCAGGGAGGCCCCAGGACAGGGCCCAGGTGTCACTGCAGGTTCCGGGGAAAGCCAGTTCAGCTGCATCAGCTGGGCCTCCGGCCGGACAGGGGGCACTCGGCTTAGGGGACTCCAGGGGTGTTTAATAAAGGGGTTCTTTACAAGAAGGTAGTGGGTGTAGACCCCCCAGGGCTGGTGGAGTTTGCCATGGGGTCTGACACTTTTAAGTGGATGGATCGAGGGGTGTGTAGGTTATGCCTCATGCCTGGTGATCCGTGAATGAGAGTGTGGCGCTTTGAGGCCTAAAAGAGGCCCAAAGCCGTGGCCAGGGCAGGGGTCTGAGGAGAAGGGGGCGCCAGGCCTGGAGCAGCATGAGCATGGTCGTTGGCAGAGAGCGTTTTATCCCAGACAAGACGTTTCCTTGTTAAATAAAGTGGGATTGTTGACTTTGCATAAATACTAGGCCTTCTGAGCGTGGCGGTGTGTGTTTTAAATGTCTCTTTATTTATTTTGCCTGGTCAGGCCTTACTGGCCCCACGAGAGAGCTTCGTTGTGGCACATGGGCGTCTAGCTGTGACACTCGGGCTCAGTAGCTGCGGCTCACAGGCTTAGTTGTCCCAGAGCATGTGGGATCTTGGTTCCCTGACCAGGGACCGAACTCTCGTCCCCTGCGTTGGAAGGCAAATTCTTAACCACTGGACCACCAGGCTCATCCCAAACCTGTGTTGTTATCTTAGTTCCCAGCACAGATTCTGAGTCCTTCCTGGCTTTTGAGCATTTAAAGGACTTCTAATACAACTAAGGGTTTCCATCTGTTTCATTGAAATTTGCTAACATAATTCAATAATGACATCGACTTTTTACGATAAGGATTCTATTATAAAGTGGGAGAAGGACCACTCTGTGAGTGTTTTTCCATAAAATGGTTTAGCTTGGAAACATCAGCAGATATACCCACCGAGTGTTCAGGAAGGAACTGGTGTAGTTGAAGGGGCCGACCAGCCAGCCGGAGTGGGGAGAGCATCTGGTTTGGAAGACATGGCCTCACCACACCACCGAGTGCTGGCCGCGCAGGACAGCGGGGCCAGGCAGGCCCTGGGCCCCGCTCCTGGTCTGTAACACCGCTTGTGTCACCCAGAGAGGGGTTTAGGTCTGTTTTCTTTCTTAACCACTTTATTTTCTACCACACTCCTTCAGATAAACAATGCCTGAGCATTTGAGGTGGCGTGTGTCTTCTGTGAGAATGTCCTGTGGTGATGTGTGAGCCCCTGGGAGAGAGGGGAGCACCACTCAGCCTGGACAGGTGCATGTAGAAGACGTTTGTTGTTTCATTTGCTTTAAACACAGGCAGCTTCTCTCTCTAGAGCCTCTGCCCTTCTGGATCTATTAATATCTAACAGGTTTTTTTTTTTTTATTAAAGCATAACTTACTGTAAATTTATACATATTACAGTGATTCACACATTGTTTACAAGTAGAAAGAGGAAAGTAAAAAAGAAAAAGTAACACCCTTGAGAGGTTGCTGTAGGCTGCGGGTGACCATCCTTTCCAACAGCCCTGCTCACAGACGAACCGATGGGCAGAAGTCACTGTATAAATCGGACTTAACTGTAAATGCTGCCATCACACATCTCAGTTTTCTTTGATTTTGAACAGAAAAGGAAAAGGAAACTGAACTGAAACTGAGCAGACATATAAAAATGTTTCATTACCACAGAGAGTATTTCTTGAAAAGATTTCTCTGTGGTTAAGAAAAAGGATGGAGAAGGCAATGGCACCCCACTCCAGTACTCTTGCCTGGAAAATCCCATGGACAGAGGAGCCTGGTAGGCTGCAGTCCATGGGGTCACTAAGAGTCTGACACAACTGAGTGACTTCCCTTTCACTTTTCACTTTCATGCATTGGAGAAGGCAGTGGCAACCCACTCCAGTGTTCTTGCCTGGAGAATCCCAGAGACGGGGGAGCCTGGTGGGCTGCCGTCTATGGGGTCACACAGAGTCGGACACGACTGAAGCGACTTAGCAAAGAAAAAGGATCATGAGGAACCATCAAGAGGTTGGAGAGCCTATTTTCAGTTTCAGGGTCTGTGGCTCTGCACGGTGGGCTTCTCCCAGCGTCCTTGGGGCAGTAGGACAGGAGGTTGAGAGTTGGATTGTCCCATCACCCAGGGTGGCTGCTGCTGCAGCCTTGCTGAGTGTGGTCTGTCTGGTCCCCTGCATCCTGTCCCCACCTTTGCACTGCAAATGATAGAACAAGGCTGGCCGCTTCCTCCCAGTTTTCCTCAACTGAGATGATGAAGAGGAACATCAGGGAGGAAGGTCTGTCTCTACCCACGGTTGTGTTGGAAGAGCTTTGTCAGAGGCTGAAGAAAGGGCTTCTCCCACCTCAGCCACTGTCCTGGCCATCTGTCTCCATAGTACTGCCCACCCCCACCCCAGAGAGCACTGCACATGTGCCCTGGGAGGCCACTGGAGATTTTCCTGGTCTTCATGTAGAAACATCTGAACTCTCGGGGATGGAGAGAAAACGGCCAGCTTAACAGTCGTCCCTGTGGGTTGAAGTTTTAGTTGGCTTCCATGCATCCTGTGTGTGACTTATAGCCGTGAGTCTGACCTGACTTGGGTCCCAGGAAAATACGCTTTATTCATAGACATATTTTAGGGCAGAGCTGTGCTGGATATTGGGATCACCCGGGGGCTTTGAAGACACTCTAGGACTTGTCTGGGCATGGGGGATTTGTGAACACCCCCCTTCCCTCCTAGGTGGCTTAGTGGTAAAGAATCTGCCTGCCAGTGCAGGAGATGCAGGAGACGTGGGTTCGATTCCTCGGTCGAGAAGATGCCCTGGAGAAGGAAATGGCAGCTCACTCCAGTATTCTTGCCGGAGAATCCCGTGGACAGAGGAACCTGGCTGACTTCAGTCCGTGGAGTTGCAGAGAGTCAGATATGACTGAGCATGCATACCTCCCCTTCAGGGGACTCGGGTGACACCGACAGCCCCGCTGTAGGGTAGCCCTTGGAGGTGGTGGCGCTTGACGGTTCTCTGAAGACATGGGAAAATGCCTGATCTGATCACCCTTCGATCAGGGTGAGTGAGACTCTCCACAGAGGGTCTTAGGACCCCACAAAGTCTCTAAGAGCTTTTAAGGGAGCCCATCTGTTGCATAAAGGATTTGGGGCATCAAGCACAGCTCTTTTTTTTTTTTTAACTCCATGTTTTTTAAACCCACCTTGTTTGCCAGACCTGGCCCCATGTGACTACCTTTTAGGGGGCAAGAGGGTCTCTCTGCTTCATTCACCAGATCCTTGCTGAGTGGTGCTGTATGCCGGGTGCTTGGCCCACCACAGATGACAGGACCTGTCAGCGCTCCAGAGGGGCTGAGCGAGTGGGGACACAGACACAGTGCTCGTTGACTGTCACTAGAAACAGGAAAGAGAGAAGTGCTGGGACAGGGGTGGCAGAGAGGACAGCTGGAGGCCTCTGTGGACACGGCGCTAAGCTGGGGCTCGTGGGGCGCTTGGTTGGCTCTCGGAACTGGTGGGGGGTGGTGAGTGAGGGCCAGGGCACCCCAGGGCTCAGAGATCAGGGCACGGCGAGTTCTGTTCCGTGGGTCTGGACTGTGACCTTGAACCCCTCTGCTCCCTTCTTGTCCATCAGATGAGACCAGTAGAAGCGGAAGATCTCAGCAACAGTTTATTTGTACTTTTTGTTTTTAAAAAAAAAAGATGTATAATTTTTTGCCGTGCTGGCTCCTCGTTGCTGCACTTGGCCTTCTCCGGTTGCGGCGAGCGGGGCTGCTCTCGAGTTGCCGTGGCCTCTCTTCCTGCCGAGCCCAGGCTGCAGGGCGGGTGTGCCAAGTCACTGTGGCACGTGGGCGTGGGGGCTGGGCTCAGTGGTTGGGGCACACAGGCTTGGCTGCTTTGCAGCATGTGGGGTCTTCCTGGACCAGGGATTGAACCTGTGTCCCCTGCTCTTGCCGGTGGATTCTCACCCTGGACCACAAGGGAAGCCCCTCAGCAGTTTATTTATTTACTTATAACTAAACCTTAAATTTGGACTTCCCTGGTGGCTCAGGGTAAAGCGTCTGCCTACAATGCGGGAGACCCAGGTTCAGTCCCTGGGTTGGGAAGATCTCCTGGAGAAGGGAATGGCAACCCACTCCAGTATTCTTGCCTGGAGAATCCCATGGACGGAGGAGCCTGGTAGGCTATAGTCCATGGGGTCACAAAGAGTTGGACACGACTGAGCCACTTCACTTTCACATTTTAAATTTAGAGATGATTGTAGATTCACGTGCAGTTGTAAGTGATATCACAGGGATCCTGTGTGCCCTTTCACCCAGGTTCCCCCAGTGACAACAAACCAGGCTTTGGACACTGATAACAGAGCAGGGAGCCACGGCCGTGAGGGCTTCCTGCTGCCTCTGATAGCCACGCCGCTCCCCCCAGCCATGAGTCAGCCTCCGTTTCTGTAGTCCTGTCATTTCAAGAAGTGTTGCATACAGCGAATCCCAGAGTCTGCACCCCTGTGAGTCGAGCATTTCCCCCTGCTCGGCCGAGTCGCCTGGGTCTTCACCCGGGTGTCCACGAGTCTCAGCAGCTTGTCCTTTCCCAGGGCCACGCCCTGCTCCTGCTGTGGGTGGCGCGCTGTGATGAAGCCCTTCGCCTGCTGAAGGACACCTGGGTGGCGTCAAGGTTTTGATTACATAGCAGGCCATTCTGGACATTGATGTGTAGGGTTTTTTTGTGAACATAAACTTTCACCTTTCTGGAGTAAATGCCAAAGCACACAACTTCTGGATGGTATGGTAGTTGCCTGTTTTGTTTAAAAGGAGTTTCTGAGCTGTTTTCTAGGTTTATCTTTGTTTTGTTTTTTAAAAATGTCTTTTATTGAAGGGTAGTTGGCTTACAGTGTTTCAGGTGCACAGCAAGGTGGTTCAGTTACATAAACACACATACGTTATTTTTGAAATTATTTTCCATCGGAGGTTATTACAAGATATTGACTAGTTCCCTGTGTTGTACAGTGAACCTTTGTTATTTGTTGCATACCTGTTTTTTAATCAGAAATCTAGCAGTCTATTCATACTAAGTCAAACAAGTGGAATCAAAGTGCCATAATTTTTTTAGTTAAGCAAAAATTCATAAGTTTTCTAAAATATATATATTATACATATTTATATGTATACATCAGATATGCAGATGATGCCACCCTTATGGCAGAAAGTGAAGAGGTACTAAAAAGCCTCTTGATGAAAGTGAAAGAGGAGAGTGGAAAAAGTTGGCTTAAAGCTCAACATTCAGAANTGTGTGAGATGAGTGCAATTGTGTGGTAGTTTGAGCATTCTTTGGCATTGCTTTTCTTTGGGATTGGAAGAAAAAACTGACCTTTTCCAGTCCTGTGGCCACTGCTGAGTTTTCCATCTTTGCTGGCATAATGAGTAACAGCATCATTTTTTAGGATTTGAAATAGCTCTGCTGGAACTCCATCACCTCCACTACCTTTGATCATAGTGATGCTTCCTAAGGCCCACTTGACTTCGCATTCCAGGATGTCTGGCTCAATACAGAAAATCACTTTCCAGGATGATAGTCAATACAGAAATCAGATTTGTTATGTTCTCCAAAATCATTGCATTCATGAAATTAAAAGATGCTTACTCCTTGGAAGAAAAGTTATGACCAACCTAGATAGCATATTCAAAAGCAGAGACATTACTTTGCCATCAAAGGTCCATCTAGTCAAGGCTATGGTTTTTCCAGTGGTCATGTATGGATGTAAGAGTTGGACTGTGAAGAAAGCTGAGTGCCAAAGAATTGATGCTTTTGAACTGTGGTGTTGGAGAAGACTCTTGAGAGTCCCTTGGACTGCAAGGAGATCCAACCAGTCTATTCTGAAGGAGAAAGGCCCTGGGATTTCTTTGGAAGGAATGATGCTAAAGCTGAAACTCCAGTACTTTGGCCACCTCATGCGAAGAGTTGACTCGTTAGAAAAGACTTTGATGCTGGGAGGGATTAGGGGCAGGAGGAGAAGGGGACGACAGAGGATGAGATGGCTGGGTGGCATCACTGACTTGATAGAAGTGAGTCTGAGTGAACTCCGGGAGTTGGTGATGGACAGGGAGGCCTGGCGTGCTGCGATTCATGGGGTCACAAAGAGTCGGACCCAGCTGAGCAAGTGAACTGAACTTGCAGCCAAAGATGGAGAAGCTCTATGCAGTCAGCAAAAACAAGACTGGGAGGTGACCATGGCTCAGATCATGAACTCCTCATTGCCAAATTCAGACTTAAAGAAATTGGGGAAATTCGCTGGGCCATTCAGGTATGACCTAAATGAAATCCCTCACAACTATACAGTGGAAGTGACAAATAGATTCAAGGGATTAGATCTGACAGACAGAGAGTGCCTGAAGAGCTATGGGGAGAGCTCGTGGCCTTGTATAGGAAGCAGTGATCAAGACCATTCCCAAGAAAAAGAAATGCAAAAAGGCAAAATGGCTGCCTGTGCAGGCCTTACACATAGCTGAGAAAAGGAGCGAAGGGAAAGGCAAAGGAGAAAAGGACAGAATTACCCATTTGAATGCAGAGTTCCAAAGAATGCCAAGGTGAGACAAGAAGGCCTTCCTAGTCATCAGTGCAAAGAAACAGAGGAAAACAATAGAATGGGAAAGACTAGAAATCTCTTCTAGACAATTAGAGATGCCGAGGGAACATTTCATACGAAGAAATGGTGTAGACCTTTCAGAAGCAGAATATATTAAAAAGAGGTGGCAAGAATACACAGAAGAACTTACAAAAAAAAGATCTTCATGATCCCGATGACCAGGATCGTGTGATCACTCACCTAGAGCCAGATATCCTGGAATGGAAGTCAGGGATTGGGCCTGCTAAGACCTTTCTACTGTTCTAATCCTGTCCATTTAAGCTGCACGCTGTGGAAGTGGGTCTGGGGAAAGCATGTAAGGCCTTGACAAGACTAGAGAGGGGCCCCTCTCCATAGCCCTTCTGATGTCTGTGTCAGAAGGCTTCTCCCTCCTTTTTCTCTGTAATAAAACTTCTGCCACACAGAAACTCTGAGTGATCAAGCCTGGTCCCTGGTCCTGCAGCTAAGTCTTGTGCAGGGGCCGAGAATCTGGCGTCGTTCACTGTGAGCTGCCAGTAGCAAGGTGCGTCAGCTGCATATTTCCCCCGTCTCTTGGGTTTCCTCCCCAGTCAGGTCGCCGCTGAGCATTGCCTAGAGCTCCCTGTGGTCTGCTGTAGGTTCTTACTAGTTCGCTCTTTTACGCGCAGCAGGATGTGTGTCAGCCTCACCTCCACCCCGTCTCACCTCCCCTTGGTATCCGTGCTTGTCTTCTCCATGTCTGTCTCTCTGTCTGCTTTGCAGATAGGTTCATCTGCACAAGTTTTCTCGGATGAGTCCTCGGCATTCACTGTCAAGCATTTCTCCCTCCAGCTGCTTCCCTCTCTGTCTCCTCCTGTTCATCATCGCCTGCTCTGACTTTGAATGCCCTTCAGTTTCATAGGAAGCTGGACATGGGTAGGGTATTTTCAGTAAAAGAGTTGTACCAAACCATCCATCAAGGAAGACAGACACGCTCTTGCCAACAGCCCACATGTCCTGCTTTGTCCCCTGCTTGTGGTAGGACTGGGGGGAGGCCCCAGCTTTAGTGAGGTGCCAGCCCTGGGTGTTCATGTTAGAGCCATCCTGTTTCAGATCTCCCTGCTGCCTGGGTCCGCCTGGGGAAGTTACCTATCATTTTAGCATCTGCATTAGTTCACGTGTTGAGAGGAAAACCATACATGCTGGGGAAAGGTGGAGGCTTGGAGAAGCAGGCTGTATACACACTTGACCCTGCCGCCTTCCAAGATATTAAATCATATAATAAAGTCACATTGCTATGATTTTGACACAGGAGTGGAAGGTAGATACATGGAACATGATACACATTCTAGAAGTAGATCTTAATTATACATGAAAATATACCAGGTAGGAGATTTTGCGTCATTGCCTTTTGCCTGTCCCCCAGCTGTGGTCTCCACGGCCCACTTGGATCCCTGCTGTGGTCAGTTACGCATATTGCCCAGATTGCAAGGTGCCACCTCTTCTCAGGCCCAGCACCTGTGGATGCTCCACCAGAAACAGTGACTCAACATGATTTGATTTGCCACTCAGAGACGTGGGCAGAGGAGGGGAGAGGGTGAAAGCCATGAGCCCCCGTTTCTGAATGGGCCTGTAATGTATACATGGCGCTTATACGCACCCTGGGAGTAATGAGGAATTCCTGTGCCAGCAGCCTGCTGGATTCTCAGCAGAATCGGGCAGATGCAACTGCTTCCTCTGGAATGATCAACTTGGGACCTGTTCTTCAAGGAATCAAACTATACCTAACTGCTACTTCTTCCTTGTAATCTCCTCCGAACCTTCCAGCTGCAAATTTCTCTTTTGTCTATGCTCACATAATGCTTGATTGTTCTCTGATAATACAAATGATTTGTAGCAAAGCAGTTAAAATTATTCAGCCATAAAAAGGAACAGAACTGGGTCATTCGTAGTGTGGTTTGACCTAGAGTCTGTCATACAGAGTGAAGTAGGTCAGAAAGAGANGCTGCAAATTTCTCTTTTGTCTATGCTCACATAATGCTTGATTGTTCTCTGATAATACAAATGATTTGTAGCAAAGCAGTTAAAATTATTCAGCCATAAAAAGGAACAGAACTGGGTCATTCGTAGTGTGGTTTGACCTAGAGTCTGTCATACAGAGTGAAGTAGGTCAGAAAGAGAAAAGTAAACACTGTATATTAACGCATAGACGTGGAATCTGGAAAAATGGTACCGATGAACCTCTTCTCATGTAGAGACTGGATTGGTGGACACAGCGGGGGAAGGAGAGGGTGGGATCAACGTAGAGAAGAGCGCTGATGTATCTGCATGACCATGTGTAAATAGACAGCTGTTGGGAAGCTGCTGTGGCACCAAGGGCCCAGCTCAGTGCTGGAGGAGCTCTGTGATGACCTGGAGGGTGGGGGAGACACACAGGTCTCTTTATAGCTGATTCACTTTGCTGAACAGCAGAAACTATCTCAATATTGTAAAATAACTATACTCCAATTAAAAACAAAATTTTAAAAAGTGAGGGTTAAAGCTTAAAGTTTCCATGCCAGTTTTAAAATAAGTGTGTAAACTTAGGGGGCTTCCCTAAGTGGCTCAGATGGTAAAGAATCTGCCTGCAATGCAGGAGACTTGGATCCAACCCCTGGGTCAGGGAGATCCCCGTGGAGAAGGGAATGACAACCCGCTCCACTATTCTTGCTGGAGAGTTCCATAGACAGAGGAGCCTGGTAGGATACGGTCCATGGGGTCACAAAGAGTCGGACATAAATGAGTGACTCACACTTTCACACTTTTTCACAGACTGCAGAACTGTCTCCTGGCCCCAGTTTCTTCATCCTGAAAACAGAGACCACAGGACGTGCTTGGCTGGCACAAGTGCCCACCGCACATTGGCTGTGGCTGTTCTCGGCATGGGGTTTGTGGCTTTCTGAGAACTCACGGTAGGTGAGTTCTCCAGGAGAAAATCTTTCTTCAGTTTGACACACCTATGCTTTGCTCAGTGTTGTGGCTTCCCAAGTCATGTTTACTCAATGGGTAAAAATGTGAATGTGATTAGTCAAGTTAGTCAGATAAAAATGATTGATCAGGGGAAGAAAAACAGATCAGTAGGCTTAGATACAGCAAAGGTCCATCTAGTCAAAGCTATGGCTTTTCCAGTGATCATGTATGGATGCGAGAGTTGGACTATAAACAAAGCTGAGCACCACAGAATTGATGCTTTTGAATTGTGGTATTGAAGAAGACTCTTGAGAGTCCCTTGGACTGCAAGGAGATCCAACCAGTCCATCTTAAAGGAGCTCAGTCCTGAATATTCATTGAAAGGACTGATGCTGAAGCTGAAACTCCAGTACTTTGGCCACCTGATGCAAATAACTGACTCCATGGAAAAGACCCTGATGCTGGAAAAGATTGAGGGCAGGAGGAGAAGGGGACGACAGAGGATGAGATGGCTGGATGGCATCACCGACTCAATGGACATGAGTTTGAGTAAACTCTGGGAGTTGGTGATGGACAGGGAAGCCCAGCATGCTGCAGTCCATGGGGTCACAAACAGTCAGACACGACTGAGTGACTGAACTGAACTGATCTGACTGAGGCTTAGATACACTTGCTTCCTGAAGACAGGTCTTTAGGACTGAAAATACCTTGTAGCATTTCAATCATATAACTTTAAGTATTTAAAGTTCCAGACTGACTTTTTGTTGTGCTTTCTGCCTCTTGCCCTCAGAACTTATTTCTTACCCATTCTGAGCTAACCCCTGCTGGCATCAGTCCCATAAAAGAAAGTGAATGTTCTTATTCCTAAATGAATACTGACACTCTGACATTTTTTTTCTTTTCCTTTTTTTTTCCCCCCACAGGGGATTCTTCCCTTGTCTTATTGGAGCAATGAGACACACAGAGAAAGGACTTTGGCATTCTTTTCTTGAAATGGGAAGAGACATCTCAAAAGCAAATATTTCACATTTGTTGTGGGTGCTTCTGACTTTCGTCTTAATTTATGTTATCGGCAGCTCTAGGTTCCTGAGCTGACGTCTGGAGAAAAGGCCTGAAATGGGGAGGTTTGGCAGTCTCTGCCTTTTCCCGTGACCGCATGGATGATGGATAGCTTTGTAGTGATGACAGCTTGGGACATAGTTCTAGAAATCTTTCCTTGTCATTAATATACATTAAGTGTCTACGTGTGCACGTGGATTTTAATGTTCTTTCTCTTCTTTTCCTCTCCGTGTTGAATAGAGTCGCTCTCTCCATTGATAGCTTGACATCTGTAAGAAGCGGGGTGGAGTGGGGGTGGGAGAAGCTGAGAATCACGTCTTCTCAGGTTTAGGAGTACTCTGTGTGAGCTTCACGCCGAGCCGAGGGGCGGCTGGGCCGGTGGGTCCTGTCTGTGGTCGGAGCGGCCTCCTCCTCCCTCCTCCGCTCATTCCTCTTTCATCATCCTGCTGTCTCCCCCACCCCCACCCACTCCCCCTTCTCGTCTCGCTCCCTTCTCTCCGCCTCCTCTTTAAATGTTTCCGTCTGCTCTTAAGGAAAGAGCAGTCATGGAGCACTGTCATCCTTTTCAGAGAAGACGTGTGGTCTCTAGAGATTTCTAGAGTATTATTCAGGTTTATCTGGTTCTGGTTTTCGGCCTCTCACTGAGAGCTTTCGGTGATCCTGCCTGGAAATCCTTTCAGTCTTAGTTCCCTATTTGAACACAGTGTGTCCTGTTAAGATGACATGGTGGGATCTAACTTTAAGAGAGTGAAAAACACATTGAGCTTCCACCGTGAGTGTTTTATTCTTCATTTGGGGATTCCAGCTTGGTGGCTCGCCATTAAGGCATACCAAGGAGTTAAAACCTAGGAGATACATGTACAGCCCATCACACACAGGGTTCCCATTTCCTGAGAGAGAAAGCTGTTTACTCATGAAATACATTTTCATATTATTTCTTCTTATATATGGTCAAAGTTGGGCTCTAACATCATGATTGATCAGCACAGGTTTACACCTTGCCCCTTGATGCCGGTGTTAAAGGCGGAGTTTTGGGGCTCATCCAGCTGCCTTACCCTGGAGATATCCAGGCTCAGAAGTGGGGGTTTGGCCTGGAGCTAGTTGATTACCGGCAGGCACAGAAGAGGAACTCAAGTTAGCTCTTCCTAGCAGTACCCGGCATATCGCTTATTTCCAGTGAAGGCTGTCAGAGCGTGAAGAAGTTATGGATTGATAAGTTGCGATGACTACAGAATTGCAGGACAACAAAGAAGAGGGTGGGCCGCACTGTCGGACTGGTTCAGCCTCAAATTCCATACTCGCTGGCGGAGTGCTTCAGGCAAGCTTCAGATGATTCTCTCTGCACTTCTACCTACCCAACCCGAGAAAGCATGAAATAAAAGCGTTTTCTAAGCAAAGGAGCAAGGAAGGCTGCTGCCAGATATGAAGTCTGCAGTGAGTCTCAGCTGCACGTTTTGTTAGTGGCGTTAGAAGCAGTAGCCACGGCGGCAGCAGCAGCCATAGGAGTGAGTGGTCATGGTCCCGCCAGCATCTCACCTCTCGCCATCAGCGATTATGCGGCTTCTCCCTGGACTGTGGTCCCGCCAGCATCTCGCCTCTCGCCATCAGCGATTATGCAGCTTCTCCCTGGACTAGTTGTTCCCGTGGTGGTGGGGGTATGTGGTATCCTATAATCGAGTTTGTTTCAACTGAGGGTTACGGTTAGGTGGATCCTGAAGACTGATAAAAATTCAGAGTAACCCAGGAGAATGTGCTCACTGTGGCGGCAGCTCTGGGAGGGAGCTTCGCTGCCCCTATGGTTTCAAACACTTCTAGGCCATCCAGACACAAATTCACACGTCCGTGAGTTCATTCAGTTCTTCCTGGATGAGTTCTATGTGCCAGGCCCCAGAGTCATGATAGATAAAAAAAACTCAAGTGCTAGAGGAATGCTTGCTGCCATCACTAGCTTTTTCCATTGCTTTGTGGCCTCTAAAGGAACTTATTGGGTATAAAAGAGAGCCTGTAAGTTTTGGGGTTGTAAGATGTGGATTGTAACACCAGGACTAGCTCAGGAAGGAATAGCTTGTGTCGTGATTGACCCAGAAGCAAGACATATCTTGACAGCACTAAGCCATGTATTTATAAACCAACTCAAATTCTACATGAAATAGACAAAATATTTTCCATATATCCCAAAGGGATTTACTTTGACTCCTGAGCCTATTGAAGTTATCCAAAGCAGAGATGCACAGAATGCTGGGAAAATGTGCAGCACTATCAAACTATACTTTTTTTTGAAATGCAGCCTTATATTTAATAAATTTCTCCCTCCCTCCCTTTCTATGAAGATACATACATGCTTTATGCTAGCGACAGTCTGGGGTCAGAACCCTCTACTCCATCCGTCCACCGCTGACTTGACGCCTGCCGTCCGTCAGACTGTGCTGTGCTCTCTGCACTGTTACAGAAAACTGTTTAGAGAAGTTCAGTCGAAAGGGAGGATTTGGCTCTCCTGGAGTCCAAGTCTGTGACAGTATCCACTACTTAAGAAACAGAAGCATAAGAAAGTCATAGAATGAAATTTCTCAAAGAAAAGAGTGAACGTTTTTGCATCCTGGGCTGGTTGTACGACTCTCTGGGGCTGCGGGTTTTCTTGAGTTTGGATTTCTGATGAGACGGGAAGTTATAAACATGGCTAGGGGCTTTCCTGGAGGTTCAGTGGGTAAGCCTCTGCACTTCCACTGCAGGGGTGCAGGCTGGGCCCCTGGTGGGGGACACTAAGATCCCACATGCTGTGGGGTGCAGCCAGAGAGGGAAAACAATATTTGGAGTGGACTCGTTAGTGAAGGCAGCAGCCTGGCCTACTCTGTCCGTAAACTTGAATGATGTTGGGTTTTCTGCAAGACTCTGCAGACCCAGAAACTGTTTAATGAGGTTTCCCAGGAGAACAAAGGGAGGATATCTTAGAATACAAATTGCTAAGAGGCATTCCCTTTTAAGCTGTCATGAGCATCCACGTTATAATGCTGGGTGTTCAACATCAGTTGTCCAAGGTGATAACTCTGAGCAGGAACTAAGGAGAAGAGGAGGGTAAAAGAAGCTTGCAAGCTCGCTAAGAGTTACTACACCACTCAAGTCACCAGTGAGAGGTATATCTCAAAAATAAAGGCATGTCCAATATACTTCCCTTACTTGTTCAGACACGGGAGCACAGACAACAGAACAGCTGAGGGTTATCGTGTCAGAAGAAGCAGTTTCTACTAATTTTTTTAAGTGGAGAGTATCCAGTCCCTATCGCATTTGAACTTTAACATATAGACCTTAACTGAAAAATAAGTGGATAGGAAACCCACGCATGTCTTTTGCACACTGTACTGGTTGGAGGCTGTAGATTCTGTTTAGGTTTGAAGAAGGATGCATATCAGGAGGAAAGGGCTTTTCATCAGTGTGTTTTCTTAATTCAAGTGCAGCTGGCTTACAGTGCTGTGCTGGCGGCGGGCGCTCAGTAAAGTCATCCAGCGTTATATCCGTATATCTCTGTATACAGTATATGTATATAGGTTATTACAGAATGCTGAGTAGAGTTCCCTGTGCTACACAGCAGGTTCCTGTTTGTCTGTTGTACATGTATTAGTACCAGCGCGTACCTGCTAATCCCAAATCCCCAGCCTATCCCATAAGTTTGCTTTCTAATTCTGTGAGTCTATTTCTGTTTCATAACTAATGATGTCATGTGGTGTCTGTCCTTCTCTGATTTACTTTGCTTAGCATGACGATTGGGGAAGGCGATGGCAGCCCACTCCAGTACTCTTGCCTGGAAAATCCCATGGACGGAGGAGCCTGGTGGGCTGCAGTCCATGAGGTCGCACAGAGTCGGACACGACTGAGCGACTTCCCTTTCACTTTTCACTTTCATGCATTGGAGAAGGCAATGGCAACCCACTCCAGTGTTCTTGCCTGGAGAATCCCAGGGACAGGGGAGCCTGGTGGGCTGCCGTCCAGGGGGTCGCACAGAGTAGACACGACTGAAGTGACTCAGCAGCAGCAGCAGCAGCAGCAGGACAGTCTCTGGGTCCATCCATGTTGCTACGAATGACATTACTTCCTTGGTTTTTAATGACCGAGTAATATTCCATTGCGTTCATGTACCACATATTCATCCATTCGTCTGTAGAAGGACATTTAGGTTGCTTCCACGTCTTGACTATTGTAAATAGTGTTCCAATGAACACTGGGGTGCAGATATCCTTTCGAATTACAGTTTTCTCTGGATATGTGCCTGGGAATGGGATTGCCAGATCCTATGGCAGCTCTGTTTTTAGTTTTTTAAGGAACCTCCATATTATTGTCCATACTGGCTGTACCAATTTGGCTACAGTAATCAAAATAGGATGGTACTGGCAGAAAAACAGAAATATATATCAACGAAGCAGGATAGAAGGCCAAGAAATAAGCCCATGCACCTATGGTCAGTTAATCTACAACAAAGCAGACAAGAACACACAGTGGGGGAAGAGTCTCTTCAGTGAGTGGTGCTGGGAAACTGAACAGGTTCAGGTGAAAGAACGAAACGTTCCAGAACATTCTCTGAATGTTCTAGCAAAAATACAAGCATACCGTACAAGCAAAAATAAACTCAAAGGGATTAAAGACCTATATGTAAGACAAGATAGTATAAAAATCCTAGAGGAAAACATAAGCTGAACATTCTCTGACATAATTTTCAGCAGTGTTTTTTGGGATCCACCTACTAGAATAATGGAAATAAAAAAAAAAAAAAAAAAAAAACAAGTGGGACCTAATTAGACTTAAAAGTTTTTGCACAGCAAAGGAAACCATAAACAAAACAAAAAGGCAGCCTACAGAATGGGAGAAAATGTCTGCAGATGATGCAACCGACGAGGGATTTATCTCCAAAATGTACCAACAGCTCCTACAGTTCAATATCAGCACCTGTCTTGACTCCCATCTAACCCAGAGAGCAGCCCACGTGCCTGTATCTCTGCTGCGAGCTGTGACAGAGATGAGGTGCCGAAGAGAGCTAACTGGGACCGTGCATCCACACAGTCCGGCTAGGAGAGCATCTCTTAATGGGACTGAACCGCAGCCTCAGACGTTGTGAGCTGTTCCATCATGCACCTATCCACACCTCAGCTTTTTCTCCCTTTAAAGCCTGTGTTCTCATAATATGCAGGAGTATCATGGCTGGTTGCAGGCCTGGGAACTTGGATATGTTGTGTTGGAATGTAACCGTGCACACCTAAGCAGGGCCAACCTGAGTTTTTCGCTCTGTTTACTTACTTTCTTTCTTTTTTAAATGGAAATAGCCTTGAGCCTATATGTCAGGGTTTGAACTTCTATCTCATAGTGTACTGTAAAGATCAAACAGAGAAAACATGGGGAAAATATTTTAAAATGTAAGGAAAGGGAATATTAAAATTTAAAATGTAAGGAAAGGGAAATATTAAACTTTAAAATGTAAGGAAAGGGAATATTCTGGGACGATAACAGCTTGCTTTCTTTCAGTCCTGTTTCCAGTCTTTCTCACATGAGCCAAATGACTGCTAGAATTGGGAGGAAGTTGGTTGGAAGTGAGGCTTTGGCTCTGCAGGCGTTATGGTGAGTCAAAGCTTTCTGCCTTCATTTGTGGATGAGATCCTGAAGACCAGTACCAGAGGGAACTGCAGTGAGACTCAGAAGTATCAAGTCTTGAGAAAACCATGACCTCACCTCTGTGTGGGCCCCTAATAGAAGGTCGCCATCTCCACGTGTGCGGCTGGGTTCCTCGTGCTCAGGAGGCCAAGAAGAACTGACTGGGTGGATGGAGTCCTCCACGCCCTTAGGCTGAGAGAGGGAAAGCAGACCAGGGATCCAGGAAGGGATTCCCTGTGATGCCTTCAGAGACTCACGGAGTACGGAGCACTTAATTTCCCACTACTCACCAGGCTTCAGAAACCCCAGTAATTATACTTGAGAAGAGCAAATTTCCTGGAACTAAAAATAATTTTAGTGCAAAAGTTTTTGGTTTAACTGAAGGAAAGGATGGTCAGAGTAGAGACTGAATTCAAGGAATCAACGGGAAAAAATTCTTAGCAAAAACCCAAAGAGACAAATTATAATAAAAAGATAAGAGACGTGAAAGATAGATGCTGGACATCTAGATGCACATAAAACCTAAGAAAGTTTACCTGAAAGCCCGAGTCACAGGATGGAAGAGCATGTTTAGGTCCAGGAAGTTTAGTCCAGGAAGTAAGGATGAGACAAGAAAAGACAGCTGTAGGAGCACACCTGGAAATTCTGAGAACCTTCCTGTGAGATCAGGCTACACATAAAGGGAAAGGCTCATGCTATTACGCTTGGATTTCCAATCCTCATAATGAAATCTAGGAACAGTGTTACAGTTCCTAGAGATAACCGATTTCAGGAGTTCAACCTGAGGATCTCTTACAAAAAACTGTAATTCACTTGGCACGCTAAGCAATTCAATTAAGACTTTATAATAATTCAGATAGTATATCTCTGAGGAAAACACAATGGTCTAGAAGAGATTCTAACTGAACAAGTGAAGGAGAGATGAGTAATCAAGCCAGGGAAATTGACATGAAGCGGAGATTGTGCACAACGCTTCTGAGAATGAATCAGTGCTTACCTGTGTGTTTACTTAGATATAGATGGATAATGATAGACTGGGATGATAAATATAATTTACGTGCGATATAAATGCCAAATATGATTAATATGATGGAGAGACGAGACACAGTGTATTGGAAATTCAACTGATAGTTTAGAACTAAAATTGCTAAATTCTTAGTAAGTCCTAGGACTTGAGGGGAGGGGAAAAGTAAAATCATTCAAATTCTTCGATTTTGATGGGAGGGTCAAAGAAAGAAACGTCTGTGTGTAATCTTATGGGGAAGTGGAAAATTATAGACTAACACATTCATTGGTGTAAATGGTTCTTATTTTTGCTTCAAATGTAGACAAGTAGGTTTCAAAAAGAGAAGGTAATCATTAAAGAACTGGGGAGGTATCTATTAGTATCATTTCCAAATGAGTATAGGAAAATAGCAAGCAGCCATAATCATCAAACTAGAAAAATAAGAGAAAAGTAAGTAAAATGTATGTTGAGAATAAAGGAAGAGGAATAAAATTATGTCTGATTTTATTAAATATTAAAACTGCATTTTCAGATTGTCAACTGACGTAAAAATATAATTGCCATTTGCAAGAAGAACTGTTAAAATGATTTTAAAGAATTGTATAAAGAAAATGCAAACAAACAAAACACAAGAGGCAAAAGGAACATCAATGTAGAATTTAAAGTTCGAAGCACTAAGTCAGGACTTCCCTGGTGGTCTGGTGGTTAAGACTTCACCTTCCAGTGCAGGGGGTATGGGTTTGATCCCTCCTGGGGGAACTAAGAGCCTGCATGCCTCCTGAGGGAAACATGAAACAGAAGCAATGTTGTAACAAATTCAATGAAGACTTAAAAAAATAGGAGCTCCATATTAAAAGTACTGAGTCATGAGGAAAAACGATTCAGTTCAGTTTAGTCGCTCAGTCGTGTCCGACTCTTTGCGACCCCATGGACTGCAGCACACCAGGCCTCCCTGTCCATCACCAACTCCCGGAGTTCACTCAGACTCACATCCATCGAGTCAGTGATGCCATCCAGCCATCTCATCTTCTCTCGTTCCCTTCTCCTCCTGCCCCCAACCCCTCCCAGCATCACAGTCTTTTCCAATGAGTCAACTCTTCACATGAGGTGGCCAAAGTACTGGAGCTTCAGCTTTAGCATCATTCCTTCCAAAGAAATCCCAGGGCNCCAGCCATCTCATCTTCTCTCGTTCCCTTCTTCTCCCACCTTCAATCATTCCCATCTCAGGGTCTTTTCCAAGGAGTCAGTTGTTCACATCAGGTAGCTAAAGTATTGGAGTTTCAGCTTTAGCATCGGCTTTCAATGAATATTCAGGATTGATTTCCTTTAGGATGGACTGGTTGGATTTCCTTTCAGTTCAAGGGACTCTCAACAGTCTTCTCCAACACCACAATTCAAAAGCATTGGCTTTCTTTACAGTCCAGCTCTCACATCCATACATGGCTACTGGAAAAACCATAGGTTTGACTAGACAGACCTTTGGTGGCAAAGTAATGTCTCTGCTTTTTAATATACCGTCTAGGTTGGTCATAACTTTTCTTCCAAGGAGCAAGCGTCTTTTAATTTCATGGCTACAGTCACCATCTGCAGTGATTTTGAAGCCCCAAAAGTAAAGTCTCTCACTGTTTCCCCATCTATTTGCTGCGAAGTGGTAGGACCAGATGCCATGATCTTAGTTTTCTGAATGTTGAGCTTTAAGCCAAATTTTCATTTTCCTCTTTTACTATTATCAAGAGTCTCTTTAGTTCTTCTTTGCTTTCTGACGTAAGGGTGGTGTCATCTGTGTATCTGAGGTTATTGATGTTTCTCCTGACAATCTTGATTCCAGCTTGTGCTTCATCCAGCCCAGCATTCCTCATGATGTACTCTGCATATAAGTTAAATAAGCAGGGTGACGATGTACAGCCTTGACGCACTCCTTTCCTGATTTGGTGTCAGTCTGTTGTTCCGTGTCCAGTTCTAACTGTTGCTTCTTGACCTGCATACAAGTTTCTCAGGAGCCAGGTCAGGTAGTCTGGTATTTCCATCTCTTTAAGAATTTTCCACAGTTTGTTGTGATCCACGCAGTCAAAGGCTTTGGTGAAGTCAATAAGGCAGTAGTAGATGTTTTTCTGGAACTCTCTTGCTTTTTTGATGATCCAGCGGATGCTGGTAATTTTATCTCTGGTTCCTCTGCCTTTTCTAAATCCAACTTGAACACCTGGAAGTTCATGGTTCACGTACTGTTGAAGCCTGACTTGGAGAATTTTGAGCATTACTTTGCTAGCAAAACCAGGTAAACCACTTAGAAGCCTATATAAAAAGGTGAGAAGACAAAATTGTAAAAATAGAGAATGGAAAGGAACAACCATGCAATAGAAACAATTTAATGGCTGACTACGAGAAAACAACTGAACAGTTGATTGAAGGTGGAAGAAGGTGCTCAGTCTAGCTTTGAAGAAGGCACTAGTCTTGAAGTATTTAAAAAATAAGTTGTGTCTAATCTTTAAAAATAGATTATTCAAAAATATATAAAAATTTATTTAATAAATGTTATTTAGTATAAGATAGAAATTGCCCCATTTTATTCATGAAGATAGTATCATATTCATGGTGAAAACTGATAAACTACAGTCTAAAGAAGAAAATTTATATCATGCTACAAGCATAAAGGCAAAACTTCTAAATCAAATAAATGACTGTGTGATTAATCACTCAGGCATGTCCGACTCTTTGCAACCCCATGGACTGTGGCCTCCAGGCTCCTCTGCCCAGGGGATGTTCCAGGCAAGAACACTGGAGTGGGTTGATATTCCCTCGTCCAGGGGATCTTCCGGACCCAGGGGTCAGACCTGTATCTCTTGGATTGCAGCCAGATTCTTTTAGCACTGAGCCAAGGGGTAAGTCAAAATCAATGAGTACAATTCAGTAATTGATCAAGAGTTTAAACCATCAGAGCAAGGTAAGTTTAGTGTAGAAAAATATTGGTTTAATTTAGAAAAGTCATCATCATAACCCTAATAGATGAATAATAATATTAAAAACTGATAAAAGATATTTAATATCCAGCAGCCACTCCTATTAAAATTAGATAAAAGATTATTAGAAGGAAACCAAATGTAATGAAAGTCTATTTACCAAAAATCAATGGAAAATATTATCCTAAATGTTGAAACAATTAAACAGAATATTAAATAAAAGAATTATTTTAACTAACATTAACAATAGTTAAAGTTGGGATTAGATATTACAACCTTTTATTGTTTTTATTTAATATTAATCTAGAGGTTCAAGAAAATGAAACAAATGAGCAATGAAAGAACATGGATACACTGGAAAAAAAAGATAATTGTTTTTTTGCCAAGATGGATTTGATACAACATAATCTTATCTGCTAAGCTTTGACTATAAGTCTGAAATCCAAAGAGTAAAAAAACTCCTGAAAGAAATAAATGAATTTGGTAAAAGGCGTAAATAGCACTTTTTCTCTATACTAGCAATTAGCATTTAGAAATGCACTTGGAATATTCTCCTTATAACAACAATAAAATTGTTAGGAATTAGTGGGTAAGGCACAGGGCTGACATGAAGAAACTTATAAAAATCTACTGTAAATATGGATAGAGACACCTGTACATATGTGTTAATGTGTACACACATAGGCCACAAGTTTACATATACATACTTCATGTACTAGGGATATCTGTGTATACATACGTAAATTATATATATATATATATATATATGAAAGATACCAGAGAAGGCGATGGCCCCCACTCCAGTACTCCTGCCTGGAAAATCCCATGGACAGAGGAGCCTGGTGGGCTGTGGTCCATGGGGTCGCGAAGAATCAAACACGACTGAGTGACTTCCCTTTCACTTTTCACTTTCATGCATTGGAGAAGGAAATGGCAACCCACTCCAGTGTTCTTGCCTGGAGAATCCCAGGGACGGGGGAGCGTGGTGGGCTGCCGTCTATGGGGTCACACAGAGTCGGACATGACTGAAGTGACTTAGTAGCAGCAGCAGGAAAGATATATGAAAAAGAAGGCTATCTTGTCTTCCAAGATACTAAGTCACACTACAAAGTCACGTTGCCGTGATATTGATATAGGCGTGGAAAGCAGATGAACGGAACAAAATACACACTCCAGAAACAGATCTTAATTACACATGAGAGTATATGACAAAGGCAGTGTTTCAGTTTAGTGGGAAAGGATAAATTGTTTAATAAACTGTGCTGACTTGATATTCCATGCATATGGGAGAAATGATATTAGACTTCCATCTTACATTATGTACAAAAATAAATTCCAGATGGAGTAAAGACCTTTTTTTTCCCCCCTGAAGAATTTGAGAAAAATACAATGCTTTTTTACCCCTGAACACGTCAGTGTGTATTTCCTAAAACATTTGTGATATAATCCCAGCCACAGTAAAAATGGAAATTCCATTTGCTAGCATATTGTTATGACATCAATGGTATTAGACAATCCCCAGTCACTCCACTAGGTCTTATTAAGCCAAAGAGGAATTGTAACTTCCTTTTCTGGCTCAGGAATCATTTCAGAACATCCTGCCACCCTTGATTGTCAAGGCTGTTTAGTCTCCTTTAATCTGGAAGAGTTCCTCAGTCATGCTCAATTTTTGTAAAGTTTTTGAGAAGAATAGCCCAGTTATTCTGTAGCCTAGACCTCAGTTTGCTCTGCTTGCTGTAACTGTAGGCTTTCCTCACCATGCTTTTGACAGATCTGTTATTTTCTATTGTTACTTTCAAGCTGTTTCAAGCTTGAAACCACTGTTTCAAGCAGGGGCCTATTCAGTGATCTGAGGCCTCTCAATGGCAAAAATACCTGGAGCCCTGGGCCAGGGACTTCTATCAAGGGCTCTTGTGGACATCAGAAGACCTCCTGCTATCAGTCACAGCCGATAGAATAGAATCCATCATTTCTGTATTACCTGGAAACCTTAGATTCCCCATATTCTTCTTAGATCCACACTGAGGATTGTTTATAAACAAGTGGAAGCATTTTTGCCTACTTACTGGCCACAGAGATAATTATATTTGAGGCAACACTCTTGTGAAAACCAAAGTCAGTCAGTCACATAATCAAATTTTACACTCAGCTAAATCAGGCCCTCATGACAAGCCCACCCAGAAAGGAGAAGTACTCTGCTTTACAAAGTTTCTTAACTCCACCCTTTCTTTCTTGAATTGGCAGGTAGCAGTTGCCTTTGCTGTGAATACTAATGTTTTTTGGCCAGCTATCCATAGTTTCATTTCCCATAAACTCTTCTGGCCTTGTGCCCTTCCAACACCTCAAAGACTTAGAGAGTCGGACCTTCAGCCTTTCCTTTATAGGTGTAATTTAATACCCTGCTTGTTTTTTTACACAAATGCCAACAATGTAACCTTCATCAAAATGTGTGTAAACTAGCTGCCTCCTGGCTGTGAACTGGCTAAGTGCAAAATGCATTGCCTAGGAAAGCACAGCTCTGCAGCTTTCCTGAATGTTTAATTAGTTTAGTTAGGGATCAGGACTTGTGATACTTCCCAGGTCAGACCTTGTTTCCACTACTTTGCTACCCACTTGTCTTTGAGCAGTTTAATTAATATCACTGTGTCTGAACGTTCTTACTTATCAAATGGAAATAATTATGGTACGTATTTGATCGGTACTTATATTAATGTGAGGAAGGAATTAAATATTGACACATGGTACACAATGCCTTAGCAGCGAAGCCAGCTTACCAACAGCGGGCTGTGGTGAAGGAAAGTGCAAGGGCCAAGCAAGGAGTCCAGGCAGCTAGTGCTTGGAAGACCCGTACTCCCCAGCAGCATCCAGGGAAAGGTTTCTAAAGGCATGGTGAGCAGGAGAGGGTATGGAGTGTGTGATCATCTCGTGGACCTTCTTCTCATTGGTTGGTGGTGAGGTAATCAGGGTCAACATGGTCAACCACCTGGTTTCAGCTGGTCTGGGGCCTGTGCGCTGGTGGGCAGCACACAGTTAACTTCTCCCACCCTGTGGGGTATCAGTATCTGCAAAACCGCGCGAAGGACATGGCTCAGAATATCATCCATAGCCCTTGAAGAGGAGTTAAATGTCCGCCACCGTCTTTAGTGACCCAACTGTTACTGTTTTGTATTGCTTATTTTTTTTTTTCCCCCTTCCTTTCTGTATTTTCTCACTTCTCTGATTAAATTTGCTCAGGGAGCATCTGGGAGGCTAAAGATTTTTTTTACAGACAAGAGGCATGGGGAGGGCCTGGGGCACAGGGGGTCTGTCCTGGGAATGCCCCATAGGATCCTGCTCAGTTACAAATGTTGGGATTGTTTTATAATCGGTTATTATGCCACTTTGGTAAACTGTGTAAATGAATGCTTTGGGTACCAGTTGATGTATAACCACAGACCTTCTGGTTTAAAACAAAGTGACTTTATTACGCTCACGATCTATAAGTCAAGGGTCGAGCAGGGCTTGGCTGGGTGTGGTGTCAGCTGGCGTCACACGGTCACTTGCAGCGGGTCGCTGGGATGATCTTGGAGGGTCCGAGAAGGCTTCACTTGCTTGTGGTCTTACTGGTCTGCAGCTTGAGGGGGGGTGGGCCACAGCAGGGCCCTGGTCTCAGCTTGGTCTCTTTCTCCCGTGAGTTCCAGGTCTTTCCCGGATCGTCTCTCTAGCTGGCGCATCCGACTGCTTTAGTACCCGGGGCTCTAGAGTATGTGTTCTAAGAATCCAAAGAAGAGCTACAAATCTCACGTTGCTTCAGAAGTGGCCGTGTGTCACGCACACCACATTCTTTCGGTTTCACAGGACTAGCTCGTGTTCATGGTGGAAAAGGACCGTACAGCTGCCTGAACACTGGGAGGCTGACTCTTTGGGGGCCCGTCTCTAAGACAAGCCATGGCAATGAAAAGCAGCGTTTCTTCTAGGAGTATTCATCTGTATCTGGTTAAGCATTAGTTGGGCATGTGTCCAAGGTGTTTTATTGCAAAAAACTGCTTAAAAAAATACTAGAGTCATCTCATGGAGTGACTTGAAATTTTCTGAAATTGTGTCCTGGGATAGAGATTGGCTAGAGAGATCAGAGGAGAGTATGACTAAGAGCAGACTCTTTTTTAGAGTCAATATTTCCTAATGTTTCACTTCTTCTAATTGCAGATTGAAGAGCATATTTCTTGGTCATTGCTCCCACTAGGCTGTGTTAAAAGCCACCCCTTCACCTCAGAGGCTTATAATAATGAACGTTTATCCCCTCCTCCCCTGTCTGTAAGACAGCTGTGCTCTGCTGGGCTTAGCTGAGATCATTTGCAGTCAGCTGGATTAGGAGTCAGAATTTGGGTGGGTCCAAGTATGTCCCACCTGTCTCCTCATTCTGGAATCATGATAGAATTCTGAACTTCTGGTGAAATTCAGGAGCTCTAGCGGCTAAAGCAAAGCATGCAAGCACTTGTGAGACATCCATACACTGTCCACTTACATTTACCGGCCAAATCAAACCACATGGGTAAGCCCACAGTCAGAAGCACTGGGAGTTCTCTTCTCCCCACAGGAAGGCATAGGGGAAAGGGCCAGGCATGGTGGAATAAAGAACCAGTTCCCTGGACATTCCTGAATGGATCTGCAGTTTTTCCATTTGTAAATCTCTCTCTCCCAACCAGTAGAAGAGAGCGTCATCTTCTGATAATTTTTAGGAGCACTCAGAGTTTACTCCAAAGCTTTAGATTTTAATTGTCTAACATGCAGAAATTATTACCCTTTTTTTGAACTTTCTGTTATTTATATTCATACTGTGTTTATGCAACACCGACACCATATTTAGCTATTGACAGTGCATAAGGAATTGGTCTTTGCCCCGAGGAATTTATTTCAGAGCAGTTCAAGCTGCTTAAATCAGTGTCAGGCTCTCAACTTTGAACAGACAGCTGTGGAGAGGAGATAAGCTTTTGAAGATGCAGCGGGAATGGTGTTTATAGAGGGAATGGAAGTGCGAGAGGTGACAGGCAACCACGAAAGGGAGAGTTTATCCAAACTTGCGGAACGAATGGAAGGCGAGGGGGAAATGAACGGCTCAGGTGACGGAGCAGACAAAGGTGGGCTCCAGCTCGACTTTACCCTCTGCGTTTTCAGCAGTCCTGAGGAATTTAGACATCAACTGGGTTTATCCTTTGCTAGACATAACCTCTTGAAGTTTTGACTTCAGCTTTATCACATCTCCATCTCGTACGTGTTCTGTGCTGATAACACGGCTAGTTCTCATTGGGGATGGTGCATTTCCCCCGTCCCTGCGGGCATGTTGTTAATACAAAGTTTGATACACTTCAGTGATTTTCTAACCTAAAGCAACACTTGACCAGAGGCTGAAACAGGAACTTCTAATATGTTATAATTTGAGGGTTTCCAAAGGCATCTGTTGGAGAAGGAAATGGCAGCCCACTCTAATGTTCTTGTCTGGAGAATCCCATGGACAGTGGAGCCTGGTGGGCTACAGTCCATGGAGTCGCAGAGTTGGACATGACTTAGTGACCAAACCACAGGCATCTGTGCCTTTAAAATAATTCCTACACCTAAACTCACCCTGCACTTGACACTCCTGAAATGCCTTACTCTGCATTAGGGAACTAGGATGCTGGGTCAGACTGTGGGGTCTCACAGGTGTGTCGCTCCTTGGATGGACACTGACCAGGGAGGTGCGATGGCAACCCCGCTCGTAAGGAGCCCTTGTCCCTGCGAGCTCTCTGCTTACTCTGGGCAGGCCTCTCCAGCCTCGGTAGTGGGGGGTGGTTCTTGGCTGCTTAGAATCCATGGACTTTTCCAGGATGAGCCCATCATTGTCTTTTGGCAAATTATCTTTCCCGCTTTGTGAGTCGTATTTGGTAAGTGTGTAAGCTGAGGTGCCGTGTTCTGCTACCTCCCTTCTGTGATGGTCTTTTTAAAAGGGTTTCTGAGGTAGACCATTTTTAAAGCTTTTACTGAATTTGTTACAACATTGCTTCTGTTTTCCGTTTTGACTTTTGGCTCGGAGGCAATGGGATCTTCTTTCCCCACCCAGGGATCAAGCTTGCACCGCCTGCATTGGGAGGTGAGGTCTTAACCACTGGGCCACCAGGGAAGTCCCTGCGATGGTCTTTTCATGTGTCAACTTGGCTATTCTCCTGTCCTCGGCTATTTAATTTTATATTATTTGAACTTTTCATTGGCATGAGACAGCCAAAGAATATTTCTTGCACTACGTCAGATCTCCCACTCCAAGGAGCCTCCATTCCCCATGCTCCGTTTGAGGAGTTAGAGGAGACGGGCCTCGTCCGTTTTCCACAGAGATGGAAGGAAGGCCTGAGAGTGGGAAGTGCAGCTGAGGCCCCGGGGCTTAAGTGGGGCCTCTCAGCTCCTGACTGTTGCTTCCGCTCTCTTTCTTAGCTATGATATGCCTGTAATTCTGTTTCTAATTTTTACTGGGTATAGCTGGCTTACAATGTTGTGTTAGTTTCCTGCATACAGCAAAGTGAGTTAGTTATACGCATACGCATATCCACTCTTCTTTAGAGTCTTCGCCCGTATAGATCATTACAGAATATTGAGTAGAGTTCCTTATCCTGTAAGTAAATCCTTATTAATTATCTATTTTATCTATATTAGCTGGGCTTCCCTGATGCCTCAGTGAGTAGAGAATCTGCCTCCACTCTAGGAGATGTGGGCTCAGTTCCCGGGTCAGGAGCATCCCCTGGAGAGGGGAATGGCACCTCACTCTAGTGTTCTTGCCTGGGAAATCCCATGGACAGAGGAGCCTGGTGGGCTACAGTCCGTGGTGGCATCAACACTCTCTATTTTCTGCACTATTTTACTTTCTTATGTTATCTTGAAATTATAGTCTTAATCTGTGCCCTATTTATAATATCTTTAGGTCATTGAATTTTGCATAGTTCCATGAGCAATTTCCCAAATTTCTTTTTACCTGTTGTTGATTTTATTTTAACCAAGAGGGAAACAAATAATCTTAAAGAAAATTAAACACTATATGTAGATATTGCTTAGGTATTACAAGTACTTTTTAAACCCTGATGTTTTGAAATCTTTTTCCAAAGAAAGTGTCCGAACAAGATCCTCTGATCATTCCTTCTTGGCTTATTTTTGCTCTATTTCCAGTCCTGCTTCATAGCTATTGCATTGTCTTGGTAACTTTTCATTTTGCTTGGCCACAGAAGAACAACAAAACAGACTGACCAGTTCATCTGTGCCACTTGCAACGAGAACAGAAATACTCACCTAATCCGGCCATGAGCGTCCTGGTGGACAAAACTTGGGTTCCTTGCAAACCTGAACTCCCAGAATATATTCAAACAAATAGATGAACCCGTGAAATGCCCTGTAATCAGACTGAATCTACCTGTTCTTTTGCTTTAAGGCCTGGGGCACGCAGGATCCTGGCTGCACCACGTGGTACCTTTAGTTGAGGTCTGCAGGCTCTCTAGTTGAAATGTGAGGGCTTAGTTGCCCTGTGGCATGTGGGATCTTAATTCCCCAACCAGGGATCAAACCCATGTCACCTGCATTGGAAGGTGGTTTCTTAACCACTGGACCACCAGGGAAGTCCTGCAACTGGGTCTTGAAAAGTGGAAGAAGGAGGCCGAGGACAAGCCAGCATCTGAGGGATGCTGCGATAGGAAGGCTCAGCTAGCCGTGAACATGAAAGGCATTGGGAAGGCAGTGCTGGGTCCAGCAGCCGAGAAGGCAAGGGGCCGATTCTCCTCTAAGCCTCCGGAAGGAATGCAGCCAGTCAATACCTTGAGTTAACCCAGTGTGACCTGCAGTGGAGTTCTGAGCTACAGAACAGTAAGATGATCAATCTCTGCTGTGTTAAGCCAATAAGTTTGTGGGTAATTTGTTATGGTAGCAAGAAGACTATTAGATTCTATAGCCCATAAGTGTAGTGGGAAGAACAGAGCTGAGCACAAAACCTGCGGATGGTCATACAGCGGGGAGTGGGGATCATTTCTCTCCTCTACCGTTTACTGGTGAGAGGTTCACCTCTCTAAACTTCAGTATTATCACCTCCAGAATGGGCAAAAGATGCCAGCCTTTCAGGTTTCTTTTTCCTATAAACTAGAGATAATACAGGCTTAGCTTTTAAGCATCTGAACTCTCTCCCTGGCTCTGACCAAGGCTGGAATTCAGGGTGGTACCTGGTACCACTGAGGAGAGAGAAGTTGATTGTGATAGGCTGGGAAATGTAGGGAAACTGAGGTTTGCAGGTGGCCGGGTCAATATGGGCTCAGGAAGAGTTGGTGACTGGGAACTCAAAGATATAAGGCAGATAGGCAGCAACTGTCTGTGGGCAGAAAGCTAGCAGACTGGTCCGGCAGGACCGAGGGGACGAGGTCAGGACTGGGGTTACTGGAGCAGGTCCCGGGGCAAGGGCAGAAGCAGGAGCTACTGACTGGGCAGGGGTCATAGGCAGTCTAGACACCCGGGGTAGTGCAGGGGCTTCCTAGGTGGTGCCAGTGGTAAAGAGTCTGCCTTCGACGCAGGAGACACAGGAGGCCCGGGTGTGATTCTTGGGCGGGAAAGATCCCCTGGAGGAGGGCATGGCGGCCCACTCCAGCATTCTTGCCTGGAGAATCCCGTGGACAGAGGAGCCTGGCGGTCCACAGTGCAGGGGATCACAAAGAGTGGAATATGACTGAAGTGACTTAGCATGCATGGGCAGTAATGCAGTAAATATAGATTCTAGCTATTACCTTATCACAGAAAAAGCAAGGGAGTTCCAGAAAAACATACTTCTCCTTTACTGACTATGCTTTGACTGTGTGGATCACAACAAACTGTGGAAAATTCTTAAATACATGGGAATACCAGACCACCTCACCTGCCTCCTGAGAAATCTATATGCAAGTCAAGAAGCAACAATTAGAACCAGACATAGAACAACAGACTGGTTCCAAATTGGGAAAGGAGTAGGTCAAGGCTGTATATTGTCACCCTGAATATTTAGTATATATGCACAGTACATCATGAGAAATGCTGGGCTGGATGAAGCATAAGCTGGAATCAAGATTGCTGGGAGAAATATCAANTTTGCTCCCAAAATATTAAAATTTTTGTTTATGTTGTGGTGGACATTTGGATCCATGACAGCTCAGGCCTGGTTGCCTCTCATCTAATGAAAAGTGAACAGTCAGGACAGAATTTTTATTACAGAGAGAAATTTTTCATCATTGAAAAACTTCCCAATGTCATCTCATACCCAGCCTCTTCACCTCACCAAGTAACTACAGTTATTATGATCATGAAATGTGGACCAATCACTCTGATCTTGACTCAAATTCTCCTGGGAAATCTATGTTAATGTGTCTGCTCTTACTATCTTGGTAAATTTTGTAAGATATCGAGTACCAAGTGGTCATGGAAACCCCACATACTAGCGTTTCTCAAAATGTAGCCTAAATACACTTCCATAGCCATCCCCTTTTGGTTCTGATTATGAGTGCTGATTTCTGGGCCCTGCTCCACATCCAGTATATCATTGAAAGGCCTAGAGCCATGAACTGTAATATGTACTCGACGTAATACTTATGACACTAAACTTTGGTAAACGCAGATTTAGAGGAAAAGCCATAGAGAACTATGTATTAGAACAGGTTTGCACTATTGGCTAATGTTACTAGAGGTAAC
Source organism: Neotragus moschatus (assembly GCA_006410615.1). Taxonomy (NCBI): domain Eukaryota; kingdom Metazoa; phylum Chordata; class Mammalia; order Artiodactyla; family Bovidae; genus Neotragus; species Neotragus moschatus. Next base: position 42,398 of record SJYA01001182.1, read on the forward strand.
CAGAGGTTACTAGAGGAAAGTAATATTGCTTTAACCTAGAATAATTATTTTTCTTTGCTTATCACATTTAACCAGAAACTTAGTCCAAACTGCTATAACAAAACATCACAGACTGGGTAGCTTATAAACCACAAACATTTATTCCAAATGGTCTGGAGGCTGAAAGACTGAGGTCAGGGTGCCAATGTGGACTGGTGAGGACTCTTGTTTGGGTAGAAGACTTCTCATTACATCATCACGCAGTGGAAAGGGCAGGGGGCTCTCTTAGGTCTCTTTTATGAAAGCGTTTCTTAATGAGTCTTTTATGAGTCTTTAATATTCATTGAACTGATGCTGAAGCTGAAACTCCAATACTTTGGCCACCTGATGCGANGCTGAGCGCTGAAGAATTGATGCTTTTGAACTGTGGTGTTGGAGAAGACTCTTGAGAGTCCCTTGGACTGCAAGGAGATCCAACCAGTCCATCCTAAAGGAGATCAGTCCTGGGTGTTCATTGGAAGGACTGATGTTGAAGCTGAAACTCCAATACTTTGGCCACCTGATGCGAAGAACTGACTCATTGGAAAAGACCCTGATGCTGGGAAAAATTGAAGGCAGGAGGAGAAGGGGACGATAGAGGATGAGATGATTGGATGGCATCACCAACTCAAAGGACATGAGTTTGAGCAAGCTCTAGGAGTTGATGATGGACAGGGAAGCCTGGCGTGCTGCAGTCCATGGGGTCACAAAGAGTCAGACATGACTGAGCGACTGAACTGATAGAACTGATGAGAGCATTAATCTTATTCAAGACCTAACTACTTCAAAAGTCCCTGCCTATTTATCATCACGTTGGTAATTAGGATTTCAGTGTCTGAAATTTTGTTGTTATTGTTCAGTCACTAAGTCATGTCTGACTCTTTGCAACCCCATGAACTGCAGCATGCCAAGCTTCCCTGTCCTTCACCATCTCCCAGAGTCTGCTCAAACTCTTGTCCATCAGGTCAGTGATGCCACCCAATAGTCTCATCCTCTGTCATCCCCTTTTTCCTCCTGGCTTCAATATTTCCCAGCATCAAGTTATTTTCCAGTGAGTCAGCTCTTTGGCCATGTCAAGTGGCCAAACTATTGGAGCTTCAGGTTCAGCCTCAGTCCCTCCAATGAATATTCAGGGTTGATTTCTTTTAGGATTGACTGGTTTGATCTCCTTGCTGTCCANCTGGCGTGCTGCAGTTCATGGGGTTGCAAGGGTCGGACACAACTGAGTGATTGAACTGAACTGAATTAGGTCAGGGTTTCCCATCCTTAGTGGTATTGATGTTTGGGACCACAGTTGTTGTAGGAGGCTTTCATGTGCATCATGGAATGTCCAGCACCTTCCCTGGCCTCTCCTGACTGGATGCTGCAGAAGTTCTCCTGGAAATGTCTTCAGACGTTGCTAAATGCCTCAGGGGTAAGGGGTGGTACAGAATCCTCTCCTGGAGAACTGCTGGCCTCCGTGGTTCTCTTAGTTTGCTTTTCAGTGCTGCTGCAGATTCTCTGAGACACTGAAGTTCCCTTTTGCTTAAGCTGGTTTAGTTATTTTTGAACCTGTAATTGAATCCTGCTACTTAGCTACACATAAGTATGTAGTTCTCTGCATGATTTTATATATAGTGCATTTGTATTCCCCTAGGCTCTGTAAATGTACATTTGGTGTCACTTTTAATACCCAGTGTGGAGTCCAGTCTTTGAGAGGTAAGTTGATAAATGCCAACTGAACAAATTAAGTTCTATAAGGGATGATGTATTTGTACTCTTTTTCTCCTTTTCAAGTGCANTGATTTTATATATAGTGCATTTGTATTCCCCTAGGCTCTGTAAATGTACATTTGGTGTCACTTTTAATACCCAGTGTGGAGTCCAGTCTTTGAGAGGTAAGTTGATAAATGCCAACTGAACAAATTAAGTTCTATAAGGGATGATGTATTTGTACTCTTTTTCTCCTTTTCAAGTGCAATAATAATTTTTTAAAAGAGTTTTTTGAAGTATTTTACATACACACACACACACACACACACACACACACTCCTAAAAGTATGCATAAGTGTGTTGTTGTGTTTTTAGTCGCCAAATTATGTGTGACTCCATGGACTGTAGCCCACCAGTCTCCTCTGTGCATAGGATTTCCCAGGCAGGAATACTGGAGTGGGTTGCCATTTCCTTCTCAAGGGAATCTTCCTGACCCAGGGATTGAACCCAAGCCTTCTGCATTGCAGGTCCTGATTCTTTACTGCTGAGCCATCAGGGAAGCCCACTTGTAAGTATACGTAGCTTGATAAGTTTTCACATGTTGAACATTTGTGTGTTAACAGCCTCCCAGGTCAGGAGCAGAGCATGCCCGGTATCTCAGAAGCTTCACCTGCTACTTCCTTCTCCTCGCTCTAGCATCTTTAAAATATTTCTTACTTTTCAACTGTTCACTGCTCAAAATTTTAAAAATGCAGATAATTAAAAGGAGAAAAGCATGATACTATTTTAATACATAAGTTTTAACTCTGATGTATATCCTTCCAATTTTATGAATGCCATGAATGCATGTAGATGTGTGTTTTAAGCCAAAATGGATTCACTGTGTTTATCTTGTCCTCTGACTAGTTTTTCTCACTTAATACCACATTGTGTCCATATGAGGAAATGCACATCTAATCACTGTCATAGTGATAGTGTGGAATTCCACTTTATTGATACACCACAGTTTATATAACTCATCTCTTCCTTTCTTGGAAAATTGAGTATTTAAGTGGCTTCTACCTTTCACTCTTATAAACACTGTTTCAACACTCTGATTTTCTTTACTTCTTTACCATTACAGTTGTAGCATTAAATAAAATGGACTCCCCTCATAAAATCTTTAACCATATATATTTGGTTGCTAGAACTGTTTTTTTAATAAACTAATTAGAAAGTGTTTGTGCAGTGGAACTTTGTTCAGTGTTATGTGGCAGCATGGATGGGAGGGGAGTTTGGGGGAGAATGGATACATGTATATCTGCAGCTGAGTCCCTTTGCTCTTCACCTGAAACTATCACAACATGATTAATTGGCTATACCCCAATACAAAATAAAAAGTTTTTTTTAAAAAAAATATGTGTGCGTGCATGCAAGTATACACAGAAATTGAGTTTAGCACATGCTTTTGCTAAAATAGTCAAAACGAACAGGGAGAAAGCAGAAGAGAATAGCTGTTCCTTCCCAACCCTCCAATCTTCTTCCGAGCAAGTGCTGTTACTGGTTTCTTCAGGGTACAGGGATGTTGACATGAGTGGTCAGGTAAGGCCTTTGATGTTGGAACTTTGGAACTGTGGTGCTGGAGATTACTCTTGAGAGGCCCTTGGACTGCAAGAAAGTGAAACTAGTCAACCCTAAAGGAAATCAGTCCTGAATATTCATTGGAAGGACTGAAGCTGAAGCGCCAATAGTTTGGCCACCTGATGCGAAGAACGGACTCATTGGAAAAGACCCTGATGCTGGGAAAGATTGAAGGCAGGAAGAAAAGAGGACAACAGAGGATGAGATGGTTAGATGACATCACTGACTCCATGGACTTGAGTTTGCGCAAGCTCCAGGCGTTGGTGATGCACAGGGAAGCCTGGCATGCTGCAGTCCATGGGGATACAAAGAGTCGGACATGACTGAGCAACTATACTGAACTGAGAGCCTTTTAAAATAAAGGCAGTGAAAAAATAAATAAAAATAAAGTCAATGGAACTGTTCTCTCAAGCTTGGAATTTCCCAAAGACATCAAAAGGACTTACCTGATGACTAAGTCTATATGCTTCATCAGAGATTGGCAAACTTTTTCTTTGTAAAGGCCCAGATGGATAGTCAGTACTTTGCAGACTTTACAAGCCATGTGATCTCTTTCATGGCTACTGCCCGGCTTTCAGCCTCCTTGCAGTGTGGGAGGAGTCACATGCTGCTCTGCTAGGTGGTAAGGTTTCTGCCTAAATGTGATTCAACTAAAAACTATTTCTTCATGGGGTACAAATACCCTGAAATCTGAATTATTACTGTTGAGTTGTGTGCATGCTGAGTCGGGTCTGACTGAAGCCTGCCAGGCTCCTCTGTGCATGGAGTTTCCCAGGCAGGAGTACTGGAGTGGGTTGCCATTTCCTGCTCTAGGGGATTGTTCCAACTCAGGGATCAAAGCTGCATCTTCTGCGTTGTCTGGCGGATTCTTTTCCACTTGAGCCACCTGGGAAGCCCCCTCTCTTTATCTGCCAAAACCAAGGGTTTTCCTTCTTCCTTCTTGAAAGGTCCATATTTAATGTGTGACTACATCTATAGGAACACTTCTGGTGCTCATTTCATGAAGGATTCAGAGAATAAAGGTGCTTTCCTTCTCTGTCTCTTCTTTTAGCTGTGCTGTGTGGCATGAGACATCTTAAGTCCTCATCCAGGGATCAAGTCTGTGCCTTTTGTGGTAGAAGCATGGAGTCTTAACCCACAGACCACCAGAGAATTCCCCAAGGGTGATTTCCTTCATTAAAGTTGTGCAGAATTCTCCCAGTTAGAGTTTCTGTGCCTCAGCTGAAGGCTTTGCCCAATAGTCCTCACGCTGGGGTCCAGGCTCTGTGAACTTCTTGGGCTTCTCTGTCTTCTATTCTCTCCAGGTTGTAAGTGTGTAATGAGTTGTCCGTGCACCTTTGGATGAGTGTTGTTTCTCCTTTTATTTTCTTTTCTTTTTTTTTGAACAGTTAAAAAATCACTAAAACTATCTGACTTCAAGATGTACTGTAAAGCTACAGGAATTAAGGCCATGTGGTAGTGGTGAAAGTTCAGACAAATAGATCACTGGCTGAGAATAGAGAGCTTGAGAAATTGATCCAGGCAATTACAATCAACTGATCTTTGACTGTCAGAACAAAGGCCACCCAATGGAGAAAGGAGGTCTTTTCCACAAATGGAAACAGCTGGACATCCACATGTTAAAAAAATGAACCTAGACACAGACCATGCAGTTTCCACAAAAATTCACTCAAAATGGATCACAGACCTAGATGTAAACTGTAAAAGTCCTAGAAGATAATCTAGTAGAAAATCTAGGTGATCTGGGACTTGGTGTTGAGTTTTTAGAAACAACCCCAAAAGCATGAGCCATGAAAGAAAATAATTGACAGGTTGGATTCCATTAAAATGTAAAACTTGCTCTATAAAAGACTTAGAGAATGAAAAAAAGAAGCCCCAGACAGGCAGAAAATCTTTGCAAAACTATGTTTATTATAATGGTAGTGTGTCTAAAATATACCAAAAAAGCTCTCAAAATTCAATAAGAGAACAACCCAATTTTAAAAATAGGTAAAATACCTGAAGAGAGATTCAGCAGAGAAGATACACAGAAGGAAAATAAGCTTGGGAAAAGATGTTCCAGGTCCTGTGTCATTGCTCAGTTGCTCAGTTGTGTCTGACTCTTTGCGGCCCCATGGACTGTAATTTGACAAGCTCCTCTGCCCATGGGACTGTCCAGGCAAGAATATTGAAGTGGGTTGCCATTTCCCCCTCCAGGGGATCTTCCCAAACGCGTGGCTCCTGCATTGGCAGGAGAATTCTTTACCACTGAGCCACCCGGGAAGCCCCTTTATGTGTCAGTAGGGATTACAAGTTAAAACGAGGTATACTACTACACATCAGTTACAATGGCTGAAATCCTAAATACAGCACCAAATATGGAAGAGAATATGGAGCCACAGAAACTGTCATTAACTGCCAGTAGGAATGCAAAATTGTACAGCCACTTCGGAAGACACTGTGGCGTTTGTTATAAACCTGAGCATAGGCATACTGTATAGTCCAGCAATCATGCTCCTAGTTATTTAACCAAGTGAGATGAAAATTTATATCCACAGAAAAACGTGAATGTTTACAGCAGCTTTATTCATAATTGCCCAGATTTGGAAGCGGCTAACATGTCCTCTAGCAGATGAGAGGATAAGCAAGCTGGTACATCTGTACAGTGGAAATCTGTACCGTGACCGGAAGAGAAAGAGGTAACAAGCCACAAAAAGACGTGGAAGGAGCTTCAAAGCATAGTAGTAACTGAGAGAAACCAATCTGAGAAGACCACAGTGATTTCAACTCTATGACATTCTGGGAACAGCAAAACTATGGAGACAGTGAAAAGATCAGTGGTTGCCAGGGTTTCAGGAAGAGAGGAAAGGAGGGAAGAGCTGGCAGAGCCTGCGGGATTTTTAGGGCAGTGAAGCGGTTCTATTTGCTACTCTACCGGTGGACCCATGATACCGTGCCTTTGTCAAAAACCAGAGAACAGGGCAACGCAAAGAGGGAGCCCTGATCTAAGCTGTGGACCTTAGTTAACGACGATGCACCTAGAGTGGCTCGTTAGTTCTAGTAAATGTATCACATTAATGCAGGGTGTTAATAGTGGGGGAGCTGATGCGCATGGGTATGAGACAGTGGGAGAAAAGGCATATGGAACTCTCTCCAGTTTCTGTACAGTCTTTTGGTAAACTTTGAAGTGCTTTTTAAAAAGCCTGTTAATTTAAAAAATCAGATGCTTGCCTTTTCCACTCAATTATTTCTGCATGTGTGTGTGTGAAAGTTGCTTAGTCATGTCCAACTCTTTGGGACCCCATGCGCTATTTATACAGTCCATGGAATTTTCCAGGCCAGTAATACTGGAGTGGGTACCCTTTTATTTCCATAGTTGTAACAAAGACTAAAAGACATTCATAAGCAACTGAGCAACTAGTACTAGGGTTTGACAGCATTGAGAAGTGGTTATCACCCCCCTGCCTGTATGTGAAACCTCATGTTTTACTACTATCTTCCTTTCCATTCTCTACGGGACCCACAATCTAGCCTCTTACCACTCCTTCGCATGTTTTTTCCTGTGATCGGAAAAGCTCCTGCCAGACTTGTGCTTCAGGATTCGGGTTGGCAGGGGTGGAATACTTCCCTGGTGGTCCAGTGGTTAAAACCCTGCCTTCCAATGCCAAGGGTGCCAGTTTGATCCCTGGTCGAGGAACTGAGATCTCACGTGGCTTGTGACCAAACCAAAACATAAAACAGAAGCAATATTATAATAAATTCAATAAAGACTTAAAAATGGTTCACATTTAAAAAAAAATTTCTTTAAAAAGAAAAAAGTCAACTTGGGAATCGCGGCCCATGTTTCCCTGGCACCACTCTCCAGTTGCCACCAAAGTATTTCAGAGCTCTGCACATGTTTTGTTCATCAAATTTAGGGCCGTGCATCCTTGGATCTTTGTCATCTTGAACTGTTTTCCCACGATTAGTGAGTTTTCTGGGATGAGTGATTTGTTTCCTGATTTTATGGCATGTGTGGAATAGCCAGTATATTATTGTTTTAACTGAATCAACATAGCCGTTAACAAATCAAGCAAAACAATTGTATTAAGCTAATGTCAGCCGCTTCAAGACATGATGGCAGTAGTTTACTCCTCCAGGCTCCTTTCACTTTGTGGCTCTGCCAGACTTCTTTCCCAGATGTCCCCGAAGGCTGGTGCAGAAGGGTAAGGAGTGTGGACAGGGGTTTATGAGCCAGGCCTGGAAGCCATGCATATCACTGAACCTGAACTCATATTCAACCCTGTCTGCCACAGAGCCTCGGAAACCTGTCTAGCTAGACCTCCATGAGAAAGATGGGTATGGCTTGTGAATAGCTAGCAAGCTTTCTGCCATATGTTTATTTGGAATTAATCTGTGTTGAGATCTGAAGTCCCATTACTTTCCATTTAAGATAAGCCACTTCTTTAGGTTTTTACTTCATATTGGAGTATAACTGATTAACAATTTTGTGATAGTTTCAGATGGACAGCAAAGGGACTCAGTTGTACATATGTCTGTATCCATTCTCCCCAAAATTCCCCTCCCATCTAGGCTGTCAGATTCAGCAGAGTTCCGTGTACTATACAGTAGGTCCTTGTTCATTATCCATTTTAAATATAGCAATGTGTACATGTCCATTTCAGTGTAATATGGAGTGGATAGCAGGAAGGGGAGTTAAGTCCCTCTTAAAAGTAAGTAGATAGTTCTCTCTGCGTTCTAGTGGTTATATATATGTATTTTTTTTCTACCTTTTTTAGGATATATTAAAGTATCAATGTTATCATTTTGCAAAGTCAGATTTTCTAGAAGAACATGACACCATGCCTAATCACACTTCTTGCATGTGACACCACTACTTTCTTCACTATGTGGCAGTGGCTCTGTCTCTTTCAATTAAATGTCATATAAATTATGTTATTTTTTGGAGGATGAAGGAGTTCCTGTAAGTGTGGTATGTGTTCAAAGGAAATGGCTTTCCGGAATTCATCCTAGTAAGTGAATTAGAATTCAATCAGTGTGATAAATCATTGAACTTGCGGTTGAAGGGGCTAAATTTAAATTAAACCTTTAAAAGCAATAACCTCTTTTCAATTTTGGTACTACTAGGAGATAATGGAGCTCTTAAGTGGAATGAATTTGATTTACAAGAACAGCAATTTTGTCTTCAATTGCTGATGTTTTCCACAGTGTATGTTTTATTCTTTCAAAGTTTAATCAATAACTAAGGTAAGTGAAATGTCTCTTTCTTACCTGTTTCCTATTTAAAACATTCTCTTGTTTCTAGATGTGTGAAGCTTTTGTTTGACATCAGGATTATTGGTATAAATATCCTGGCCAGAGAGATGATTTTAGACAGATACTAAAAACGTCAGGGAGAGATGTATTTAGTGATAAATACACATTACCCCAGGTAGTTCTCACATGACTGGGGTCCTAGATTTAACTCACTTTAACAATGTGCTGCTCAAAGGTGCTGTTGTCTTTTTTGAACCAAGGCCAAGATGGGGATTGCCTTCAGGCACTGGTCAGCCAGAGTGAACCTTCTGTCGCCTGATGTAAATCGAGACCACTTTCCTAATTTTTTAATTATGTATGTCTGTTTTTGTTTTGTTTATTTATTTTTGGCTACACTGCATCTTTGTTGCAGGCTTTCTCTAATTGCAGTGAGCAGGTTTACTTTCTGGTTGCCATGTGTGAGCTTCTCATTGTGGTGGTTTCTCTTGTTGCCAAACGTGGACTCTAGAGCATGTGGGCTTCAGCAGTTCCTGCACACAGGCTCAGGAGTTGTGGTGTGCAGGCTTAGTTTCCCTAAGACATGTGGAATCTTCCCAGATCAGGGATCGAACCCATGTGCCCTGCATTGGTAGGTGAATTCTTAACTACTGGGCCACCAGGGGAGTCCCATTTGCCTTCTTTGGACTGCAGCATTGCAAAAATTTGATTCCTAGGGCTGCTGTAACAAATCACCACAAAGCTGGTGTCTTAAAAAGAACTGAAATCTATTCTTATGATGCTAAAGGCCAGAAGTCTTAAACCAGTTCCTTCAGGCTAAAATCAGGGCGTTGGCAGAGCTGTGTTCCTCCATGGAAGCTCTGAGGCATTCCGTACCTCTTTCAGCTGCTGGTGGCTCCTGGCATTCCTTGGCTTGTGACCACGTCACTCTCATGTCTGTCTCTGTGGCCACAGACCTTCTCCTCACCTGCCTTTGCCATATCTGTCTCCGTCTGATGACAACACATGGGACTGAGTGTTTGTCATGAGAGGGCCCACACAGGTGATCTAGGATAATCTTCCATTTCAAGTTTCTTAAATTGGTGACATTTGAAAAATTCTTTTCTGCCATCTAAGGAAAATTCACAGACTCTATAGAGATGAGGATGCTGATACCTTTTGGGGGAAAAAGTGCGTTATTCAGCCTACCATAGGCCTGTAAGCTATTCTGGAAGTGACCGTTTTGGAAGTGACTTCCCAACTATAATGCTGAACTTAAAAAAAATAAAAAATCTGAATTCTCGGTAGACAAGAATGTCTCATCACAGTGTTACATTGTGTCTTTTGCAAAAGCTAAGGCTTTCCTTTCTAATGAAAGGTGGCCCCTGTACCTTGACAGAAAAAAACAAAGGCAGCTTTAGCACTTTGGGCTCGTTTTTCATACTTTTGTTTTAATTTCTGAGCTAGGTTTTTTATATTCTACTGGGTATGAAGATGAAAATGATGACATTGTAAATAGTTCTGTTGTAAAAGCTCCCCTGAGAAGCAAATACATTAGACTACCTTTTAAAATGATATCTAACATTTATTTTCTGATTAGAAAAGGAGAGCTCATTTTTGGACATTTATAAAACCTAGAACAGCATGAAGAAGAGAGAAACCTGTGTAATTTAACAACTTAGAAATGGTGACTATTGATATTCTGGCTTCTTTTATCATGTTGCATTAGTTCTCTCCCTAGACTGTTTAACGGTTGTTCTGCCATTTGTCCACACTGGGTTGAAACATCATCATTATTATTGTGAGGAAGTGGGATTTTCTGAAATGCTGCAGAACTGAAAAAGCAGTACTGTTAAGGTAGATCTGCTTTCTTCCTACAGTTGAAGAGTTGGCATTACTGACGCTGAGTTTGAGTCAGGTTCGGAGAGGTCTGGATATTTGCAAGCTTATCCTTAAATGGAAGGCCATCGATTATTAGGGTAAGTTCTTCCTGAATGCATCTTTAAACTATTTATTCTAGCATGTCTTAGTAGAACCCCAATCCTGAGAGATGCTCTGAGGGAGAAACGAAAGGAGCAAGTAAGTTTGGGAAACCATACACGCACATGCACGTTTTATTAGGCACAGTGCATATTAACATTTTAAAAATCCAGAGACTTGGTAGAATAAAGAAAACTGTGTAACCTAGAGTTTCCCTCCAGCTGATTGATAGATTTTTTTCTAATGCCTGTTATAAGAACTATGTGGAGCATAATTTGTGAAGCATAGTATTAATGAATTTAGATAAGGGATATCCAAATGTTTTGGGTATGACATAATTTTGGCTGGTCAAAAAATATGTGTGTGTGTGTGTAGCTCTATACAAATAGTATTGTCATCCTTGTCAAAATCAAAGTTTTTAACAAGTGTCTTATTTGATGATAGTATTAAAATCCTTTTTTAAAAAGAAAAAACTAAAGATATCTTACATTATAATACATTAGATGGCTTTTCTCTACCCTTTGGGGAATTAGGAATTAAAATCTAGGAATAGTATCAAGCAGAGTGAAAGTTCAAGGGAAGAGTGAAAGCAATGTGTATGTTTTAAAAAAATGTAGTGTGAAAGCTTCCCAACCTCTCCCACCAAGTGTCATTTTGGCCTGAAGCTGAATTAGTTCTCATCTGATTAAATCAGAACCAAATTCTGCTACTTCCTAACTGCTGTGAAGTGCAGATTTTTAAAATGTGTCAAAAAAGCAAGAATTTAATCCTGGTAGGAAACAGCTCTCTTAAAAGAGAATAATTAGCATTTCATTTATATCATCATTTTACAACTTTTCAACATACAAAATTATTCATCGTATTTGTGTAACATGTAATTATTAAGTGCCTGGTCAGAACACCAGCATTAATTTTGATATTCAGCTTTCTAAATTTAGATCTTTGAAGGCTTGAGAAATCTTAGGAGGGATAATGGAAAGCCAAAGCAACTTTGTTTTAGTTTCCATGTCTGTCAAATGAAAATGATGATCTCAGAACCATAAATAAGCTTTTGATTTTTACGCTGATGGAATCGAGAAGGAAGTCAGGTAATGTAAACAAGTGGATAATCTGAAAATTGCTAATTTGGAATTAGGAAGCAACTACAGATGTATGCTTTTACACATATCCTTTCTACACAAACACATATCTAGACTGGTGGTTGGCCAAACGACTGGCATCACAGTCTAGCCAGTCTAGATGTTGCTGTGAAGGTATTTAAATCAGTAGATTTTGAATAAAGTGGATTACCCACCATAACGGGTGGGTCTCATCCAATCAATTGAAGACTTAAAAGATTGAGATCCCTAGAAGAGAGAGGGGTTCTGTTTCAGACTGCCTTGATACTCAAGACTACAATATGGACTCCCATTGGAATTTCTAGCTTGCTGACCTGCTCTGCAGACTTTACAATTGCTGGGCCCACAATCATGTAATCCAATTCCTTAAAATAAATCTGTATCTGGTGTGAGTGTGTATGTTTTTATATATGCTGTGTGCACACACTCAGTCTGAAGTGAGTTGCCATTTCTTCCTTCAGGGGATCTTCCCAACCCTAGGATTGAATCTGTATCTCTTATGTCTCCTGACTACCAGGTGGATTCTTCACCAAATGCACCACCTGGGAAGCTTGTATGTTTTTATATACATACACAGATCCAGCACACACCATATTGGTTCTGTTTCTCTGGAAAACCCTAATATACTTGAGTGTTTGTTAGAAATGCAGTTTCTCAGGTCCCACCCCAGACCTACTGAATCAGAAACAGCAGGGTTAGGACTCAGCAGTCTTTGTCTGCAAACCATCCAGCTGTTGCTGATGACACTCTACCCCCAAAACTTGAGCACCACGGCAGAAAAATGGAAGCAGCCCCCTTTAACAGTTGAAAAAATTGAGATTCAGAAAGATTAAGTAATGTACCCCAAGCTATCCAGGCCTGGGGTAGCCAAGATTTATTCTTGATCTTTCAAAAGTGTAAAATAATATTCATGGATAGCTTAGCAGTCTCTGAATCTGCTTTTAAAGTGCCTTTTGGGGATGTTTATTTTCTTAAAAAGAAAAAGCATGCAGGGAACCAACTGTGTGTATATAGTATGCGCCAGCAGTGCTTCCAAGTCTTTGTACCCTCACATACCACTTTTATTACTTCATGTGATGAAAGATTTTGTTGATTAAAGAAACTGTATCTTAAAGTAATAGTTATTTTGCCATAATGGCTGTGCAGAGCCCCTGATTTGGCATGAGATCACCAGTACTGCTGCCTTGAGGTGATGTATCCCAGGCAAAAGCAGGGATGTTTCATGTTTTAATCAGCTTGTAAACCTAAATGTAGATTTTCCATTTCCGTTAAGCATTTTCATATTGGAAGCAGCCAAGGGCGCTCGTTACTATATTACAGTTTTCTAAAGCATCTGGAGACTCCTAGTTGGATGTATTTGCAGTAGATACAGTTCCTGAGTGTTGGCTTGCAGCAACGAGGATGTCTTAGCAGGGTATAAAAGATAAACACCCAAATCTTAGAGTATATCACTTTTGCTTTCACCAAAATCGATGTACTTGTCTGGGTATAGCTTTCCTCTAATTAATAGTTCAGAGACCCATAGTCTTGTTTTTCTGGTTTTTTTTTTTTTAGGCTTAACCTCAAAGTGATTTCCAAAGTTGCCATGTAAAGGAGAGAGCATGGAGGTTTCCAGTGCACAGAGTAGGAAACGAGGTCATTTCTAGCCCCTTTCTGTTGTCTGGAACTCAGTCATATGACTGTACCTTAAGTGCAAGGGAAGCTGAGGAATAGGGTCTGACTATGTGCCCAGAAACAAGCAGAAATGAGTTTGATGATCTGCCATCAGTCTGCTATCTGGGCTCTGGTTGCTCTGATTATTTGTAGGTTTGTGCTTCTGCTCGTGTTGGACTTACGTTCTTTCCTAATAACCAGAGCAAAGTGGGTGTGAGCAGTAGGGATAGACATAGTCATTACTGATACGTCTTGACTCTTCCCAGGTCCCTTACTGGCCTGTGGGAACAGAGTGTACCAAGAAAATGTAACTCAGCTTGCACTGGCTCTTGCCCTTAGCTTCGGCAGGGATCTTCCACCACCTCTAGGTTTCCATCTAGTTGTATCTTATAGGTCAGTCTACTAGCAATGCATGTAATATGCTGTCTTCCATCTTTTTTGTCTTCCATTCCTTGTGCACCCCTTACCCATGGTGTAGACTCTGCCTTAGTCAACTGAGGGAACCCTCAAGCTGCTGCCCTGCCAAAAATGCTGACTTGGCCTCCATGAACCATTGTCCCCCAAGAGGCTGGAATGGTATTGTGCTCAGGGCAGAAATAAGGAGAATTCCTGTTGCCTTGGTTATCTACTGATGTGAAGCAAACAACTCCAGTTTATCTTTTTTCAGAAGTCTTGGGTTGATTGGACTCAACTGGACACTCTGCTCCATGTCTATTGACCAGGGCGGCTCAGGTGGTTGCTTTCATCCGGGAACTTGGCTAGAGCTGGTGAATCTTAGATGGGCACCCACTCTCCAGGACCTTATCCATGTGGCTCTCATCCTTCAGCAATTTCTCCCAGGCTTCCTTATAGCTTAGCAGCCAGGCCTGGAGAAGGGGGAGACTGCCAGGCCTCTCATGGTCCCGGAAGTCAAAGAACTTTACTTTTGCTACATTTTACTGGTGAAGGCAAGTCACAAAACTAGCCCAGATTCTAAGACAGAGAAATTAGGTCTTAATGTGTGCCAGGGACAGGAGAAATTGGCCATGGTCATATTTGGAGATTATCACCATGTCGTATCACACTGTCCATTTTTTTATCTGTTTTCTCAAGGTTGTGCTACTTGTATTTTGGTATATCAAAATCACCCATGAGAATCATTCCTTCATCCCACCACCAGGATAATCTTTCTCCTGGGAGTTCAGGCTACTGACATCATTGCTATAACCTTGATCAGGGAGTCCCTGATTCTGGGAATATGTGAGGTGTGCACAGGGAATAATGAATGAGCTAATTTGGTTGGTGATGAGGGTTTGTGTTAGGAGGGTAGTGAGCTTGAAGAATTAAACAGTGGCCTGAATTTGAAACTAAAGGCTCAGGAAGCCATGCACTAGTGATGGTAGGTCACAAGACAGTATTTAAGGAAGACATCTCTCACCTCATATGAAGAGGATTGACGGACTTTGGCATTGACCATGGGGCTTCCTAGGTATCTCAGTGGTAAAGAGTCTGCCTGCCCATGCAGGAGACATGGCTTTGATCCCTGTGTTGGGAAGACCCCCCCTAGAGGTGCAACCCACTCCAGTATTCTTGGCAAGTCGGACATGACTTAGCGGCTGGACACATAGAGCACGGTCTTGACCGTGGCCCCCACGTGTAGATGTGACATGAGCAAGACCAGACGTGACCAGAGGCAGCATAGTGGGACCTAAAAGAAACAGTCGTGAAAGACAGCAATAATCAACTTGACTCAAGAGACTGTGAGGAGGCAGAAAGGAAAAATGGAAGTCTGGATGCAGTCAACTCTGCCACAGATAGCAGTTTTAAAATGCTGTTAACAGGAAGGTTTGTATTAAACGTGACACTTTAGAACTAATCAGAGATAGGTAGCCAAGGGGCTCTTTTATTTAAATCTTAGTTTGGCTTTGTTTGGAAGTGGCAGTAAAAATTCATACGTCAGTCTGCTTAGAATTTATTATGCTGTTGCAGCAAACAGCTCCAAAATCTCAGTGGCTTATGATAACCCAAGACTTACTCTCACTCATATGATGACTGTTAAGTCAGCTCAGATCTGCTTCATAGCGTCTATATTTTGAGGTCAGGCAGAAGCAGCAGCTCTGTCTGGAACAGTCTTGTCTCAGGGTAGAGGACAGATAAAGCACATGATAGCTCTTGAAGTTTCTGCTTGGAGTTGCACATGTCCTTCCACTGTTTTATTTTATCTTTATTGTGTTAGTCAAGCAGATCACATAGTTAAGCCTCATGTCTGTGCAGATGAGAATTACATTCCTCTCACAAGAAGAGACACCAGGAAAGAGCTCCTTTGGGGCAGCACATATTTGTTAATCAATAATACAGTCAACTGTGGTCACATTTTCCCCTATTTTTAATTATACAAATAATGAAAATCATCATAGGTAATACAGAAGAGCACATGGCAAACATCTCCAGTCACCCCAAGTTTCTCTCACTAGAGATAACTGCTGCTGTTAGAATTTTGATGTAGATACCTTCAGATATTTTTCCCTGGGAGGTTTATATAACCTAGTCAAATGATAGATGGTATCCTGTCACTTAGGGACTGACTTCCAGGTACACAGCATAAGTAAATACATGTCTGTATCCCACACACGCATGTAAGTCAACACGCATCCACATCCTAACTCAAAATTACTCTTTAATATTCCTCTGTACCAGTGTACCATGGTTTACTTAATCGCTGGACACTTAGATATTTTTTCCAATTTTACTGTTTAATAAAGTGCTATCATAAGCATCTTATATGTACATATTTGCACATATATCAGACTATTTCTCTTGGATAATTTCCTAGCAGTCATATGATAAAAGACATTGAAGTCTTTTTTGATACATCATTGACAAGTTTTAAGCTCAGGTTTTACGGTCCACTCTTTTCCCTCTCCTAAAATGGAGAGTTGTTACCATAGCAATAGAAAAAAAAAATCAGTACTCGTGGAAGGGGCTAATTTGTCTTTGTCTTCATTTTAGCTCAGAAAGTCAGGTTTTGTGCCAAGATTGGCACATAAAGTACCTGCCCAGAATCCTTCCTGGATTAGGAGGTCAGTTCCCCCTGGTGATGACCTCCGCACCCCTGGCTATCCTGTTTCACAAATTGGCTCCCCCGTCGTCTGCTGCAAAGGTCTTGTCCATCACTGCTGGTCACGTAAGTTATCCTGTCTAGGGAGACGCAGTGACCGCTGAGTGTCCCATTAGCCTGTAATTTAGAAGGAGCCAGTCGTAAACAGGTGGTTTATGTAAAGATCATTATTCTAAAAAAGCCCAGTTCATTATGGTAGGTTTATTTGGGGATCGGATTCATTTCTCAAGACCAGTTGGAGAACCTGCCTGTCGTCCAGGTAGTTTGTGCAAGCTACCTGTCATCTGATTTTCTTGAATACAGGCAGAGGATGAGTACATGATGAGATGATTAATTTGTCGCCTCCCGCTCTAATTCACCCCACCTGGTAGGGAGGGTGTGCTGCTTTGGAAACAAAGCTTGAAATTGGATTCTCAAACTGATGGTTGAATTGAAAGATGATTGACGATGGTCCCCGTGTAACTTCAGAGGCGTCCATGTGAGGCAGGTGAAGTGCTCGTGGGGTGAAGGGCGGAACACAGTTCTTGGGGCATGGGGAGAGCAGAGAGGAGCAGCAGGGAAACGTCCGTTCATTACACAGCTGCCGAGATTGGGCCGGGAACCCTGAAGCTAGACTTAACCAACTCTTCAGTGGTGCCAGCTGCAATACCAGGTTGCTTATTCTGTTGTAGCAGAAAATAAATTTACATTTATGTTGTAAAAGGCAGAGTCCCATGTAGTAACTGCGGCAAGGGCCACTATACGACATTCTTCTCTTGTTTGTTTCTTCTTTAAAGAAGGCAGGTAGCAGATAAAACGTGAGCTTTGGAGAGAGACAGCGTAGGACTTGAGTTTGGGCTGTGTCGCTTTCTAGCTGTGTGACCTGGGCTTGTACCTGTCACCTTCCCTGGGCCTAAGCTTTGTAATTTATGAAATGAACCAGGGTAGCATTGGAAGTGAAAGTCGCTCCGTCGTGTCCAACTCTTTGCGACCCCATGGACTGTTCAACCCAGGGAATTCTCCAGGCCAGAATACTGGCGTGGGTAGTCGTTGCCTTTTCCAGGGGCTCTTCCCAACCCAGGGATCAAGCCCAGGTCTCCTGCAGTGCAGGTGGATTCTTTACCAGCTGAGCCACCTCTACCTGTTACCTTCCCTGGGCCCAAGCTTTCTAATTTATGAAATGAGCCAGGGTATCTACCTGATAGGATATTTGTAAGAGGGAAATATGTAAAGCACATGGTAGGATCTCTGCCTAGCGCACAGACCGAGGTCAGTAAATGGTGGCTGTTTTTCATTATGATATATACAATAATTGCCATTATTTTCTTAAAGCAGTAGCATTCTTGATGGGTTTCAGTCACATAATCAAGGGCAGTACCACAGCCCTCCTAATCATGCATATGAAAATGATTTGAATTTTAAATGGTTCTAGTCTTCTTGGTTTTTTTGCTTTAATAAAGTCAACTGCAGTATTTCAGTGACTTGGTACAGTAAAGTGAATTTCTTAATGTATCTGTTAAATGGGATGTTATTAGACAGAGGATCACTTTCATATCGTGATTGAGATTCCAAATTTTTTGCATTCTGTATCTCCACCATTCCTTAAGACCTCAAATTGGATTGGTGCCAGCAGAAAAGGGAGACGCTTCCCTGGTAGCTCAGTGGCTAAAGCGTCTGCCTGCAATACGGAAGACCCGGGTTTGATCCCTGGGTTGGGAAGATCCCTTGGAGAAGGAAATGGAAACCCACTCCAGTATTCTTGCCTGGAGAATCCCATGGATGGAGGAGCCTGGTGGGCTACAGTCCACAGGATCACAAAGAGTCGGACACGACTGAGCGACTTCACTTTCAAAGGGACATCAAGAGGTTTTCCATGGTTCTGCCCTAGAAGTGGTACACGTCACTTTTGCTCGCATTCCATGGTCTAGAACTAATTCATAGTTTCACAGCTTACTGCAAGTAGTAGGACTGAGAAGTAGAACCTCTGAGTGGGCAGCACTTCTTAGCAACACTCTACCCCACAGAGAGAGGACAGGGATTTTAAAGACCAGCTAGCCAGCTCTGTGACGAATGCTCTGGTTCCAAAGCATGGTCAACTGATGTTTTCTATGGTTTGCCTTCCCTGTATACTTTAATGATGCTGGGAAAGATTGAATACAAAAGGAGAAGGGAGCAGCAGAGTATGAGGTGGTTAGATAGCATCACCAACACAATGGCCGTGAATATGAGCAAACTCCAGGAGATAGTGAAGGACAGGGGAGCCTGGTGGATTGCAATCCACAGGGTTGGCAAGGAGTCGGACACGACTTAGTGACTGAACAATATTTTAAAGGGAAAAGTGATGAGATTTTTGTGGCAGGGGAGATAAAAGGAGACAGGAAAAAGGATTTGAGAGTTTGAGATATTGAATCTTACTAGGCTGGTGATCGTTACATTATAGGAGGTGGGGATTGGGAGCAGATCAACATCTTTGTGGGAAAAGATCAGTGAAGGATGTTTGAGCCAACTGTGAAGTGTGCCATGGAAATCTTCCTTAGGCGCTTGGAAACAGGCCTAGAGGATCAGTAAGGCCATCTTTCACAAATGAGGATACATTTGCCTGTATCCATCTTAGATATTAAGCTGTCAGAATGATGCTCAGGACTTATCTTTTCTTCATGCACAACGCAAATGGAGGGAAAAAACTAGACTTTTGGGGGGGATATTTTTTTAAGATTATGCATTCTCTAGAAGACCATGTGTAATGTACCTTGTTGTACATTTCATTCTGTCATCCCCTTCTCCTCCTGCCTTTAATCTTTCCCAGTGTCAGGGTCTTTTCCAATGAGTCGGTGTTGTGCATCATATGGCCAAAGTATTGGAGCTTCAACTTCATCATCAGTCCTTCCAGTGAATATTCAGAACTGATTTCCTTTAGGACTGATTGATTTGATCTCCTTGTTGTCCAGGGGACTCTCAAGAGTCTTCTCTAACACGACAATGGGAGAGCATCAATTCTTCGGCACTCAGCCTTCTTTATGGTGCAGCTCTCAAACATCCGTATGTGACTACTGGAAAAATCATTGCTTTGACTATCTGGACCTTTGCGGGGAAAGTGATGTCTCTTGCTTTATAGTATGCTGTCTAGGGGACTGGTTATTGCATCACATGGTTTATGATTTGTTCCTCTGCTGCCCAGGGAGAGTGAGCCACCCTTGAGTACAAAAGATCTCTTGAGGAATGTGGATCCAGCAGAACTCCCAGCAAGCTATGGGGTGAGCCATGTGCACTATAAAATCATAGATCTGGTGTCTGCAAGCCTTTGATGGCATTTTTATTTCAGTTGGCCTCAGTGCAGCACTGGGTGACTGGCTGCGTGCATGCTCAGTCGTGTCCTACTCTCTGCCACCCCATGGGCTATAGCCCACCAGCCTCCTCCGTCCGTGGGATTTTCCAGGTACGAATACTGAAGTGGGTTGCCATTCTCTCCTCTAGGAGATGACTGGCTGCTGTACTTAAAAAGAGTTTGTTAACCTCACACCAGAGGGGACGAGTTTTCTGACAGTCCTCAGATTCTGTAAAGAAGTGTTTATTGTCTGCAGAGTTTTTTATGCAGATGATTCATTTAATAATTCAACCTGGGTGAGCAGTTCCTATAGTTTAATTTTCACTTCATCGATACTATCTGTATTTCATTGACTATGCCTTTCAAGCTAAGCATCTGAGTTTCCTGTCCTTAAAAATCTTACACCTTGATACAAGATGGTATACCCAGGCTACCTTCATCTTGGCAAATTCGTGTGACACAGCTAGCAATCACTCTCTTAGTCTGCTTGGACTGCTGTAACAAAATATCACAGACTAGGTGGGCTCAATAGCAGACATTCGTTTCTCTCAGTTATGGAGACGAGAGGTCCAAGATGGAGGGGCTGACTGATTCAGTTCCTGGTAAGGACCCAGTCCCTGGTTTGTAGATGGCTACTTCAGTGCGAGCTCACGTGGCCTTTCCTTGGTACATGTGCACGAACAAAGAGAGTTTCCTGTCTTCCTTTTACAAGAGCACTCACCCCATCGTGAGGCCCCACCCTCGTGACCTCATCTTAACCTCGTCCCCTCCCAGCAGTCTTACCTCTAGATATCATTGAATTGGGGGTCAGGAGACATACAAATATTCAACCTATAACACCTACCTTTATCAGTTCAGTAGTTTTTACACAGAAACTTATTTAGAGGAGGTGAGAGTCTTTTCCAGATTTCAGATGGAAGAAAGAAAAGAGTACAGATGAATCACCCTGATGCCACTCTTGTGATAGCCTTTGATTTACTCATTCAGTCCTTAAACATCAATGACACATTTAGATACCAGGTAGTGAGCAAGGTGTTCAGGATGCAGAGGTTTTTCAGATACGGTCAGTACCTTCACATAAAATAAAGTCTGTTAAAGTCGACCTTCATGCAAATATTCCTGACAGAGTGCTGTGATAGGAGCTAGTGTAGGGCATGGTGGGGAAGCAGCAGTAGTGGCTCTTTTTGCCTGAAGATGTGGGGGAACGGATCCTATCAGGAGCGTGTGAGCAGTGGTGGACTGCTGTTCAGAAGTCAGGTGCAGAGGACTCGGGCACTGAGTTGAGAGGAATCACTGTGGCCAACGTATGTAGCTCTGAAATGACCTGGTGTGTGTGGAAAAGCAGATAGGTCAGCGTGGGTTTCAGGTGAGGACTTAGCTGATACGGAAGCAGGTGCCCTATGCAGGAGGACTCCACCCCATATAAGGATTTTGGACCTTATCTTTCAGGTGTTGGAGAACCACTGAAGAGCATTAAGCTTGGAAATGACATTGACCTGCAGTTTTGGAAAGATCATTGTAGCAAAGTATGTGTGCGTACTAAGTTGCTTCAGTCTTGTCCAACTCTTTGCAACCCAGTGGGCTGTCACCTGCCAAGCTCCTCTGTCCATGGGATTCTCTAGGCAAGAATACTCGAGTGGGTTGCCATACCCTCTTCCTGGGGATCTACCTGAGCCAGGCATCGAACCCATGTCTCTTATGTCTCCTGCATTGGCAGGTGAATTCTTCACTAGTAGTGCCACCTGGGAAGCCTGTGTGTGTTAATTGCTGAGTTCTCTGGGCAAGAAGACTGGCGTGGATTGTGATTTCCTTCTCCAGAGGATCTTCCCGACCCAGGGCATTATTGCAGGCAGATTCTTTACTGTCTGAGCCACCAGGGAAGCCAGTAGCAGAGTATAAATCATGTTAAAATCATAAATCATTAGAAAATCATGTTGGAGAAGGCAATGGTACCCCACTCCAGTACTCTTGCCTGGAATATCCCATGGACGGAGGAGCCTGGTAGGCTGCAGTCCATGGGGTTGCTAAGAATTGGACACGACTGAGCGACTTCACTTTGAGTTTTCACTTTCATGCATTGGAGAAGGAAATGGCAACCCACTCCAGTATTCTTGCCTAGAGAATCCCAGGGACGGTGGAGCCTCGTGGGCTGCCATCTATGGGGTCGCACAGAGTCTGACATGACTGAAGTGATTTAGCAGCAGCAACAAAAAATCATGTTACATTTTATTTTGTCAATAAATTGGACCTTGAAAGTTTCTTCCATGGGTGTCAACTGTTACCATCTTTTGTGGATCACTGTGACTCAAATCTAAAAGGACAATTATGAGAAAGTGTGCGAGAGACATGAATTCCTTTGCTCAACAGCTCTCCCTTGAACTTAGACCTAAAGAAGATGGAGGTCTTTCCATCCTGGGATACTTGCACCACCTGGAAAAGGTGTCAGATTCTGTCGCTTCCACCTACTGTCATGTAACATACCTGAGATGAGAAAATACAGTGATGGTCGTGGCTTTTTTTTTTCTTTAAGAGAAATTTTAGCAAAATGTTTACTCTTTTCTGAGTCGGTTTCCTCATCCATAAAATTGGAGTTCATACTACCTGGCCTGCAGAATATTATCAGTTCTGCTGTAATTATGTTGAAACCATTTATTTGTTTTGAACCCATTAATTTGTTCTAGTATACTCAGTCAGGGAGAAATTTGATCATAACAGATTCTGTATTTGCTTATGCAAGATTTTGTCTGCAAGTGGCATTTGGTGAACACTGAAGACTAGAGCCAGCTGACCAGGCCTCATAGGAACATGCAGATCATAAACTCACGCATCAGAAGTCTGCCGGCTGCCTCAGGTCTCTGCTAGGGTTGTAAGCCCCAGCCACCCTCACCTGCTGTCACAACTGTCCCTCTGGCTTCAGATAACCCTCCCTCCATCAGTTCAGTCGCTCAGTCATGTCCGACTCTTTGCGACCCTGTGGACTGCAGCACACCAGGCCTCCCTGTCCATCACCAACTCCTGGAGTTTGCTCAAACTCGTGTCCATTGAGTCAGTGATGCCATCCAACCATCTCTCCCTTCATCACCTCATGGTAAAACCTGAGCTGTGCCCATCTGATACCCACGAATTTCCACAAGGAAACTTTGGGCCTTTTCCAGGTACAGTTGCGTGAAGTTTGATGCATATGTATTATAGCATATCTTGATCATTTAGCATGTATAAAATGGTGCTGCTCTTTTTATCAGGTTTCTCTGTGTCATTGACAAAATTTCGTGAGAGTTATATCCTCACAATTTTCCCATGAGCCCTGTGGTTTTTGTCGTGGAATTTTTGCATTGCACAGTGATTTTCTTTTCTTTCTATTCTTTTTGTTTCTTTTCTTTCTGTTCTTAGGTCACAACATGCAGAGTCTTAGTCCGCTGACCAGGGATCGAACCCGTGTGCTTTGGGAGCATGGAGGCTTAACCACTGGATTGCCAGGGGTATCCCATGACACAATGATTTTTAAGAATGCCTATGCTGAGTTACAGCACAACTGACTGTTCTGTGAAGATTAAACGTTAGATGCATGTGATACAGTTCTTAGTACAATATTTGCATGCTGTGGGCATCCACACAGGCTGCTGTTCTTCCATTCATGAAGCTCTTCAGTGGGAGCCAGATGAGACGGGAGCTGTCTTTTCATTTGGCATTAGTGCTGGTCACACTTCATCGTCAAGTGAGGGACGGGGTCATTGGTGGTGGGGACCTGGGGCTTGCTCTGTCACTCCGTTTACTAGTGCCCCCTCCCCCCGAGGGGATGTGTGCTGCTTAACACTACGCCTTGTCTCCACCTCCAGACTCATGCTGTGTACTCCACTTGGTGTTTGAACTTGCACTCAGTCCTTGAAGGCGGCTCCTGTAGCACTGTGGGGAGATGGGCTGCTGCAAACGAGGAGGAGGGGTACCCCTTCCTCTGTGCTTGTTGTGGTCCTGGCAGTGGTCCTCCAGTTGGCTTGTTGTTTTGACGTGCCCAGCACCAGCTGGCCAACATCCACTCCTCAGATGTGTGCACCCAGCTCATAGAGCCCCTTCTCCAAGCTTCTAGAGTACTTCCGTGTCTTTCCTAAAGGTGGTGGTTCCTTCCTCGGGTTTTCACTTCTGCATTAACTCACTGCTCCCTGTTTACTTTTTTGATTCCACAACACCCATTTAACTAGTTCCTTCTATCCAGGTCCCTGGTAAGATGCTTCGTATGGTTTCTGTTTTCCTCCCAGGATCCAGGATGAAAGATACGGTAATTACAGTCAGTAGAAGCGGTAGAAGAGCAGAAGGTACGGTGGCTGGTTGATGACCAGTACTTAAGAGGCTTAAGAGAGAAGTGGTAGCCCAGACAGCCTCTGGCTAGGATGCCAGGCTAGTGCCACTAGGGTGAAGAACTCGGGCCTTGGAGCCCCAGCTCTGCCATTTAACTTGTTTCCTCAACAATGTATTAATCCCTTTAACTATGCATATCTTTATCTTAAAAAGGGGGGATAATCGTATCAGTGTGCTGTGGTCAGGACTAAATGGATGATACTTAATGATGTGTTTAGGACAATGTCTGACACATAAGTAAGCTCTGGATTAAGGAGATTTTCCATTTCCATCCTGCTGCTGCTTGCGCAGTCACCTGAGGAGTGCCTTTTGATGTCTGTGGCTATAGTTACTCATGTCCTTTTGTTTTTGAGTGGCATCAGAGGAGGCATTTCATAGCCCAAATTTTCAGTATTAAAGTTATCTTTCTGACGGTGATAAAGAGTGACTCATCTTTTTGAAGCTCATTTTAAGCAGAAATCTTCCCTTGATGAGTTGAATTTAGAATGGTTAGTGACTTTGCAGGGGAGTAAATTGCAGAAGCCGGTGACCCTGTCCCAGCACCACACAAGTTGAACGTTGGAATGTGCTATGGGCTTGAAGGCGTGATGCAAGAAGATGCCGAGACGTCACTGTAACGAAACAGCGCCTCCACTGCCTTACTCTCAAAGAAAATCTCCACACAGAGTTAGTGTGCATCTCGCATGTAAGTGCTAGGTATGAATTTGTTCTATTACAATTGGATGCATGAATCTTACATTTCCTCTTTGTTCAAAATTCAGATTAAATCTGAGACTAGGCCCTTTCTGCCAAAGTGGAGAGATGCCCAACCCAAGTTATTGGGATGGAGATGATCTCTTCCTAAGGGTTCCCATGAATTCCTGAGGCCTTCCTCAGTTCTTTCATTTATTTGGCTGTGCCGGATCTTTATTGCTTTTCTGTAGCTGTGGCAAGTGGCGGCTACCCTCTAGGTCTGGTGTGTGGGCTTCTCACTGCAGTGGCTTCTCTTGTGGAGCACGGGTTCTGGGCTGTGTGGGCTTCAGTGGAAGTTTGCGGCTCCCAGGCTCTAGAGCACAGGCTCAGGAGTTGTGGCACACGGGCTTAGTTGCTCTGCAGCGTGTGGGGTCCTCCTAGATCAGGGATTGAACCTGTATCTCCTGCCTTGGCAGGCGGATTCTTTACCACTGAGCCACCGGCGAAGCCCAGCTTATACAGTTTTGACATTCTCTGTCAGTGTCCTGGTTATTACCTGTGTTGGTTGCCACCGACTCATTATTTAAGTCACTGTGATCCATTTTAAAGGCAAGCTGGACACAGCAGACATTCATCCCGGTTCTGAGCTGAGGATTTGGTTTGCCCTTTCAGGTACCAAGTAGAAAATGCACTTGGGCACCCTATTTACCTCCTCATTTGAAGGAAGCGTAACCCACTTTCCTTCCCTTGCCACCTATTGTCCCTTTTAACCTCCAGATAAAGTCCCAGAACTCTGATCACAAGGATGTGGCTATGTTCCTACAACAGGGAAAGTACTGCTAGGATTTTGCTTGTTAGAGGCGTGAGTCAAAAATCAAATGATCATCTCAGTAGATACCGTGTCACATTCCTACTTGCCAGAAATCGTGGTTTGCTTTCACTGCCCCCAAACCTTGTTAATTCTCCATGATATTGACCCTGTTTAACAAATAAGGAAACTGAGGCTCCAAGAATGTAAACGACATGTCCGAGGACTTAAGCTGTTAAACGGTAGAGCTCCGGTTAGAGTTGAATTTTTAATATTTGAGACTTGTGTACATATTTCTTTCTAGATGATTTGATGATTGGCTCAGAATGAGAGAGAAGTGGCACTTGGCTAGCCACTTGAAAGAGAATGTTATACCTTAGAATTATATTTGTACCTTATTCACCATAAGTGTTTTGCATTTTGCCTTTAAAAAGTAAAGTAAAGTGAACATAATATTGATGAAATTGTGATTGTGACTGAGTGAGTGCTCTGGCACTTCTCCTGTGGGAAGCCTACTTGTTACATGAGTGTCTCAAGGCATATGCTTTTGATTTCTGAGCCCCAGGCCATGTTTGCTTGGTGGCAAGTATTTTGGTATGTTGGTATTTTACCTTGTTGGTCTGCTGCTGCTGCTGCTAAGTCACTTCAGTCGTGTCCAACTCTGTGCGACCCCATAGATGGCAGCCCACCAGGCTCCTCTGTCCATGGGATTTTCCAGGCAAGAGTACTGGAGTGGGGTGCCACTGCCTTCTCTGCCTTGTTGGCCTCGAGCTGTGAGTGTCACTGGTTACAGGCTTCCCTTGTGGCTCGGCTGGTAAAGAATCCGCCTGCAATGTGTGAGACCTGGGTTCGATCCCTGGGTTGGAAAGATCCCCTGGAGAAAGGAAAGGCTACCCACTCCAGTATTCTGGCCTGGAGAATTCCAGGGACTATATAGTCCATGGATTGCAAAGAGTTGGACAAAACTGAGTGACTTTCACTGGTTATGAGGACGTGAGTGTCATTACCCTGACCCCTTTTCTCTTATTCCCGCATGGTGGTTTTATGACCTGTTCTTTTTTTGCTTCTTGATACATAAACTGCAGTTAATCCTTGTTTTAAGAGCACCTGAGCACAAATATGGGCTCATGGCTAAGAAATGAATATACATTTTTTAACAAAGAGGATCATGCAGTCTTTTGAGGAGAAATAGGGCATTAATACTATGCATAATATGTTCATATATACACGGGGACATAGATGAAATAAGACAGGTGTTGTAAATTAAAAAAGAAAATAAGGAACATCAGGAGACAGGCTGTGGAGCGTTGAGTCATTAAATACAGCAGTCCAAAGGATTAGATATACATGAACATATAGTGCCTGTTGCTCTAAGTTTGAATATAACTCAGCAAGGGTTTGCACAGTGTATTTAGTGCTAGATCTAGTTATTTGACAGGTCATTTCTGTGTGGGATAGTGAAAGCTTTTATAAAAATCCGGCAGTCACTACTCAACTAGTGTTAGACTTTATTCATCAAATATATATTGGGAACATTTTATCCATTTCACAGAAGTTACGATTTTTGTATTGGAAAGTTTTACCATTCAGTGTTTTGGCAATTATCAACCCATATAGCCCAAAGTCAAGTCTCATTACAATACCATTTCAAAAGATTCTATTTAACACAACTGTTAATTTTTTTCTTAGTTTTTTTCTGTAACAAGAACACAGAGTTTTTTGTTTTGACTGAAAAGAAATCCTCTTTAGGAAATAGTGCAGTCCAACAAATGCCTTTGAAGGGTCCTTTCTAATTCTTTGTTAGTGTGTGAATTTTAACTATATATGTAGACAGGAGGAAAGAAGCTAAATTCTGCTTCTTACTTTGGTTCAAAAAGAACTCCTTACACCAAGGAGGGAAAGGAGGTGGGATGAATTGGGAGACTGGGATTGACATATACACACTATGATACTATGTCTGTCTGTTAAGTCACTTCAGTCATTTCCAACTCTTTGCGACCCTATGGACTGTAGCCCGCCAGGCTCCTCTGTCCATGGGGAATTCTCCAGGCAAGAATATTGGAGTGGGTTGCCATGCCTTTCTGCAGGGGATCTTCCCAACGCAGGGATCGAAGCCATGTCTACTGTAGCTCATGCACTGCAGGTGGATTCTTTATTGCTGAGCCACCAGGGAAATACTGTGTGTGACGTAGGTGACTCACGAGACGCTACTGTACAGCGCAGGGAACTCTCCTCCGTGCTCTGTGGTGACCTAAATGGGAAGGAAGTCCAGAAAAGAGCAAATACATGTATACATATAGCTGACTCACTTTTCTGTGCAGTAGAAACTAACAACATTGCAAAGCAACTGTGCTCCAGTAAAAATTAACTAAAAAAGAAAGAGCTCTTTAGCTTCCTCAGCCCCAGCATGTTTCCAGTATAACATCCTCCTGCAAAACAACTGGCTACAGACATGCATGTTCCCAGCGCCTGCTCTGTGCTGCTAATCTAAGGGAGAGGAAAGGGGAAGGGGCTGACTGCAACCAAGGGATTCCTTGGAGGTGGTGACACTGTGCTGGGGACAGTGATGACAATGACTTCAGCTGATGGGGCGACCCTGTCCCAAGCTCGCTCTGCACAGCACAGGGCATCATTGTCATGTCCGTGTTTAAACTTGGTGGTGGGTGGCTGATATTATCCCCGATGTACAGGTGAGCAAACTGAGCCCTAACTAAGTCTGCCTACATGAGTTTTAGCTAGTTCAGCTGGGTTTCCAGCTGCCCTTCCTTCCAGGGTGAAGGGGGATGAGAAGGCAGGGTTGTGACAGTGCTTCTTGCTCCTTTCTGTGTCCAGGAAATGCTCTCTGTGACCTTAGAGAACACTTCCTGAAGCAGCCTTATTATCCTATCATGACTCATGTATCCTACTGTCCTTTCTTTCATGTGGCACTTGGCATGGTCTAGCGTTACAGTACACATTTATTTGCTGAGAATCGTTGTTTTCAGTGGTGGCAGAAACTGTGTAACTTGCTACTGTTCCCTAGCACCTAGACCAATACCTGACTTTGAAGTAGGCATTAAGGAAATTTTTACTGGACAAAGTGTGAATCCACTCGACTCCAGTACTTCAGTGTGCTCAAGCCTGTGCCCTGCGTTCTCTGATGATTCTCAGAATGAAGGGCGCAACCCCTGCCTGTCCAGAGTAAAGCATTTTCCCTGCTTCATCCACTGGACCGCCCACTTTGCAGAACCAGACCTAGGGGCTGTGAAATCCTCCCTTATCACCCTTAACTTTGATTTCTCAGTTCAGTCACTCAGTTGTGTCCGACTCTTTGCAACCCCATGGACTGCAGCACACCAGGCCTTCCTGTCCATCACCAACTCCCAGGACTTACTCAAACTCATGTCCATTGAGTTGGTGATGCCATCCAACCATCTCATCCCTTCTCCTCCTGCCTTCAATCTTTCCCAGCCTCAGGGTCTTTTCAAATGAGTCAGTTCTTCACATCAGGTGGCCAAAGTATTGGAGTTTCAGCTTCAACATCAGTCCCTCCAATGAACATTCAGGACTGATTTCCTTTAGAATGAACTGATTGGATCTCTTTGCAGTCCAAGGGACTTTCAAGAGTCTTCTCCAACACCACAGTTCAAAAGCATCAATTCTTTGGTGCTCAGCTTTCTTTATAGTCCAACTCTCACATCCATAAATGCCTACTGGAAAAACCATAGCCTTGACTAGATGGACCTTTGTTGGCAAAGTAATGTCTCTGCTTTTTAACGTGCTTTCTAGATTGGTCATAACTTTCCTTCCAAGAAGTAAGTGTCTTTTAATTTCATGGTTGCAGTCACCATCGGCAGTGATTTTGGAGCCCCCCAAAATAAAGTCTGTCACTGTTTCTCCATCTATTTGCCATGAGTGATGGGACTGGATGCCATGATCTTAGTTTTCTGAATATTGAGCTTTAAGCCAACTTTTTCACTCTTCTCTTTTACTTTCATCAAGAGGCTCTTTAGTTCTTGCTCACTTTCTGCCATAAGGGTGGTNATTATATTTGTACCTTATTCACCATAAGTGTTTTGCATTTTGCCTTTAAAAAGTAAAGTAAAGTGAACATAATATTGATGAAATTGTGATTGTGACTGAGTGAGTGCTCTGGCACTTCTCCTGTGGGAAGCCTACTTGTTACATGAGTGTCTCAAGGCATATGCTTTTGATTTCTGAGCCCCAGGCCATGTTTGCTTGGTGGCAAGTATTTTGGTATGTTGGTATTTTACCTTGTTGGTCTGCTGCTGCTGCTGCTAAGTCACTTCAGTCGTGTCCAACTCTGTGCGACCCCATAGATGGCAGCCCACCAGGCTCCTCTGTCCATGGGATTTTCCAGGCAAGAGTACTGGAGTGGGGTGCCACTGCCTTCTCTGCCTTGTTGGCCTCGAGCTGTGAGTGTCACTGGTTACAGGCTTCCCTTGTGGCTCGGCTGGTAAAGAATCCGCCTGCAATGTGTGAGACCTGGGTTCGATCCCTGGGTTGGAAAGATCCCCTGGAGAAAGGAAAGGCTACCCACTCCAGTATTCTGGCCTGGAGAATTCCAGGGACTATATAGTCCATGGATTGCAAAGAGTTGGACAAAACTGAGTGACTTTCACTGGTTATGAGGACGTGAGTGTCATTACCCTGACCCCTTTTCTCTTATTCCCGCATGGTGGTTTTATGACCTGTTCTTTTTTTGCTTCTTGATACATAAACTGCAGTTAATCCTTGTTTTAAGAGCACCTGAGCACAAATATGGGCTCATGGCTAAGAAATGAATATACATTTTTTAACAAAGAGGATCATGCAGTCTTTTGAGGAGAAATAGGGCATTAATACTATGCATAATATGTTCATATATACACGGGGACATAGATGAAATAAGACAGGTGTTGTAAATTAAAAAAGAAAATAAGGAACATCAGGAGACAGGCTGTGGAGCGTTGAGTCATTAAATACAGCAGTCCAAAGGATTAGATATACATGAACATATAGTGCCTGTTGCTCTAAGTTTGAATATAACTCAGCAAGGGTTTGCACAGTGTATTTAGTGCTAGATCTAGTTATTTGACAGGTCATTTCTGTGTGGGATAGTGAAAGCTTTTATAAAAATCCGGCAGTCACTACTCAACTAGTGTTAGACTTTATTCATCAAATATATATTGGGAACATTTTATCCATTTCACAGAAGTTACGATTTTTGTATTGGAAAGTTTTACCATTCAGTGTTTTGGCAATTATCAACCCATATAGCCCAAAGTCAAGTCTCATAGCAATACCATTTCAAAAGATTCTATTTAACACAACTGTTAATTTTTTTCTTAGTTTTTTTCTGTAACAGAAACACAGAGTTTTTTGTTTTGACTGAAAAGAAATCCTCTTTAGGAAATAGTGCAGTCCAACAAATGCCTTTGAAGGGTCCTTTCTAATTCTTTGTTAGTGTGTGAATTTTAACTATATATGTAGACAGGAGGAAAGAAGCTAAATTCTGCTTCTTACTTTGGTTCAAAAAGAACTCCTTACACCAAGGAGGGAAAGGAGGTGGGATGAATTGGGAGACTGGGATTGACATATACACACTATGATACTATGTCTGTCTGTTAAGTCACTTCAGTCATTTCCAACTCTTTGCGACCCTATGGACTGTAGCCCGCCAGGCTCCTCTGTCCATGGGGAATTCTCCAGGCAAGAATATTGGAGTGGGTTGCCATGCCTTTCTGCAGGGGATCTTCCCAACGCAGGGATCGAAGCCATGTCTACTGTAGCTCATGCACTGCAGGTGGATTCTTTATTGCTGAGCCACCAGGGAAATACTGTGTGTGACGTAGGTGACTCACGAGACGCTACTGTACAGCGCAGGGAACTCTCCTCCGTGCTCTGTGGTGACCTAAATGGGAAGGAAGTCCAGAAAAGAGCAAATACATGTATACATATAGCTGACTCACTTTTCTGTGCAGTAGAAACTAACAACATTGCAAAGCAACTGTGCTCCAGTAAAAATTAACTAAAAAAGAAAGAGCTCTTTAGCTTCCTCAGCCCCAGCATGTTTCCAGTATAACATCCTCCTGCAAAACAACTGGCTACAGACATGCATGTTCCCAGCGCCTGCTCTGTGCTGCTAATCTAAGGGAGAGGAAAGGGGAAGGGGCTGACTGCAACCAAGGGATTCCTTGGAGGTGGTGACACTGTGCTGGGGACAGTGATGACAATGACTTCAGCTGATGGGGCGACCCTGTCCCAAGCTCGCTCTGCACAGCACAGGGCATCATTGTCATGTCCGTGTTTAAACTTGGTGGTGGGTGGCTGATATTATCCCCGATGTACAGGTGAGCAAACTGAGCCCTAACTAAGTCTGCCTACATGAGTTTTAGCTAGTTCAGCTGGGTTTCCAGCTGCCCTTCCTTCCAGGGTGAAGGGGGATGAGAAGGCAGGGTTGTGACAGTGCTTCTTGCTCCTTTCTGTGTCCAGGAAATGCTCTCTGTGACCTTAGAGAACACTTCCTGAAGCAGCCTTATTATCCTATCATGACTCATGTATCCTACTGTCCTTTCTTTCATGTGGCACTTGGCATGGTCTAGCGTTACAGTACACATTTATTTGCTGAGAATCGTTGTTTTCAGTGGTGGCAGAAACTGTGTAACTTGCTACTGTTCCCTAGCACCTAGACCAATACCTGACTTTGAAGTAGGCATTAAGGAAATTTTTACTGGACAAAGTGTGAATCCACTCGACTCCAGTACTTCAGTGTGCTCAAGCCTGTGCCCTGCGTTCTCTGATGATTCTCAGAATGAAGGGCGCAACCCCTGCCTGTCCAGAGTAAAGCATTTTCCCTGCTTCATCCACTGGACCGCCCACTTTGCAGAACCAGACCTAGGGGCTGTGAAATCCTCCCTTATCACCCTTAACTTTGATTTCTCAGTTCAGTCACTCAGTTGTGTCCGACTCTTTGCAACCCCATGGACTGCAGCACACCAGGCCTTCCTGTCCATCACCAACTCCCAGGACTTACTCAAACTCATGTCCATTGAGTTGGTGATGCCATCCAACCATCTCATCCCTTCTCCTCCTGCCTTCAATCTTTCCCAGCCTCAGGGTCTTTTCAAATGAGTCAGTTCTTCACATCAGGTGGCCAAAGTATTGGAGTTTCAGCTTCAACATCAGTCCCTCCAATGAACATTCAGGACTGATTTCCTTTAGAATGAACTGATTGGATCTCTTTGCAGTCCAAGGGACTTTCAAGAGTCTTCTCCAACACCACAGTTCAAAAGCATCAATTCTTTGGTGCTCAGCTTTCTTTATAGTCCAACTCTCACATCCATAAATGCCTACTGGAAAAACCATAGCCTTGACTAGATGGACCTTTGTTGGCAAAGTAATGTCTCTGCTTTTTAACGTGCTTTCTAGATTGGTCATAACTTTCCTTCCAAGAAGTAAGTGTCTTTTAATTTCATGGTTGCAGTCACCATCGGCAGTGATTTTGGAGCCCCCCAAAATAAAGTCTGTCACTGTTTCTCCATCTATTTGCCATGAGTGATGGGACTGGATGCCATGATCTTAGTTTTCTGAATATTGAGCTTTAAGCCAACTTTTTCACTCTTCTCTTTTACTTTCATCAAGAGGCTCTTTAGTTCTTGCTCACTTTCTGCCATAAGGGTGGTGTCATCTGCATATCTGAGATTATTGATATTTCTCCTGGCAGTCTTGATTCCAGCTTGTGCTTCATCCAGCCCAGCATTTTGCATGATGTACTCTGCATGTAAATTAAATAAGCAGGGTGACAATATACAGCCTTGACATACACCTTTTCCTCTTTGGAACCAGTCTGTTATTCCATGTCCAGTTCTAACTGTTGCTTCCTGACCGGCATACAGATTTTTGATTTCTAGCCCCAAACAAGCTTTTTTTTTTTTTTAAAAAAAAAAAAAAGATTTATTTATTTTTTTGGCTGTGGTAGGTCTTTGTTGCTGCACAGGGGCTTTCTCTAGTTGCGGCGAGTGGAGGCCACCGTTGGTTGCAGTGGGTGGCCATCTCATTGTGGTGGCCTCTCCTGTTGTGCACAGACTCTAGGCACACAGACTTCAGTAGTTGTGGCTCGTGGTCTCCAGAGTGCTGGCTCAATAGTTGTGGCACACAAGTTTAGTTCCTCTGCAACATGTGAGGTCCTCCCAGACCAGGCATCAAATCAGTGTCTCTTGAATTGCAAGGTGGATTCTTAACCACTCAAACACCAGGGAAGCCCATCTTCAAGAAACTTTTGACCATCATGACATTCAGCTGACATGTCCTTGTGTGTGGAAATCATTCTTTCAGTCCCTGAAATGCTAAAGAAAGCCACGTTTTAAAACCCTTCATTTTTTTCAATAAAGTTAATCAGGAGATTCAGATCATTCGGCCCTAATATCTCTGAGAGCAATTCATCTTGAGAAGCAGAGAGAACCAAAAAACTTATTTCAATAAATAAGACAGTGTAGATATTCAATGCAGACTATTTGATAGTGCCGCATGCCCCTGGAATCCTTGCAAAACACCCAGACTAGTTCCCTTTTCATTTCTCTTCCTTGGGAAGAACCTAATATTAAGAATTGAACCTAGTATTAAGTTTGCTTTGAGAAAAGAAGAGAAAACATAAAAGGTATTTACATCTGAGGCTAGTTGGAAAGCTTCTGCAGGTCCTCCTGGGTTAGAGTAGCAGTTCAGGTACCTAAGTTTTAGCTGGGTCTCTACTTTGTCATATTTTCTGCTGCTTAGATGATCTGCAAACACTTGCCTTAAAACTTTGGTCAGGGGACTTCCCTGGAAACTCAGTGGTTAAGACTTTGCTTTTCAAGGCAGAGGGTACGGACAGGTTCAATCCCTGGTTTGAGGGAGCTAAGATCCCCTATGCCTCACAGCCAAAGAACAAAAACATGGAGTAGAAGCACTATTGTAACAAATTCAGTAAAACCTTGGAAAATGGTGCACATCAAAAAAATGGCTTGATCAGATGATGCAAACTGTTGATCTCTCAGCTGCACAGGACACCAGGTCTATTTTGGTTTGACTCAGATTTTTTTATATTGTTGCCAACATTATAAAAGTTGGAGAAGTTCATGTTAAAATTTATATTTCCACTTCTCTTGAAATATCAGAAGATGTGTCCACACTGGACCTCCATGCTGTGGCGACAAAACATTGGACTGGTGTTGAATGGTGACTGCCATTTCTATAGAGCTGGAGCGCTTCAGCTTGCCACAGTTCTTTCCACTCTCTAGTCGTGTCCATACTTGCTTCCCTGAATTACTTGTCTGATTCCTGCAGAACTCAGGCAGTAGCTGACTCAACATGGGCTTGGAAAAACTCATCTGTTGGTCATCACTTTGTGCCTTTATGCTCTCCTTCTGAAAGTCCGGGAGTCTGTGCTTCCTATGTGTGTGGGTCACTCAGTCGTGCCCACCTCTTGATGAGCCCGTGGACTCATCAAGTAGCCCACCAGGTTCCTCTGTTCATGGAGTTCTGCAGGCAAGAGTACTGGAGTAGGTAGCCGTTCCCTTCTCCAGTGGTTCTTCCCAACTCAGGGATTGAACATTGCAGGCAGTCTCCCACATTGCAGGCAGATTCTTTACCATCTGAACCACAGGGAAAGCCCTGTAGAAATGCTTCCTGTCTAAATTTCACTGGTGTAGCCAAACCGCCTTTGAGAAAGACTCCAGAACTGATTTTTGGAGACTAGCTTGTTTCTCTCTATCCACTGAGATGGGAATGTTTGATTCAGCGCCTGGGAGATTCGAGAAGCTAGATAGACTGTAGCCTTCTCCTCCTTCTTGAGCTTTTTCTCATCAGTCGGGAGGAGACTCGGTGGAAACTCTCAGTAGACCTTGAACAAGCTGTGCTGATAACTGGAGCCAAGTGCATTGACAGTGCTGTTTCTGCCCTCCCAGTCTTTGATTTTCCACACTCTTCTCTTTTTGCAGCCCATTTTAGTTGACTTTTATGTGACCCAGTAGATAGAAACTTTAATGTCAAGGCCATTATTAAATCGGTACCTACAGAAATAATCTGGTAATGCTAAACCCTGGCAGGAAGGATGTTCCAATTAATACGGATAAAGGTCCAGTGAGCTGAAAACAAAAGTGAATGCAGCCAGTAGGAAAGACAAAGTACAGCTCCTCTGGCTCAGTTGCAACATGCAGAGTCTCAAGAATTATCTTCCTTGTTAAGTATTTCATGTATTTCCAAAAGATAGTTTCCCTTGCTCTTTAATTTACTTCATTGGTTGGTAGGGACATGAATCTTTTGCAAGGATAGGGTTTTAGGATTGTTCAGTTCAGTTCAGTCACTCAGTTGTGTCCGACTTTCTGACCCCATAGACTGCAGCATGCCAGGCCTCCCTGTCCATCACCAGCTCTCAGGTTTATGCAAACTCATGTCCAAGAGTCGGTGATGCTATTCAACCATCTCATCCTCTGTCATTCCCTTCTCCTGCATTCAATGTTTCCCAGCATCAGGGTCTTTTTAAATGAGTCAGTTCGTCTCATCAGGTGGCCAAAGTATTGGAGTTTCAGCTGCGGCATCAGTCCTTCCAATAGATATACAGGACTGACTTTCTTTAGGATGGATTGGTTGGATCTCCTTGCAGTCCAAGGGACTCTGAAGAGGCTCCTCCAACACCGCAGTTCAAAGCATCAATTCTTCCACCCTCAGCTTTCTTTATAGTCCAACTCTCACATCCATACATGACTACTGGAAAAACCATAGCCTTGACTAGACAGATCTTTGTGTGAAAACTAATGTCTTTGCTTTTTAATATGCTGCCTAGGTTGGTCATAACTTTTCTTCCAAGGAGTAAGCGTCTTTTAATTTCATGGCTGCAGTCACCATCGTCAGTGATTTTGGAGTCCCCCAAAATAAAGTCTGTCACTGTTTCCATTGTTTCCCCATCTATTTGCCATGAAGTAATGGGACCAGATGCCATGATCTTAATTTTCTGAATTGAGTTTTAAATAAACTTTTTCACTCTCCTGTTTCACTTTCATCAAGAGGCTTTTTAGTTCCTCTTCACTTTCTGCCATAAGGGTGGTGTCATCTGCATATCTGAGGTTATTGATATTTCTCCTGGCAATCCTGATTCCAGCTTGTGCTTCATTCAGCCCAGCCTTTCTCATAATATACTCTGCATATAAGTTAAATGATCAGGGTGACAATATACAGCCTCGATGTACTTT
The DNA here is from genome assembly GCA_006410615.1 of Neotragus moschatus. Taxonomy (NCBI): domain Eukaryota; kingdom Metazoa; phylum Chordata; class Mammalia; order Artiodactyla; family Bovidae; genus Neotragus; species Neotragus moschatus. The sequence continues at coordinate 79,131 of SJYA01001182.1, forward strand.
ACCGATTTGCAATCAGTCTGTATTTCCATGTCCAGTTCTAAGTGTTGCTTCTTGACCTACATACAGATTTCTCAGGAAGCAGGTCAAGTGGTCAGGTATTCCCATCTCTTGAAGAATTTTGTACAGTTTGTTGTGATCCACACAGTGAAAGGCTTTAGCATAGTCAGTAAAGCAGAAGTAGATGCTTTTCTGGAACTCTCTTGCTTTTTCAATGATCCAACAGATGTTGGCAATTTGATCTCTGGTTCCTCTGCCTTTTCTAAATCTAGCTTGAACATCTGGAATTTCACAGTTCACATACTGTTGAAGCCTGGCTTGGAGAATTTTGAGCATTACTTTACTAGCATGTGAGATGAGTGCAATTGTGTGGTAGTTTGAGCATTCTTTGGCACTGCCTTTCTTTGAGATTGGAATGAAAACTGACCTTTTCCAATCCTGTGGCCACTGCTGAGTTTTCCCAATTTGCTGACATACTGAGTGCAGCACTTTCACAGCATCATCTTTTAGGACTTGAAATAGCTCAACTAGAATTTCAAAACCTCCACTAGCTTTGTTCATAGTGATGTTTCCTAAGGCCCTCTTGACTTGGCACACCAGGATGTCTGGCTCTAAGTGAGTGATCACACCATCGTGGTTATCTGGGTCATGAAGATCTTGTTTGTATAGTTCTGTGTATTCTTGCCACCTCTTCTTAATATCCTCTGCTTCAGTTAGGTCCATACCATTTCTGTCCTTTATCGAGCCCATCTTTACATGAAATGTTCCCTTGGTATCTCTAACTTTCTTGAAGAGATTTCTAGTCTTTCCCATTCTATTTTTTTCCTCTATTTCTTTGCATTGATCACTGAGGAAGGCTTTCTTATGTCTCCTTACTATTCTTAGAAACTCTGCATTCAAATGGGTATATCTGCTTTACTCCTTTGCCTTTCGCCTCTCTTCTTTTGTCAACTATTTGTAAGGGCTCCTCAGACAACCATTTTGCCTTTTTGCATTTCTTTTTCTTTGGGATGGTCTTGATCTCTGCCTCCTATACAGTGTCATGAACCTCCGTCCATAGTTCTTTGGGCAATCTGTCTATCAGATCTAGTCCCTTAAATCTATTGCCCACTTCCACTGTATAATATAAGGGATTTCATTTGGGTCATATGTGAATGGTCTAGTTGTTTTCCCTACTTTCTTCAATTTCAGCCTAAATTTGGTACTAAGGAGTTCATGCTCTGGGCCATAGTCAGCTCCTGGTCTTGTTTTTGCTGATTGTATAGAGCTTCTCCATCTTTGGCTGCAAAGAATATAATCAATCTGATTTCTCTGATTTCATGGACATCTGGTGATGTCCGTGTGTGGAGTCTTCTCTTGTGTTGTTGGAAGAGGATGTTTGCTATGAGCAGTGAGCTCTCTCGGCAAAACTCTATTAGCCTTTGCCCTGCTTCATTCTGTACTTCAAGGCCAAATTTGCCTGTTATTCCAGGTATTTCTTGACTTCCTACTTTTGCATTCCAGTCACCTATAATGAAAAGGATGTTTTTTTTGGGTTGTTAGTTCTAAAAGGTCTTGTAAGTCTTCATAGAACCGTTTACTTCACCTTGTTCAGCATTATTGGTCAGGGCATAGACTTGGATTACTGTAATATTGAATGGTTTGCCTCAGAAATGAACAGAGATCATGCTATTGTTTTTGAGATTGCATCCCAATACTACATTTCAGACTATTTTGTTGACTACTCCATTTCTTCTGAGGGATTCTTTCCCCAGTAGTAGATGGGGAGTTAAATTCATCTGAGTTAAATTCACCCATTCCAGTCCATTTTAGTTCACTGATTCCTAAAATGTCGACGGTCACTCTTGCCATCTCCTTTTGGACCACTTTCAGTTTGCCTTGATTCATGGGTCTAACATTCCAGGTTCCTATGCAATATTGCTCTTTATAGCATCTGACTTTACTCCCAGTGTTTAGGATTGTTGGGCTCAGTATTTGAGTGGTTGTGTGCGTGCATGCTCGCTCCTGCACAGGAGAGATGGGATTTTAATTGTTGTCTTTTCCCATCGGAATTTCTTTGAGTTGCTCAAGTGTTCGCCCCAAATGTCCACTGGCCTGTCGGAGGAACCGCTGCAGCCTGTGTTAGGAAAAGTGAAGCCAACTTCCCACGATCTTCAGAGAGATAATTTGATTGGCTATGCTCAGATCAAATCTGAATCTCACATGGTTATACGAGACTTGGAAAACTTCTACGTAATTGAAATGTGTTTTGTTGTTATCTGTGAGAAAACTGTTAACTACTTTAAAATGGTATTCTTCTTTTTACCCAAGTAATTCCTGCTTATCCTTTAAAGCCCTTTATTCAACAAGTCTTTAGTGCTCCCACCCCGTCTCTGTCTAAGCTAGATGTGCCTTCTCTTTGCTCATAGAACATCATCTGTAATCTCTAGTATAGTATCTTATGATCAGTAATTTGTCTCTGCCAGATTCCAAGCCGTGTCTTCTGAAGAGAGTGCCTCTTTCATCTTCTTACCCTCATTACCTGTCACATAACAGGAGCTCAGTATATGATGAGTGAGTAAATGAAATGAGTGAATAATTGGATGAGTAGATAGATATGTAAAAGCATTTTTAATGATTGGTGAGTTAGCATCATTTCTGAATTTTACATATGATTGGACTAAAACACATCTTCCTGTGTCTCTTGTCATTTTGCTTGCATTTTATGCGTTTGCAGATGCTGATTTTAGGTCCTACTCTATGATATGTTTTTAACATAAACATGAAGCATTTCTTCTTCAAATTGTGAATTGGAGTTCTATGAAAAATATGCAGTGTTGAGAGAAGGACTTGACCCTTAACGGAAGTAAGGGTAAAAAGCAGATGTTTACTGAAATATTGGCAAGTTTGGCTTCATCAGTGCAGAGGAACCTGACAGAAGTTGTTTTTACCTCTAGGCCACTTTTCCTACAGGGAGAGGATGCAAGGAGATTTGCCAGCTTCTTTCCTTATCAGTAGTGTCCCTGTAGGAGGGGACAAAAGGCGCTTCAGACTCTGAATCCTTGGGCTTAACCCACCTTATGGACATTTCTTCTGCTGCATTTAAAAAAAAGAAAAAGTTAAACTCGAAGTGCTTTTGGAGTAGATCTCAACCCTCCCTCCAGAGCTTGTCTTAAGGTTGCTGTCCAAATGCTGAATACATTTACCCCATGCATTCTGGTTCTCTCTCTGTCCTGGGTTTTGCTCTTTCTGTTTCTGCCACAGAGGTTTCAGGACTTGTCCAGGGCTGCAGGGTTCAAGTCTCCTCCCTTTCAAGTTCACTGCAGCCCCACCATTTTGTAGACACCTTGGTGATTCCCATCTCTACCAACAACAATAAAGATATTCTTTTCAAAAAACGTGATTTAAAATGAGAGCTTTTGAGTGAAAAAAAGTCTCAGAAAGCAAAGATTTTCCGTAAAGCAAACATTTATTGAACTGAAACTTTAAAGAAAGCATGTTGCTTTTGTTGATGGCCTCATGCATCAGAGCTTTGTGTTCTGTGCTACTCTAAAAGCCAGCTTAAACCTAAGCCTTAAATGTGTTCAATGCAGGAGTCCTAGCTCTGGGGGCTCTACAGATAAAATAGTTTCAAAAACACACCATACCTCTAAAAATACTCCAGAAGGTAAAACCAGGTTAGGAGTTTGCCTTGAGCTTTTAGCACAGAGGAGACACAAAATCTAAGATAGCTCTAACTTGCTCTATCAATGTGGAATTTTAACACAACAAAATTGACATTACTAGACAAAATGTACTTGCTAAAAATATAATATGAAGTAGAATGATTTAGTAGATACTATGGTATAGTCTGTATAGATGAAACAACTGCTGAAGCTCATGGAGAGCTACAAGGTATATTTCAAATTATGAGTTTGGAGGAAATACTAAGATGTCATTCATTCATTCATTCACAAAGCGTGTATTTCTTCCTTATGCTATCCAGTAATCCTTCATTATCCCAGACAGATAAGGAATGCTGGAGGTCATGACTTCCAGAGAAGTTGTTTCTGTTTTTTCTTCAGTGTCTCATTCCAAGAAACTGACCCAAAACTTCCTGTATCTTAAAGTTATATGGAAGATGGAGAACAAACTTCCTACTTTCCATTGTATAAAAGCTGTGCTCCTACTTGGAAGACCCATCATAAAAAGTTTCCTCATGGTTGCATCTGAGCACTGAATAAAATAATTTTTTAACTTTCTAGATTAATATTTCCACCACATCCTATCTCTGACATGCATGTTTAATGAAAATTAGAACAGACTGTAAGCTTTTATGAGAAAATTACTCTATCCAGTCTCCACTGAACTTTATGCTGTTGTGACTTGGTAAGCTCTCTAGATTAGTCGTTTTGAAAACCAATCCTCTGAATCAAATTTCTGACATCTCCTCTGTAACATGTCACTTTTCATGACCATGTTGGGAAGTACTTTAGAGAGCCATCTGGTCCAAGGATTTTTGTTTTTCACTTAGTATCCACTTATGAATACCAGGGGAAATGTGAAAACATGGACACTATTAACTGAAGGGCTTGTGTCTTTGTCTGTCTTTGCAGAGAGTTTGAAACTTTTATCAGATGCTCTAAAGGGTGGTAGTTGCTGAGTCACTAAGTCGTGTCTCTTTTGTGAGCCAGTAGGCTATAGCCTGCCAGTCTCCTCTGTCTATGGGATTTCCAAGGCAAGATTGCTGGAGTGGGTTACCATTTCCTTCTCCAGGGGATCTTCCTAATGCACGAGCCCATGTAGGCCCTGCATTGCAGGCAGATTCTTTACTGCTGAGCCACATGGGAAGCCCTCTCTAAAGGATTGGTGATCCCTTACAAATAGAGTAATTAAACTAGACATCCCTCTTTCCCCCACCATTTTAACTTGAGCACTTTTGCAGCTTGCCTGAGATCCGTTGTTAACAGTCTTTAGATTTGTATTCTTGTAGCTATAACTCATAGTTGGCCAAAGTGAATTCCTACGAGTAACAGATGAATAGGGGCCCTGGTGTAATCTTCCCACAGAGCACATCGTCAGTACAGCTGTCTAGACCTGAGATTTCCAGAATCCATTTGGATATCATTTTAATGTTCATAAGAGTGTTGGGGCAGAGGTAGGAAATACAGGAAAAGAATGTGTATTCTACTGTTAGGACATAGGTCTTTAGACTGAAAAGAGCAGATATCAAGATCTGAAGAAATACGTAATTCAGTCAAAGTGATGGAACCATCAGAGTGGTGGTTATAGGCTCTATCAGTTCAGTTCAGTTCAGTCGCTCAGTCATGTCCGACTCTTTGCCACCCCATGAATTGCAGCACGTCACTGATTTAAAATTTAGAAATAATGTGACTAAAGTCTTAGGAACCTGGTTATGTGAGAACCAGCTTCAATTTGAAGTCCCTTATGTACAGTTTAATAGGATTCAGGGTGTCCCTTGAGTTTTGCCAAGAATCCAGTGAGTGTCCTGTTAAGATCAGTAGTGGTGTTTGTTAGCTTTTGTTTAATCTTCTTAACTGGACAAGGTTTTAAATTAAATATAGAAAATATTTAAGAGAATCAAAACTAACACAAAGTGCTTTTGTGTGTGTTTGGTATTTAAAGTTTTATAATCCTTAGAATTTGGTACACTAACAGATCAGTTTCATAACTCCAATTTAAAATGTGTAATTGAATGATCTAGATATGTGATTTTAGGTTGAAATATTACTAAATTAATCTACAATATTGGACTATTTAAAAGAATTTGATTCACTGTATTTATAAATTTAATTTGTTTGATATAAGAGATTTGTTTAGTTACTCTGGAAAGTTTTAAGTCAGACAATTGAAGTACTTAAAGGAAATCAAATACATTAAGTTTACAAATGAATTTTAAAATGCTTGAAGAGCATTAATTAACTGTTTATAAATGGAGCTAAATGTTCCTGTAAGTCCTCTTAAAAGCAGTTGCTAAATTTTAGATTATAAACAGAATTAAATTTGTAAGTTGAACTAAGAAGCTTAAAGGAAAACTAGGCTTTTAAAATTGTAACACGAATAAGTCAAACATTAATATTTAAAACCAAAGCACCATCAGATTAGTCTTTTCAAACACAAAGGTCATCCTCAAGGACTCTAGAAACTGCTAGGATTTTTCTTCACATCTCCATGTAGAAGTATACGTTCCTTTTCCCCCTGGAATCATGCAGTACTTTAGGTACTTTTCCTTTTTCCATTTTTGATAGACACATTTTTACTGGGAAAGGAAAAATCAGTGCAAATGTGATCTTTGGGAAACAATTAAGAATGGTAGGGACTGTGACAACCTAAATAATGCCTGCTGCTGCTAAGTTACTTCAGTCGTGTCCAGCTCTGTGCGACCCCATAGACGGCAGCCCATCAGGCTCCCCCATTCCTGGGATTCTCCAGGCAAGAACACTGGAGTGGGTTGCCATTTCCTTCTCCAATGCATGAAAGTGAAAAGTGAAAGTGAAGTTGCTCAGTCGTGTCTGACTCTTGGCGAGCCCATGGACTGCAGCTTCCAGGCTCCTCCGTCCATGGGATTTTCCAGGCAAGAGTACTGGAGTGCGGTGCCATCGCCTTCTCCGAAATAATGCCTACTGGTTGGATAATTATTTTATAGTGATTATCCTGTGTATGCTAACATCTTTTGTTTTGTTTTATATTCCAGAAGAAGTTGGAAATCTACCTTGAAATCTCTCATATGAAAAACTTTGGTATCAGTTTTTAAAAAAGCTGGATGTTGGGAATACGGGCAGCAAAAATCTACATCTGAGAGTAAATTAGCCTGCAGGTCACTTGTTTCAGGACTTTGTTATAAAAGTGCTCTGAACAGTGATGTAACCTGATGTCAACTTCCCCTTGTCATTCTGTGCCCCAGAGAAATTAAAACTCCATGACTTTCTGAGTGTCCCTAGAATCAACTCAGACCAAAGCACTGGTAAATAATGTAGTTTCTACTGGAGATTTTGAAGAATAGAAGGAGAGGGAGTTTAAGGTATGTTCATGCACTCATGCCATATTAAAACATAAGAAAAACTATAGATTACAGATCCCCCATTATATACATTCCCCCTGTCTTTTATACTGCTGCCCTGCTTGGGGTGGGGAGCAGAATGGTGTTCCCTCTTCCTCTCTTCACACAGTACCCAGTGACACAGGCTTCTTTCTGTCTCCTTCCCTGATTATCTTTGTTGTTGTTTAGTCACTTAAGTTGCGTCTGACTCTTTGTGACCCCATGGATTGTAGGCAACCAGGTTCCTCTCTCCATGGGTTTTGCAGGCAAGAATACTGGAGTGGGTTGCCATTTCCTTCTCCAGGGGATCTTCGTGATCCAGGGATTGAACCTGAGGCTCCTGTATTGGCATATGGATTCTTCCCTGCTGAGCCACCAGAAAAGCCCCTGCTTCTCTTCAGTTCAGTGACTCAGTCGTGTCCAACTCTTTGTGACCCCATGCACACCAGGCCTCCCCATCCATCACCATCTCCCAGCGTTCACTCAGACTCATGTCCATCGAGTCAGTGATGCCATCCAGCCATCTCATCCTCTGTCGTCCCCTTCTCCTCCTGCCCCCAACCCCTCCCAGCATCAGAGTCTTTTCCAATGAGTCTACTCTTCACATGAGGTGGCCAGAGTATTGGAGTTTCAGCTTTAGCATCATTCCTTCCAAAGAACACCCAGGGCTGATCTCCTTTAGAATGGACTGGTTGGCTCTCCTTGCAGTCCAAGGGACTCTCAAGAGTCTTCTCCAACACCACAGTTCAAAAGCATCAGTTCTTCGGCGCTCAGCTTTCTTCACAGTCCAACTCTCACATCCATACATGACCACTGGAAAAACCATAGCCTTGACTAGACGGACCTTTGTTGGCAAAGTAATGTCTCTGCTTTTCAATATGCTATCTAGGTTGGTCATGACTTTTCTTCTCTTAGAGTTCTTCAAATTCCACTCCCCTTTATTAAGGAAAGCAGTCCAGTTTCATCCCATACATAGGCGTCTGGGGCACTCAGCAGTGGTAGTGGTGGTGCTGCTGAGACGGACAGAAGTCCAACAAATACCATTATCTGGATATTGGGCACTCACAGCCTGTGCTTTCTGGTTTCTTGTAGTCCACCTCGTGGTGCTGTCATTGCCTCCTTTCTGGCTTTTGTTCTTGTAGCCGCAGCTATAATTGCTGCTCTTCCTACATCCCCTGGCCTGTGCCGTGTCGGTGCACACTGAGCTTGACTTCCCGTGGCAGCCCCAGCTTCTCTTCTCTCCGCTGTCTCCCCCTGCTGCAGATGGGCAGGCTGGGGGTGCCTGGCGAGTAAGACCCCTCCCTTCACCCCAGGCAGGGCACATGATGAGAGCTCCTGTTTGGAAACAGCAGCCCCTCCTTACTCAGGTGGTAGAAGTATAAAGCTGTTCTCAGAATTCCTCAGTGGGGTTGAATTCCAGTTGCCTATCCTGGTAACCAGTTAATGATGACACCTTGAATATCTCTCTTCCTTGTCTCATGTTTTCATTGATGTTTCCCTGAATCACTTCTTGTTGTGTTCTGATACCCACCCCTAGGGAGGTTCCCAGGTGGCTCAAGTGGTAAAGAATCCACTTGCCAAAACAGGAGCCTTAGGAGATGCAGGTTCAGTTCCTGGGTCAGGATGATCCCCTGGAAGAGGGTATGACAGCCCACTCCAGTATTCTTGCTTGGAGAATTCCGTGGACAGAAGAGCCTGGTGAGCTACAGTCCATGGTCGGACATGACTGAGTACACTCTCATGATCCACCTCTAGACCTACTTCTGGTGGAACCCAAACGGCAATGCAGGAGACCCTGGTTCAGTTCCTGGGTTGGGAAGAGCTGCTGGAGAAGGGATAGGCTACCCACTCGAGTATTCTTGGGCTTCCCTGGTGGCTCAGCAGGCGCCTGCAATGTGGGAGGCATGAGTTCGATCCCTGGGTTGGAAAGATCCCTTGGAGAAGGGAACAGCTACCCACTCCAGTATTCTAGCCTGGAGAATTCCATGGGCTGTATATCCATGGGTTGTAAAGAGTTGGACATGATTGAGTGACTTTCACACTGTAAAATAACCTCAAACCAAATGCCACTTTAATGAGATAAATTAGGCTTGGAATTTAGTCCTTAGCAGTCTCCAGAGAAGACATATGCATTGCCAGCAGGATGCTACTGTGTTTGGTACTTAGACCCAGCTCTTCTCTGACTCACTGGAAAGAAAAATGTACTCTGATAATAGCCTGCCCTTGATCATGGGCCTGGATGTTAGAAAAGGATGTTTTTCTCTCTGGAAGTTTTGATTCAGCAATTCAAATTTTAATAAATAGTGCCAACCCCTGTTTTTCTGACAAAATCAATTCCCAGAAATCCCACCCCAACTTAAGGTAGAAGATAATGATGTTCTGGGCAAGGGGAGGGTTTCCTCTTTAAACTCTTTCACAGCTGTCTTCTTGCAGCTTCAGGATGGGGCTGCAGTAATGGTTTTCTGCTCAACTTTATTCAGAGGCCAAGTATACTCCTGAGCCTAGTGGATGCTTATGAAGTAGTTCATTATTCCTTGCTTAAGGTTTTCTGTCTGCCTCTAAATCACCTTATTGGTGATTCAACCACCCCCAGGAAATTTGCTTCGGGGAAGATGTTTAAAATTTCTAACCGCTGACCAGCGAGTGGCTTACTCACGCAAAGGATGCAATCTATTCATGCTGACTAGGCTCTAATGCAAACATTATAAAGTATTCATAAGCTTCCCCTTTGCCTCAAAATAGAACCCATTTCTCCATTTGGGTAAGGTATGAGAGCTTGAAATGCCTCACCGTGAATCTGCTGTTTCTGGGTTCTGATTGTTTCTCTCTCCTCCTTGGAGGGTGACTCTGGTGCGCTCTGCTTTTCTTAGCCATCTGTGCTTTTGCATTGACTCTTGCCTCGTCTCCCTGGCTCACTTTTCCCTTCAGCCTTGTTTACATCGCTTTTTCTGGAGGGATACTTGCGGAGTTAACTTCCCAGGGAAAAAAAATTAAATATTCATGAGAAAGATAGTGCAGGCTTTTGGGATCTGGAAGAAGGCAAACTGAATATATAGTAAATGAAAAAATTTAAACATGTTAATTTTAATACTTGAACAAGCACTGGCATGTCTGTAGCCCCTCACAAGATGTAGTCTTCTGGATAGCCTGTGCTATACTTACTTTAGTCATGCATGATTTTTCAACCCCCTCTGTCATTAAATTAGAATATGATTACCTCCCACAGCCAAAATAGCTCCCTTTGGTACTAAGTAATATAATTTATTTCATAAATAGGATCAAAACACCTTTATTAGATGGTAGTGACTGGGGAAAAACAGCATTTTATTAACATTTTAGTATTGACTCTATTTTATTACGTTTAATCAGAGTGGGATTTTGACAGCTACCGGGAGATGTATTCTAAACTTTCATCTGTGCTTCAGCTACCTTACTTGAAAGATGCTTGTTTTCTCTTTTAACGTAGAAACCAGGCTGTTGGTGACAGATTCTTTTCAAAACCACAAGGGCTGCATGTTGAGTTTGTCTGGGATCTGGGTCCCTATGGCTTTCTTTCTCTTGGTAGGTTCACGTGAACAGGGTCACAGAGAGCATGATGTGCAGAGCTCTGGGGAGAGGACCCCTGAAGATCCTTATCCCCACTTCCCTTCTTCCCATTCTTTTCTGTTTTCCACAAATATTTATTTAACACCTGAGCATCCAGCAGTCAACAAAACAGATATCTTCCCTCGTGGGTCTGGAATAGAGAGGGAGACAGACAATAAAAATAAAGACACGTGGGCTGTGACATGGGGCGAGTCCCTCATTCAGCCCAGGTGTGCTGGGTCTGTTTTCTGGGTAAGTGCTGTGTTAGGTACCACCTACAGCTTTCACCGCGTGGTGGCCGGCAGTCACGTTTAGTTCTGTCACGTTTTTCCCTGGGGATGACAAAAATAGGATGTCACCTCATTTCTAGTTGATGGCATAAAAAGAATTACTCTGAAACCTAGAGGAGACATTAAAGGTCATTTAAAAAAACCACTGCCACTTACCAGCAAAATGATCTTGGTCATGTTATTGGGCTTCTGCATCTCCGTTTTTTCTACTATAAAATGATGATAGTGCCTGCCTCCACAGGTTGTCATAAGGGTTGAATAAGTTGTTATTTTTGATAGACCTTCAGTAATGCTGCTGGCATGCAGTCGGTGACATCCACCTGTTCGTGTTTTGGCCTTTTCTCCTGTACGAAGCTTGAGCTTTCTGTCTCTGTTGGGTTGGGTTGGCCAGTTTCTGCTAACCAGCTCTGCTGATGAAAGGACCGTGTGAGCCTTACCTGTGTGCCCTTTCTCGTGTAGAGCTGACATCTCTCTTTCGCTCATGTGGCTTCTACCCCATGGCCTTTCCCCTTGGGGATCAGTTCCGAGGAATTTCAGTTCTTCTTCCACATGATGCCTTCTAATATTTGGAAAGTGTACACCATGGGAGAGTGTTTTTCACTAGGTTAAATATCCCAGGTCCTACCATTTTCTCTCAAAACACCTAGTTTGTGAGTTAATTCTAGTGTCCTCCCAGGCTACTGGAAGGACACACACCAGATTCTCCTTCATATTGTGTGGCTTGAGGTGCCCTAGTTATCCCAGGTGCTTGCCTTGGGTCTGTTTTTCCCGTATCTATTACCTAGCATGGGATGTCTAGACGTGAATGAATAGCCCACGGAGAACTAGTCTCCAGAACGCAAGTAACAAGGTGCAAGAGCCCCTGCACTCACAGAGCCACATTCTCGTGATGAACACAGATAATTCTGTTTCGTGTTATATGGACAGGGAGGGCCTCTTTGAGGAGGAAATCACAAGTGGAGAAGGAACCAAGCGTGTGACTATCTAGGAAGGAGTGTTTCAGGCAAAGGGAAGGACATGTGCAGCTACCCTGTGGTGGGAACCAGCTTAGCCATCAGATTAAGCAGCAGAAAGGAGGTGCCTATTGCTGGAGTTGATGCGAAGGAGGAGGAGAGTCCAGTAGACAGCCGTCTAGATCTCTGCTCATCAAATGGGATCCCAGTAACAACTCTCCTCTTGCATCCAGGAAATTTAAAGATTCTCAGGGTTGGAAGGGACATTTCCCCAATGCCCCCAGTCTCTCTTTTCCATATGCTCATATTCAGCCTTCACTCAAGCTGCACTTAGGTTCTTCGAGATGCCCTCTGTAGCAGTGTTACAAACACTAAAAGTGTTTTAAAAACATGCAGATACCCATATGTAACTATTGCAAAAATATTTTTTCCCGAATTGCTTTCCTGGAATTCTAGCACCATGTTCCCTCACACTTCTGTTCCTTTACTCAGTGTTTTCTCTACTTTAAACTCCTTCTTCCAACTTATTCTTTTTTTTTTTTTATACTCTTCATGGGGTTCTAGTGGCAAGAATACTGGAGTGGTTTGCCATTCCCTTCTCATTGAAAAAGACCTTGATGCTGGGCAAGACTGAAGGCAAAAGGAAAACCAGCAGAGGATGAGATGATTGGATAGCATCACCAACTCAATGGACGTGAACTCGGGCAAACCCCAAGAGATGGTGAAGGACAAGAAATCCTGGTGTGCTGCAGTCCATGGGGTCACAAAGAGTCAGATGTGACTTAGAGACTTAACAGCAACAACAAGTGCATATTCTGTAAAACCCAAGGGAAGGGTACCACCACCTCGGAGAGGGCTTTCCCACTCTGTGTAACCACACTGACGCTTGGATAGTTAGAGGAGTCTGCTGTTCTTTCAGTACCTGTTCAGATTTCTGGATTAGCCAGGTATCACTCTCTTGAAATTGCCTACTTATTTCCTTATCTCCCTCCACTAGGCTTAAGCCTCTTGCCAGAAAAAGGTTCATCTTGTGCTGATAACTATAGCATTTATCAAGGTGCTTGAAACTTAGTTCCTCAACCACATCCTTGCTACATGATGGCTTATTGAGCATGAACTAAAACAATTTAGTTCCCACTATTTCTCAGTGGGAGAACGATTTGCATGTTGGGTAATAGAGTTATTTGTGGGGTGGGGTCATCCGTTGCCTTGCATCCCACCCCCTTCACTGAATGCCTCCGTGAATTTCCCAGCCCTTCCTAGGGGGCAGTGGTGGCCTCAGTTGAGAACCTTTGTTTGCCCCTTAACTTACTTATTCATCCAAGACCTTTGACCAGCTTCTGTGTTCGAGTCACACTAAGGCATTGCTTCTTGTTTGGCCCATCCTCAGTCATCTCTGTAGGACACTTCTTCCTGTTTATATCAAAATGTGCCTCTCCTTGTTACAGAAACAGATTTGAGTCTGCTCTCCTAAGGTACTAACACTGGATTGTGGTGCGGAAAAGTGCAACATTTATGGTAAGGTGTTGTACAAGGAGTCTGGGAGAGGTAGTACTCAGAACACCCAAACTCCTCAGTTCAGTTCAGTCGCTCAGTCATGTTCGACTCTTTGCGATCTGTCCATCACCAGCTTCCGGAGTTACTCAGACTCACGTTCATCAAGTCCGTGATGCCATCCAGCCATCTCATCCTCTGTCGTCCCCTTCTCCTCCTGCCTCCAATCCCTCCCAGCATCAGAGTCTTTTCCAATGAGTCAACTCTTCACATGAGGTGGCCAAAGTACTGGAGTTTCAGCTTTAGCATCATTCCCTCCAAAGAAATTTCAGGGTTGATCTCCTTCAGAATGGACTTTTTGGATCTCCTTGCAGTCCAAGGAACTCTCCAAGACTCTTCTCCAACACCATAGTTCAAAAGCATCAATTCTTCAGCACTCAGCCTTCTTCGCAGTCCAACTCTCACATCCATATATGACGACAGGAAAAATCATAGCCTTGACTAGACAGACCTTAATAGGCAAAGTAATGTCTCTGCTTTTGAATATGCTATCTAGGTTGGTCATAACTTTTCTTCCAAGGAGTAAGCGTCTTTTAATTTCATGGCTGCAGTCACCATCTGCAGTGATTTTGGAGCCCTAAAAAAATAAAGTCTGACACTGTTTCCACTGTTTCCCCATCTATTTTCCATGAAGTGATGGGACCGGATGCCATGATCTTCGTTTTCTGAATGTTGAGCTTTAAGCCAACTTTTTCACTCTCCTCTTTCACTTTCATCAAGAGGCATTTTAGCCCTTCTTCACTTTCTGCTGTAAGGGTAGTGTCATCTGCATATCTGAAGTTATTGATATTTCTCCCAGCAATCTTGATTTCAGCTTGTGTTTCTTCCAGCCCAGTGTTTCTCATGATGTACTCTGCATAGAAGTTAAATAAGCAGGGTGACAGTATACAGCCTTGACGTATTCCTTTTCCTATTTGGAACCAGTCTGTTGTTCCATGTCCACTTCTAACTGTTGCTTCCTGACCTGCATACAGATTTCTCAAGAGGCAGGTTAGGTGGTTTGGTATTCCCATCTCTTTCAGAATTTTCCACAGTTTTAGCCAACTTTGTCAAGGCAGAGTGAGGCATGTGGTCTGTTAGCACTCAGTTCTCTGATTGGTTCATGGTGAGGTAACAGGGCGGAGTCACGGGGTGAACATTATCAATCTCGACACATCAGTAGAGGTGGGGAGGTTCATGGCCATCAAGTAGTTAATTCCTTTTGGTTGCTGGTTTTCTCATCTGTGAATTGACTGTAAATGTGCATCAGCTGCTATTAGTGAGCTCGAGCAGAGGATATGGGCAAGGGCTCTGTCTGGGGAAGGCCCCATAGGGTCTGACTCAGTTACATCCTAACTTCTAAACATTGATGCTTGTATTATCATCTTGTGCACTATAGAACATACCCAGTGCTTTTCTTTTGCGATAGCCTTTCAACCATTTGGAGACATTTTTCCTGCCCTCCATGCATTTACAATTTTTCCTTTCTCTAAGTGAAACAGTGCAGATTGCTTTGGGCTGTTCCCTCTGACGGGCATTTGAGTGATCTCAGCTCTTTGTGTCCGTATGCATTCACTTTGACTGTCAGGCTATAATATTTTTACTCTGCTTTCATGTTTAGTGTTTTCTCCATTGTTTACAACTCAAGCAGCGATAGAGCTGCAGGGTTTTGTGTGGGAAATATTTTTAAATGCCTCAGGTCACATGGATGTAGCTGTAGCAAACGCTTCTTTGTCAAATGATTGTCTCTTTCTAGGCTTCTGGCAGGTGGCAAAATATTAGCACCTACTGTGTATGCAGTGCTGTGTTGAACAACACAGAGGACAAAGAGAAATATAAAACACCACTGTTGTCAAGAAGATAATGAACTCGTTAGAGCAGTTTACAAACATGGAAAAGTTAAAACCAGTGGCATATCAGTAAATGGTTAGCCACTGACTGTGCATGTTGGGAGTGGAGGGAAAGCCCTGATCTGCATTTGCTGATTTCTGTGATGAAAACGCTACTGCCATGATTGATTGCAAGCTGCCAGTATGATGTCATAGCATGTGGAGCTGGAAAGAAAGGCAAATAACCCTCATTTTATACTGTTTCTTCATATGCATATAGTAGACATACATAATGTGAAGGGGATTGGTCATAGTAAAATACAATGCAAATAGCTAAACTCGCTGCAGATGGTGACTGCAGCCATGAAATTAAAAGATGCTCCTCCTTGGAAGAAAAGCTATAACAAACCCAGGCAGCATATTAAAAAGCAGAGATATCACTTTGGCGGCAAAGGTCTGTATAGTCAAAGTTATGGTTTTACCAGTAATCAGGTACTGTTGTGAGAGTCGAACCATAAAGAAGGCTGAGCACCAAAGAATTGATGGTTTCAAACTGTGGTGCTTCAGAAGACTTGAAAATCCTTTAGACAGCAAGGAGATCAAACCAGTCAATCCTAAAGGAAGTCAACCCTGATTATTCATTGGAAGAACCGATGCTGAACCTGAAGCTCCAATACTTTGGCCACCTGATATGACGATCCAACTCATTGGAAGAAAACCCTGATACAGGAAAAGATTGAAGGCAAACAGAGAAGGGACTGTGGAAGATGAGATGATTAGATAGCAACACCTACTCAGTGGACATGAGTTTGAGCAAACTCTGGGAGATAGTGGAGGACAGGGGAGCCTGGTGGACTACAGTCCATATGGTCACAAAAGAGTCAGACACCACTTAGTGACTAAACAACAAGTAGAGGGAACCATACCTGTGAGCATCCTCTGGCTTGTCAAATCATCTGTTTACACACCAGTGTTCATAATGATAGTCATCAACGAGTTGTTTCAAGTACTCCTAGCACTTAAACATTGCCATCTACTTTTCAGTGATGGACCAAGCACCAGAGTATGCTTTCCCATGACTGTCACTGGGTCTTTTAGAAGATGCATGCTCGTCACCTCAGTCATGTCTGATTCTTTGTGACTCTACGGACTGTAGCCTGCAAGGCTCCTCTGTCCATGGGATTCTTCAGTCAAGGATACTGGAGTGTGTTGCCATTTCCTTCTCCAGGGTATCTTCCCGACCCAGGGATCAAACCTGAGTCTTCTGCATTACAGGTAGATTCTTTACCACTGAGCCACCTGGAGAGCCCCTTTGGGGAGATGGCAAGTGACAAAAAACCGAGATGAAATTAAGTTAATGAAAAGTGCCATTTATTGGTCACAAAACTGAAAGTACAGAGATAGGTTGAAGGTCAGGCACATCTGGACTCGGGATTCACACTCTATTCTTCCATCTCCTCTCCAGGTTGGTACCGTTACAGTCAGGCTTTCCCTTGGTGGGGCAAATGTATGGCCTCAGTTCATGCTTATGTTCTCACTGTGCTAAGCCAGGCAGAAAGGAAAAAGCAGCTCTTTCTCCACAGTCTAAGAAACTGGGATCCTTAGGCCATATTCTTGTTGGCCCTGGCTGGGCTGTACCTTCATCAGTGGGCTACCCGTTCTGGCCTAGAGGATGTTCTCTTCCAGCCAAGAGTGAGTCATGTGTCCCCTCTCCCTGCAAGGTACATGGTGAGAGTCAGGGAAAGATATTCCTTGGAGGGGTACAAAGGATACTGTTAGCTGAGGCCCATCATACAAATGTCAGGAAGAGAAATAGGGGACAGAGGAAGTCAGAGGAGATGATGACACAGTGAACACAGAAATCAGAAAGAAACTGTACCATGAAGACCAGGATACGTCATGAAGACGTAGCCTCTGAACCCTTCTGGATTAGAACACATACAGAACGCAACTATATAAATGTGTAGAAGACATTTAACACTTACAGAACAGCAGCTCCAGTATGGGGAGGGAGATTGTGCTCATAAGAGGTCACTTCTTTAACATTTTTGGAGCACCTACTATCTGCTAGACACTGACAGTTCATATTCTCATTTTTTTGTCTTTACACTTAGAATTATGTAAGCTGCGTATTGGTACTTAAAATGCACACTTATATCCAACATATGCATACACTCATGAAACCATCACCACATTTAGAAAACAAGCATTTCCATCTCCCCCGAGAGGCTCCCTAGTGCTCGTCTGTCATGGTGCCCAGTGCCCTTCATTCCTTCTGCAGACAACTTCTTGAACGTGCTTTCTGCCACTACAGATGAGTGACTTGTATTTTCTAGAATCTTATGTAAATAGAATATAGTATATAATATTCTTTTTATGTAAGTTTTTCCACATGGTGTAATGGTTTTGAGATTTCGTCTATGTTGGATATATCAAAACTGTTCTTTTTTGGGGCTGAGTAGCAGTCCAGTTGTATGGATAAACTCTGGTTTGTTTTTCTGTTTACTTCCTAGAAGCTGTGTGGGTTGTTTCTAGTTTTTATGCTGTTAACAGATAAAGCTGCAGTGAACATTCATGCGCATCTCCGTGTGTGAACATATATTCTGACTTATCTTTGTGAATATCTAGGAGCAGAATGCCTCAGTCATATGGCAGGCATTGTTTATAAGATGTGGATAGATGGTTTTCCTAAGTGGTTGTACCGTTTTACATTCCTACTATCAGTGCGTGAGAGTTCCAGTTCCTCCACTTCTTGGCCCATCGTTTGAAAATGTATGTACAGTCATTTTTTAAAACTGTATTTATTCTAACATGTGTGTGTGCTTTTTAAATCTACATTTTCCTGATAACTAGTGACACAGTCTCATTTTAACATCATGTCTTACCTAGAGATGATGGAGGCACAAGAGACTCAGTTTTGATCCCTGGAATGAGAAGATCCTCTAGAGTAGGAAATGGCAATGTGCTCTGACATTCTTGCTTGGAAAATTCCATGGACAGAGGAGCCTAGCGGGTTACAGTCTGTGGGGCTGCAAAGAGTCGGACACAACTGAGCGCAGACACACAGATGCTGAGGCTTTCCTGTTAGGTAAAATTTCCCTGTATATAGACTAAACTCACTTGAACTCCCTGGGCACAAAAGATGTTATTTCTATGTGGAATAATGACAGTCCAGTCATATAGCATGTGTCATGATTTTTATTTGTGCAACTTTTATAAAGAAACTAGAGAGAATCTCTCTCTATATTTTTTGACTCTTAAAACTGTTGCTTGAAATCAGAGTAGTTTAAAATAATGTAATTTTACCAGACTATAGCTGACCTTCCTTTCTTTATGTGATTCGAATTTTACAAACTAGAAATTTATCAGGAAGTCTGTCTTTAGAAATAATCAAGGCAAAATCTCAAGTATCTTCTCTCTGGAAAATTCTAGACTCACAGCTGGAGATAAAGTGATGAGTGAGGGAGAGGAAATTTGCATTACTGTCAAATGGTGCAGTTGTATTTCTGAATCTGCTCATATTCACACATGTGCAGTATCAAGCGTTGTCCTGAGGTTGGAATTTTTAGAAATAACCACTTGATTACTGTGCTTTCCTCAGTTCTGATGCTGTATCTCCCTTTTTCTAATCTTAATTGAATGCATCTAATTAAGTCAGTATTTTCTGGTGCACATACATGCACACAAAGCTCTAATTTGAAGGAGAAAATCCGATTACTTATCTTTGTTTTCCGGTTTCCAGCTTCCTGGCATTCACGTCAGAGGCCTGCCTTTGAATGGGGTTTCTGGGGCAGTCATCAGTCATTATTTTCTGTCCAGCAGTCTGTCTCCTCACCTCCAGAATCAGTGGTGTTTCTCTGGTGGCTGCCCTGCTGGCAGAAGGAAGGAGGAAGAGAAAGGATGAGTGGAGTCAGGAGTGTTTTTTAAAGACAGACTTCAGGGCTATGCTGGCAGTGCGTTTTAAAGACTCCACCTGTTTTACTAAAGTTATGGTGATCACTTCTAACACGAAGTGTTTGGTGTGTGGCAGCTGTAGGGCTAGGTTATTTACTGGCATCCTCTGTTTTAGTGAGGGTGATTCTAGCCCCTTGTTTGTGGATGTGGAAGCTGAGGTTCAAAGACTTTAATTTGTCGAGGGTCATTGTGTATGTCTTGGTGGAGCCTGGGTTTGAATCTGGGCCTATGTGTTCTATAATACATTTTAATCCCTACATTGTACTGACTTGACTGGGATCAACACTTATTGCTTTATCAGAAAAGATGGAAGAATCCATTTTTATAGCCTTGGAAATGTTTGCCATTCATGTCTCTAAAAAGCTTGTTTTATGCTGGATGAGTGAGGAGAATTTACGAAAAATGTGCTAATCACTTTCTGCATCCGCACATGTTCCACTGAGGGTCAACACAGGCTGGCTTCCACTGCAATAGTCCTAGAAAGAAACATCAGCTAATACTAAGATGAGGCGGATGTGTGCCTTAACAAACTCCCCCACTTCCTTTTCTTCTTTTTCTAGTTCTGGATGCCTTTATGCCCTCCTGATGGAACTAGAATCCTAGTTTTGGAATTGCCCTTTTATTGAGACCTTTGTGTTAATTTTAGATGTCATCCTGACTTGGTGACAGGGAGTAGTGCCCAGATGGTTGTCTAACATTATTCCAGGTGTGTCTGTGAGGATGCTTCTTGGTGACATTAACTTTTGTTAAAAAATGGAGTGCTGGCGTTTGCAAAACTGTGCAGACCCTGCAAATACTAGGATTTGTCAGCCTCCATATTAGTGTGAGCCAGTTCCTGATAATAAGTCTCTACATTATACGCATGTACACTGTGTTGATTCTGTTTCTCTGGAGAACCCTGGCACATACAGACCGTTAATGTGTTCCTGTACATCAGCAGTCCCCACTTTTGTGGCTTCAGGGACTGGTTTCGTGGAAGACAGTTTTTCTGCCAGACGAGGAGTATGGGGGTTGGTGGACAACACATGAAGGTTCCTGGTTGGCCCGTAGTTCGCCTCCGGATGTACAGCCCTGTTCCTGACTGGCCATGGACTGGTACCAGTCGATGGCCTGGGGGTTGGGGTGCCCTGCTCTGCATAACCCCAGACCAAGTGATCATTCCGTCTATAGGTCATCAGAAAGCATTTCCCACTCTCCTGGCTCAGGGAGCAGTGGGGTTGGCCCATTCAGCTCTATCAAAATCTGATAGTTATGCTGCAGAAGGAAGGACCCCCTTCCAGGGGCCGAGGCAGGGGGCTCTTGTCTTAGCGCTGGGCAATGAACTGTGTGAGAAGACACGCCTGCTGACAAGAGGCTTTATTGGGAAAGGGCGCCCAGGTGGAAACCAGGAGGGCTGCTCTATCACCTGGCACCAAGTTCCACATTTTAAGGTGATGGAGTGAGTTTCTTCTTGTCTCTGCCCACTCATTCTGACTCAGATTCTGGGGGCGTGCGCATCACTCAGCTAAGATGGAGTCCAGCGAGGAGGATTCTCCTAGGTTGGTAGGACATGTGAGCTGGTGTCTCCTTTTGACCTTTCCAAATTCTTCTGGTTGGTGATGGCGTGTTAGTTCTGTGTTCCTTACCAGGGCCTCCTGTTGTAAAATAACTCACGCAGATGGTTACTGCAGCACCTGGCCAGGATGGGCGGTTTCAGTCAGCGTGCCCCCTAACAGACCTTCCCTTTCCAGCTTCTGCCCTCTCATCCCTGGAGCTGAAAGTATCTAGACATTTTAAGGCTGTCGTGGGAGTGAGTTTTCTCAGGGACTGCATCCGTGGGGCGGAGCAGAGACTCTGCGTCTGAGTGAGTCTCTGCATGCAGTGCTGGTGGGGTCCCTGAGATGGGCAGCGGGCAGCACCCCGAGGCCCAGGCAGTGTCCGCAGCTTGTTCCAGGGGAGCCCGTGCCGTCTGTGAAGCTTGCCGTGGTTCTCACCTGCAGGGTCTCTCCGGGTGCGGACGTCTCCCTGGGTTGCACATACAGCGCACAGTGCTTTCCCGATTGCTGGCTCTAACTTCTGCCCAGAACACGGTTGTGTTTTCTCATCCTAGGTTTGTTTGTTTGATGCCCCCTTCTCAGTCCCTGAAGAGTTTTTTTGTTCAGCCACTCAGTTGTGTCCAACTCTTCGGGACCTCATGGACTGCAGCGTGCTAGGATTCGCTGTCCTTCACCTTCTCCCAGAGCTTGTTCAAACTCCTGGTTGTTGAGTTTAGGCTTTTGGAATGCAGATGCAGGAAATGGCTCCATTTTTCTCTGTTCTCTTCCTCCCCTGAGGCAATGAGCGCAGACCACCAGGCTCTGAAGGAAACCCGGTAGGCAGGGTTAAGAAGGAAAGCTTTTGGGGTGGGTGGAGTCAATTAACATTTCAAAAATACCATCTTTACTTCTGATTTAGGCCAAAAAAGTGACCAGCTCTTTTTCCTCCTCCCCGCCCAGGGAACATCCTTTATGTTTTTGGAATGTGGTGTTAATGTGATCTTGGTTTCCTCCAGGTCTAACATCTCCAGTTCCTTTCTTCATTCTTTATTCAGCTATTCGTCCTTATGTGACATCTGTTTAAGTCTCTTTCTTGTCCTGCCTGATAACTTTCTTTGAATGAGCTTCATGTTGCTGTTTTAAGACAGTGCTAAGCCTGGGCACTACCTGTGGCCTGAGCAGGCTGCGTGCATAATTTCAGGTGATTTCTGTTTTAGTGATAAAACCACACTCCTACCCCCAGTACCAGTGTCCTTACATGTGTGTATTTACACACACACACACAAACCACCCAACCCCCCCACCAGTGTCCTTGCGTGTACACACACACACACACACACACACACACACACCACCAACCCCCACCCCCAGTACCAGTTTCCTTGCGTGTGTACACAAACATACAGGCATACACATACCCTCACACCCTCCTGCGGTAAGTTAGAGCAAAAGCAGATACCGGTGTATTTTCCTGCAGTTTCACTTGGTCCTCAGAGTCTCTAATGGGTGGGGAGGGAGCTTGCAGCCCCTGGGAATACTGTCCACAGAAAATCAGGTCCTGCAGAATCTAAGAATCTTAATTTTACCCTGGGCCTGAGTCACTTTATATTGTGTCTTTCATCACCATTTAAAAAATTTACGTACTCACTAAAGATCTCTGTGTGTAATTCTTCCATTTAAGGGGTATTTGCAAACTTTGTGCTCTGTTAGTTGCCGAACCAAACTTCTGTCGGAGAGTTCCATCTTCAGCTGGGGAAAAGCAGCCAGGGAAGCAGGCTTCCTGAGCTGTGTGCCTTCCCTCTGCTCTCATCCGTCCCGGAAGGCGCATTTGTTCACAGTACAGTGGAGCACATTATTCCTATTACAGTAATAGTGGCGAGGTTGGCTTCATGCATTATGGTGCACTGGTAGACCTGGCTTTGCCAAACAGCCCAAACTTTAAAGCTTTATTTTTCCTCATATTTTCCCCACCCTGCATCCCTTCATACATACCCAAGGTTTAAGAACTTTACAATTCTGATGAGAGTTTTTCCAGAGGAAGGTACACGGGGCGTCTCTGCCAGTGTGAGTAGACCCACTACCCACTTGGAACATGCAAGATGGAACACTCAGAGGGCCAATGGCCAGGTGATGTATGAGAACCCTGACCCACATCCTCCACAGCGGTTAGCCCATTAAGGTCAGGACTTGATCAGTGACTACCAGCTCTCTTTTTGCCCATTTCCAATTCAGGATCAATCAGAGAACGTCAAATATGCATTTCGAACCAATCAGTTAAGAGGCTCTGATTCTACTTAGCCTACCATCAGATTTCCCGTGCCAACAGCCTCCTATCAAAGCGTTTCTAAAGCTTTCCCTTTTTTTATTACAAGGCTGTCCATGGCCTGCCTGCCTGAGTCTCTGCTTGTATGCTGGTGATGGTGTGTGACTCCTTGCTATACTCAGCCTCTGTTGGTTCTCACTGGGCTTGTCTTTTTTGTACCCATTTTATCATTTAATCCTTTGTCTCCATTGTTCTGATGACGCATAGAAGGGATGAGTAATCTGCACAAGATCCAACCACTGCTAAATGATGGGTCAAGATTTGACTCTAAGCGCCCTTGCGGCTCAGCTGGTAGAGAATCCACCTGAAATGAGGGAGACCTGGGTTCGATCCCTGGGTCAGGAAGATCCTCTGGAGAAGGGAAAGGCTACCCACTCCAGTATTCTGGCCTGGAGAATTCCATGGACTGTATAGTTCATGGGGTTGCAGAGAGCTGGAGACGACGATGTCTTTCACTCCACTTCAAGCTCTTATTTTGTGTTTAAACGGGTACCTCTTGCTGCCTCTCTGAGCACTTAGAAGCCGAGCATTGGTATCTGCTGTCGGTTGGAGAGGAGTTGAGATTTGTTGTTTTGTTTTTTTAAATATATGTCTATTTTAGGTCTTCAGGCCACAGATGGGTAGCTGATCACCGGCCTGGTGCTCCCCTATGATGTAGGCTTGTGAAGTGCTGTTCAGCTGGCAGTGCATTTTCCAAGGCTCTCGTGTCTAGCTGAGGTTATGTGGCAACTTCTGGCTAATGAAATGTCAGCCTGAGTGACGTGTGTTCATTTGGAAGAGGAGGTTAAGTTGGTAATATGCTGTGTCTACACTCTCTTCCACGTCCTTCCATGGAAGTCATGTGTGGGTTATGTCACAGATGGGAGCGACAGAATTTGAACTTAAAGCAGATCCACCCAGGAGGGCTGCCAGACCAGGGATATTCCCACTGGACTTGGCATAAATGTGAAATAAATGTTTTTTTTTCTCTGAAGTCATTGAAGTTTGGGGGTTCTTTTAGCAGTCAGCCTATCGTGACTAATACATTTCTCTTAAAAAATACTTTAAGAGGGAGAGTTAAGCACTCAGATCACTTTCTAGAAGCAATTAGATTCCATCTGGATTAGTAAAATGTCCACGCTGATGTTTCTGTAAAAGCATGTGGAGACTTTTTAGTTTGTAGAGCTTGAAGTGCACAGTAGACTGTTGTACGAGGAGCTGACATTGAATACAATTGATTGCAGCCACCCCGGGAGCAAGACAGATGAGGTAAATAAATTATGAATTCCGGGGGAAAGGAGCTCTCAGTGGCTGCTGTTTCGTTTCCCTCCTAACCCCCTGTGAGTATAAACACGCTTAAAGATATATTTTATTAATCATTGTTTTGATGTATTTGGATTTTGCAAGTGGCTATTGTAGCTAAGGGATTTCTGGACACCCCTCTAGCTAATCAGATTAAGGACATGAATGCTGTGGTGACGAACTGGTGGGTGTATGAGAAGACAAATGGAGACGCTCTCCCGTACGGGCACTTGTCACCAGCTGTTTGTTTAAAATAACAGCTTTAGACCTCTTTCCAACTGCGCTTTCCTCACTTCTGGCTACAAATGATGGACTTTAGACTGAAAATTGCATGAGAAATATTTAACAAATAGATGTCTTTCAAGGCACATCAGAATAAAACACTTCAAAATTCACTTTATGCTGCTTGGAAGAAAGATAGCACTGATAGGATGTATTGAAAGAGCCATCACTGCCAGAACCTTAAAAGACGTGTTCATTATATAAAGATGGAAAAGCAAAGCATTTATATCATTAATAGCAGAGTAGGCTTTGCGTGTACGGAGGGCAACATAGGCTTTGCATGAGCTTATACATACCCCATAGGTGTGTGTGTGTGTGTGCACACGCGCATGCTCCTGGTTTATTTCTATTCTTGTTCTGTAGATAGTGATCACTTTCAGACATACCCGCACAGGTAGGTGTGTGTGTGTCAGCTCCTGGTTTATTTCTATTCTTGTTCTTCATAGGATGTAGATAGTGATCACTACTAGTCTCAAACTTTGGTTCTATTCAAAAACCCCACAATGGAGTCGGACCCAAGATCCCAGGAAACTTGAGGAGATTGCTTTTCATTCTGATAGTCCTTCCTAGACAGTCCTCTTGTGGTGATACCTTTTGCTATGGAAATTTGTTTTGTTTTTCTGTTCTTCTGGCTCTGCCTTCTTTACCACTTGCCTGTGTTGATCATTGCTACATCTCCAGCACCCAACACCCTGCCGGGCACAGAGAATACATTCAGTATGTGTGGGATATAGTCAAGCTTGAGCAAGGTAACAGGAGATGACAGAGGCTGGGAAAGTCTTAACATTTAAACAGAAAATGGGACAAGGGATAAGGTGTGAAGGTTGGATAGCTGTGACTAGGTTAAGAGGAGCAGAAGTATTGTTGGGGGGCGGGGGTGGAACACACCCTGGGCTTGAATCTGGGAGTCAGGAATGGTTTCAGTATGTTTTTCAGAACAGTAAGGACAAGTGGGGGAGATAGGGTTGCCAACGGGGAAGATGTGCTTCATGGCTGAGCAGTGCTGTCAGGTGCCAGTGCTGAACATAAGTAGGAAAATTCATCCAAAGGTTTAGGATAGTCTTGTTTTCACTCAAAAGTCATTGTAAAATGTCTTTTGTGAGTTGGCTTTACTAGTTATGAGCACACACTTCGAATCCTATTTGCATGTTTGGTTCATCTGCATGGGATTCTCATTAATACTGTTCATGTAAAACCAGACTGTATGAGCGTTTATTGGTTTCGTGTTCCCAGAGAAAAGAATGGAAATTCGTTTGTCACTCAGCCTTTGTACTTTCCCATTCCTAGCCCCAGGATGGAAGATTCTTGAGTCTAGAAGTATTTCCTGGAATGGATGAGATTCTGTCAGACATACATCATGGACCAGCATTCAGTCACTTGGGTTCTGGAGTGTCCAGGCCTGGAGATAGCTGGAGGTGCAGGGCTGGGTCTAACATCACTCTGATTTTTTTTTTTTTTTCTTTAATTTTGTCACCATATTTCCCCAGCTCATTAAAAAAAAAAATTATGATTAGCTTAATTAACAGTATGGCATTTTCATGTATTCTTTATACTAGTTCTAATATTCACAGTGTTTATGTTCAGATCAACAGATATTCAAGCCTACATGAGAAAAGAATGAAATTAGATTACCTTTTAATATAATCAGCTAAATCATTTTTAAGAGTAAAAAGTTAATGTTGTTATTTAGGTGCTCAGTTGTGTCTAACTCTTTTTGACCCCATGTCTGTAGCCTACTAGGCTCTATAGTCCATGGGATTTCCCAGGCAAGAATACTGGAGTAGGTTGTCACTTCCTTGTCCAAGGGATCTTCCCAACCCAAGGACTGAACCTGCGTCTTCTGCATTGGCAGGCAGATTCTTTACTGTTGAGCAACCAGGGAATACTAGGATTCAAAAGCCTAAATTTCCACTGTTACTGTTAGTCATATGACCCGTTGCAGCAGTTTCTCCAGCTGCTTATGGCCAGAGAAAAAGAAGCTTTTCATTGGTCACTCTCCCATAAAGTGGTGGCTTGTGAGGTTGGGAGTCTTGCCTCTCTGACATTTTCTTCTTACGCAGAGGAGTAGTCTGGCTGCCTCAGCTCACCTCTTTTGCTCACTTACAAAGACTAATTTAATAAATCAGAATGTTATTCCACCTCAGTCCTTAATAACAATAATTACTAGCAATTAATAACAGTAATTGCTAATATGTATTTCAGTCGTCAGTCAGTGACTCCTCTCAGTCATGTCCGACTCTTCAGGACACCAAGGACCATAGCCCGCCAGGTTCTACAGTCATGCCATAGAGAATGCCACGGGGTTCTCCAGGCAAGAGTACTGGATCGGGTTGCCATTTCATCCTCCAAGGGATCTTCCTGACCCAGGGATTGAACCTGCATCTCCTGCACCGTAGGTGGATTCTTTACCCGCTGAGCCACTAAATGCTTAGAAGCACAGTAAATTGTTCAACTATATTACTTAATTTATTCTCCAAGAACCAGAAGTTTTATGATCCTTAGATTTAGGGAGATTGCCCTGAGTGTTTAGGGAATGTGCCCAGTGTTATTGAGCCAATGAGGGATTGGGTTGTCTGTGCATTCCTGGTATGTTTTGATCCAAACTATAATCCCTATCTAATGCTAGCTTTTGCCTCCATTTTTTAAAAAGTACTTATTTATTTGGCTACATAGGAGTCTTAGTTGCGGCATGCAGGTTCTTTAGTTGAGGTATGTGGAGAGCTAGTTCATTGACCAAGGATTGAGCCTGGGCTCCCTGCATTGGGAGCAGAGTCTTAGCCACTGGACCATCAGGGAAGTCCCTTTGCCTCCATTTTTAAAGGCAATGATTCTCACTCATATTTAGGCTAAAGTCTTCTTCACAGGTTTCTGTTAGACCTCCAAGTTTAAATAATCACAGACCTAACTTTAAGAGATACCGTCTGCAGAGATTATTCAGGTAGAACTAGGAACACTACAAGAATGTGATGATCTCAGTACTCACTTACCTGGTGGCCTGGGCTCAAGTCCCAGAGTACTGATTACTTGCTCTGAAACTTAAGCCTGTTTTCTCATCTATAAAAATTGGGATAGTGCTTCCTCCTCAAGGGATGTGAGGCTTAATTAAGATACTGTGTGTAAAGTGCATGGCACTGCACCTGGTAGATATAAGAACTCTGTAGATTCTGTTAACAGTTTTCTGCAAACTACTCACAGTTTGAAGTGATAAAAGTGGATTTTCTTAGTTCAAAAACCTCACCTGTTGTTTCTTTCTCTGAAAGCATGTGTTGGAGTGCTTGGTGGTCTAGATAATGAAGGAACGGGAAGCAGAGTGGACAGGTGCTTCTAACCTGTAGAAAAGACTGCAGCACTGACTAGTATCATATATTTGTGGGAGGAAATTTTAAAATAAAGTATATTTGGAAACTGAAGTTTAAAAAGGGATCATAAAGTGCTAAAGGGATTTGTGAATCTTGAGCTTCTCTATCAAAGCTGTTAAACTTTGAAAATCACAGAGCTGTTGTGGAACAGCCTGGGAAATCTACCCTCCCAGTGCACACACACAAACACACACACAGTAATGCATACAGTTTTGGGGTTCACAGAAACACCCTCTAAAGCCCATCCATGTGTTTGCTCTCAGGCCCTTATAAAGGCCTCTGGGACACTGATGAGTCTTTTCCATCAGGACCTTACCTTAGTGGTGATGAGGGAATTGGAGGTTGAAGATTGTGGAGTTTTGTGGATTAAAACACAGGTGTTGGTATAAATTTCCAGGCCCAAGGTGGGGCTGCTCTTGCCTGAGTGCTGCTTTAGCAAACTGAAACTTAAATAACTTTCACATGCCTGTGTACATCCAGTATATCCAGTCAGCCACCCCCCAAATCCCAAGTTCACTCTGGGCTCTTGACTTACTTCCTGTTCCTTATTCTTTATCCTGTTGAAAGCTTTCTGCCTTCTGCCCCATTTTGCAGTTGTTTTGGAGAACTTGCAGTTCCTTGGGGATGGAGACCAGTCACTTCATGAAACGTCAGAGTTTGTTCCTATCACCTAAGTTGTCATCTTTAATCATTTTTAACAGAGGAGGACATAGCAATAAAGGGGATTTTGTGGATGAACTTGAGAAACAGTGAAAGTGAATGGTCGGGGTCTCGGGGAATAGGAAACAGGCAGAGACGGAAAGAAAAAGTGTGAGTCGTGTCCGACTCTTTGCGACCCCATGGACTGTAGCCCCCCAGGCTCCTCTGTCCATGGCATTTCCCAGGCAAGAATACTGGAGTGGGCTGCCATTTCCTTCTCCAGGGGATCTTCCCATCCCAGGGATTGATCCCGTCTGCCGCACTGCAGGCAGATTCTTTACCATTTGAGCCAGAGACTGTAGGTAACTGTTTTTGCTTTCATGCTGAGGAATTTTGTCTCATCCACAGAGACGGACCATTTTCAGAGCATTATAGGCCTGGGATGTGGCAAATCAGGGGTGGGGAGATCATCTCAGTGTCCCTATCACAGTTGTAACTGGAATAGCTGCACATTGTGGCTTAGTCTGGATTAAGGATTTTATAGATTTAAAGCATTGGAATAAAGTCTGTTACAGGCCAAAGAATCCCAAGAAAACTTTAAGGCAAGGAATTGATGTGAGGCAGTACTTGAAAGGATAATGCTGGCAGCAAGGCTTAATGAGGACACCTGTCAGGAGGCCAGGATGAGTCTTGGCTCTGGATGTGCACGGTCCTGTTGAATTTTCAGCCGTGATGAAAATGTCTCCTAACTGTGCTGTCCAGGAGAGAAGCCACTGGCCATGGGTGGCTGTTGAACACTGGAAATGTGGCTAGAGTTGTAAAGGAGCTGGGTTTGCAGTATTACTTTCATTAGTATAAATTTAAATAGCCTGTGTATGGTGGGTGGCTAGCATATAGGACGTTCCCACCTCTAGATGGATGATATATTGCCCGAAAGAGTGAGGCCCTCCCTGCGCCTTGATTTAGCCCAGTGAGACCTGTCACACTTTGCACCTACGGAACTGTAGGATAGTAAATTTCTATTGTTTTAAACCACTGAGTTTGTGCTACTTTGTTGTGGCAGCAATAGAAAAGTCCTAGTTATAAACCTCCAATGGCATCAATAAAAGGGCTTTGGGACAATCATTATTTCGGACTACAAGTCGCCAACTGAGACGGTTTTTTCTTTTTGAAAGTATATTCTTTGGTGATCTAAGTAGTCTGTGGTCATTACAGGAAATTTGGAGAAAGCACAGGACATTATAAAGAGGAAGAAAACAGGTAGCCACATGTTCCTTTCTGGAGGCAGATACTAATAATATTGGGTGATAGTGCCTCTTGGTTTTATATTCGTATTTTTATGATGATGGTGATGACTGTGATCTTAGAGCTGTTGAACAACTACTATGTGTCAGGTCCTGTTCTGAACGGTTTTGTAATACTAAGTCATTTACTCCTCATGACAGTCTGTGAGATAGACAGTTTTCACCCTGCACAGACAGAGAAATTGAGGCAGGGAGATGCATGGGCATGTATGATACACCACATATCTGCACGTGCTTCTGTCTCAGGTTCTGAGTTTCAGGGCACAGCTTAATCTTGGGCTTTACTGTCTATATTTTGAATATGCCACTTTTAATCTTGATTTTTTTCACTGACCCTTTAAAAATTTTCTCATGTTATTAACAACTGCTAAGGACAAACATGGTTAGCGCAAGTGTTACCCTTTTGGAGCCATGTGCATGTGTGTGTGTTAATGCACATTAGTCGTGTCGGACTCTCTATGACCCTATGGACAGTAGCCCGCCAGGCTCCTCTGTCTATGGTACTCTCCACCAAGAATACTGGAGTGGGTTGCCATGCCCTCCTCCAGGGGATCTTCCCGGCCCAGAGATCAAACTCCCATCTCTTATGTCTCCTGCATTGGCAGGTGGGTTCTTTACGACTAGCCCCACCTGAGGCCAAAATATTTAGTGACCTTCTTTATTATCAAAGAAAAGAGTATTACAAATAGAAATCCTGCTGCTTAAAGGTGAAATTAGGGGCTGCTCCCTTATGAATGGAGGCAAGAAGTGGGGCAATAGTCTAGTAAATCTGTAAATTCATTTACTTGGAATGTGAAGATAGTTTTCCGTTAATTTGACCCATTGTTGGATTTTCACCAGCATCCCCTTCCCACATGCCTGTTTTTCATGTAATGGGACTATACTAAATGTTGCCAGTCCACCAAGATTTATCTTAACAACCTGTATGTGAGGGGGAAGAAATGTCCCCCAGGGAGGTATAAAATTGATCAGAACAGAGATATGCAAAGTTATCTTTAAACAATCAATGTAGAATCTGGGCCTCTAAGAAGTGACCGAGAAAAGGAAGAGTTAAGTCGGAAGCTTCTTCATCAGCCCTGGGAGAACTGAGAGAGGAGTGTCTGGGACACCCACTGGCAGGCCCAGGGCAGTGCCTCACAGGTTGGAGGGAGCTTTATTTAACCAACAACCTCTGAAGGGACTGGCCTCTTTGCAAGACAGATGCATCAGGTTATTTTAGGCGATGGAGTTAACATCAGCTCACTCTCTTATTTGCATATCCAGCCAACAATTTCTGGTTAAAATTTGGCTTCTTAAATGGATCTACCTATGGGAAGAGATTCCTCTGGTCTTGTTGTCACAAGTATTGTCAGCCTGTTACAATTGTGTTTACCATTATAAAGTGAAAGATAAGGGTAGTAGTTCTAGAAATGATTCCTAAGTTTGGTTAAATCAAATATACCTCTCAGATATGGGTCTATTCTTGGCAGGCTGACGAAATCAGACCCTGGAAAGTGCTCACGAGGCCCTGTCTGGCCCTGAACCAGCAACTCACCAGGTCTTCCCCTCTGTTCACCTCCTTTGACTTTTCATTGACTGAGCTTCGGCTCCAGTGTTATTTAAGCACTTGCAGTGTGCATTTGTAGTAAAACAACAGGAGAGTTACAGTTGGGATCTTGGTAATTACTGCAAAAAGATGCTAAGGTCCAAATAAGAATAGTTTAATTAGAGAAGGATATAGATGCTGCTGCTCATAATGATGAATAGCATTAATTGGGGACTTAAAAATGGGTCAGGCATTGTATTATACACTTTAAATGAATTATTTCATTTACTTCTAACAACCCCCTGAGGAAGGTACATTATTATATACAATTTACCACTGGGGAAATTCAGGGTCTAGAAGTCTAATGACTTAGCCAAGGCTAGACGTTTGGTATAAGTGGAGCCAAATTTGCAAGGCTAGGCAGGTCAAGTCTTTGCTCCAGCTCTTAGACATAATGCTCCACGAAGGAGCTGAATGGAGGCTGTGGAAAAGAAGCCAAGGGGAACTTGCATTTCAGCTTCGGGAGCTGATGTTCCTGGTTCCTTTGTGATCCAGGTACAGGCAAACCTTGGAGATAGGGCAGGTTGAGTTCCAGACCCCACTAGTAAAGGGAATATCTGCAATAAAGTGAGTCACAAGAGTTTTTTGGCTTCCCATTGCATCCAAAAGATACGTTTACACTGTACTGTAGTCTATTTAGTTTACCATTATGTCCTAAGAAAACAATGTGCATACCTTAATTAAAATGAAACCACTTTATCGCTGAAAAATGCTGTACATCATCTGAGCCTTCAGTGCGCTGTAGTATTTTTGCAGTTATAACATTAAGGGACAGTGATCACAGATCACCGTAGCAAACATAATAATAAGAAAAAAGTTTGAATGAGAATTAACCAGAATGTGACACAGAGATAGGACGTGAGCAAATGCCAGTGAAAAAAAGATGCCATAGACGTGCTTGAGGCAAGGTCACAGACCTTCAGTTTGTAAAAAAAAAAAAACCACAATATCTGTGAAGTGTAATAAATGCCTGTATTTGTTGTTATTGTTTAGCTGCTCAGTCATGTCCAACTCTTGTGACCCCATGGACTGTAGCCCACCAGGCTCCTCTGTCCATGAGATTTTCCCGGCAAGAATGTGGAGTGGGTGGCTGTTCCCTTCTGCAGATGATCTTCCTCACCCAGGGATCGAACCTGCCTCTTCTGCATTGGCAGGAGGATTCTTCAGTGCTGAGCCACCAGGGAAGCCCCAATGCCTGTATATTATTAACTTTTCCTTCCAACCAGTCAGGGTTTGATTCCATTCATGGCTTACCACTTAGGAGAGAATCTTCTAAGAGAACTAGATGAGAATTCAAAGGGACAGGGACGTACTGCTGAGGAAGGGGTCAAAGAAGATGCTTGTGTGCAGAAAAGATTAAAAATGTAAGAAGTGGTGAACATAGAAGAGAAAAGGGGGAAAGTAAGTTTGACCGCTCCTAACCTTATTGAGGGAGGAAAAAAGGAGTAGATCAGACGTCAGTTATTAGAAAAATCTGTGTTTCTGTTTGGCCAGGAGGTGAGGGGTAGGAGAAGTGTGCTCAGCTGCCTGTCAGTCTGTATGTTCCTTGGTTTGTAACTGCAAGTCCTTGCTCTTGCTTTTGAGCTCTGGAAGGGTTTTATTGCTTTTATAAACTACTAGCTCTCTTCTTTTAGGGGGAAATAACAGATGGTCATGTTGGAACTGAGCTTTTCATCTGAATCTTCAAAACCTTTTTGTACACAATTTATGAGGTTCACTTCTTTGCAAATTCAGGGCTTTCTTGTAGCTTTTCCTTTTGAGATGAGCCACGAGAGCCTCGTTTTTGTTGGGCATTGCCTATTAGCAGCAAAACTCCTTTCTTATTTAATCAGCTTCTCCAAAGGAATAAGGCTGAGTCCAGATACATTCTATTTATAAGGGTGAAAAGATTTTGGCAGTCTGGCTAAAAATAACACGTGGAATCTGCCACCTGGGTCTCCCTTCCATATTCATCCTGTGTTTTTATGCTTTTTTGCTCATGGAGTTCAAGCTGACAGGTCAGCTGCTGGGCATGTGGAAGATATTTGACTGGGTCAAGTGTTTGCAGCTGAGGTATGGAGACCACAGCAGTGCTGCCGAGAGGCTGACCCCGACCTGGCTGCATGTTTGGGAGGCCAGGCTGCCATAGCCCCAGATCTTGGTCTTTTGGAGTTCTGAATATACTGAGGATAGTTGCACCTGCTCTCTGTTGAGTGAAAAAATAGATAGGAGTGAAATAGTATTGCCTATGAAAAAAACCCTAGGAAATGTATGTTTTTTTCATAATTACTAAAAATCTGAAAAATAGTTGGATACACACTAGGCTCAGAAAACAACCAACCAAACCAAACCAAAATCAACTTTGCAGAGTTAAGCACATTCAGAGCTCATTTTGTTCTCCAAGCTAATTTCCAAAATCACTTGGAATTAATACCGTTCTGATATATTATTCAGATCCCTGAGTGGACCAGAGATACTTGTAGCCAGCTTTTGTGCAATCTCTGAATACTGCCTAGGCTTAAGAATGGCAGGATGGTTTAGTGGCTAAGAACCCAGGCTCTGGAATCCAACTCTGGGTATCATGTAGGGTCTGACACTTAAGAGCTATGTGACTTTGGGTTAATGATTCAGGTCCTTTAAGCCCTTCAGATCTTTTATACTGCAAAATAGACATAACAGGTATGGCTAGGGTTGTTACAAGGGTGAAGTCATATACATAAACATATGCATATATACACTCACATACACGTGACCCTTGAAGAGCGTGGAGGGCTGAGGATGGTAACCCCCATGCGGTCAAAAGTCCTCCTGTAACTTTACAGTCTGCTCTCTTGATGTGCGATTCTGTGCTCATGGATTCAACCAACCTCAGTTAGTACTGTTGGTTCATATTTAGTAAAAAAAGAATCTTTATAAGTGGACCCATGCAGTTCAGACTTGTGTGGTTCAGGTGTCAACTGTATATGTGTATATATATTACATAACATATGTATGTGTGTTATTAACATATATAAAGTGTTGGCATATAGAGTAAGGCACAATAAACTATAGCTGTATTGTTGCTCAGTTGCAGACTTTGCTCCTGTGTTATCTTTGTGAAGGAAGAAATACTGTTTGTAGCACTGGGGACTGCTTGCTTTAATTATTTTGGGTGAAGGGAGAAGACTAAGTCTATGGTAAAAATCTAAAAATCTCTTCTGGAAATTCTGTAAACTGCCCTTCTGTTTTGAAGAATCATGAAGGGATCTGAAAAATTCTGCATTAAACAAACCTATTTAAATTCGTATATGGTGATTTGATCACTAAAACCATTCCCCCCCCCACCGCCGCCCAGTTATATCTATTAATATCCTGTGGATTCACTGCTTTGCAAACATTTTAGGAAATTCTGATCAGTTCATATAGCCATGGTCTTGAACAGAGAAATATGTATTTGAGCCCTTGTTCTATACTTTTCTGCCTCTCTGTCTCTGGTAAGGTGCCGAACTTGGCTGTATCCTGTTAATTGACTCAGCTTGGATGTTCTCAGCCCCAGGACCTTCAGCTCCCAGAACACTAGGTAAGAAACACTTCCTATCTGTGCTCCTAATAGGGGACATATTAGAAGCCAAAGTAAAAATCAATTAACCTGATGCTGTCTTCATTTAAGATGAAGTTCCTCACTTGGCTCACCCTCTTCCTGGCCCTGCTTATAATGCCATGAACATGCATCTCTCATACAATAATAATTTATTTATATATGTCTCCACAAATAGAAAGCTCCTGATGAGTCACAACCATACTGTATTAATCTTTATATGTATGACACTTAGCACTGGCATAAAGTCAGTCTTTAATAAATGTGTCTCAGACTAGAGTGCTCTTCCCCTGGAGATGCACTCCTTCACTTCCTTCATGTTTCTGCTTTAGTATCATCAGAGAAGGCTTTCCTGTAAATCACATAACCCGCGTTACCACCTTAACATGTATGCCGTACGTCATTTGATTTTTCTTCATAGCACTTCTCATGATCTGACGTCTTTTTATTGTTTTATTTTATATCTCTGTGGACTTAACCTTGGTCTGTTTTCTTCATGTCCGCATTCCTAATGCCTGAGATAGTACCAGGTATATAACATAAACATTGGCTGAATAAGTGAATTGCTGAAGCAATAAAGGAATGGATGAATAAGTTTCTTTTTCCTTCATTGCCTCTTTTGGCAAATGGGAGTGACGCAACTGTCCTCATCTGCTGGTAAAACTAAATAAGAATGTGCATGGGTGGCACTTAATATAATGCTGTGAGCATTAGTGATATTTGATCAGTGTTTCTTTGATAAACCTGAATCTAACTGAATGTGAAAAGAAAATGGAAATTCATATGAGGGTACTGGGGGGCTAATGACAACTTTTTTTATTAGTTTTCTAATACCATAAAGAGAATGCTAGATATCGTGATGACATTTATTGAATAGTAATTTTATAAACAATACTAATGAAACAAGAGTCACACGCCTTCTCAGAAATAGAGTATGTTTAATCAGAGACTGAGATAATGGTTTTTTATCCTACGGTTCATCCTCTTATAGGACAGTCTCATGAGACAACCTTAGGTATTTAGACACTAGCATCTGAGCTTGAACTCTAGCTCTGCCATTTAGTGAAAGTAGGTGATTTCAGAGAAGTCACTTACCCTCTTTTTGAGCCTTAGCTTCTTCATTGGTAGGAGAGTGCCGTTATAAATAGCTGTGTCTCAGATTTGATGTAAGAATTGCATGTGCTCATTTTATACAACAGTGAGTGCTGCTGCTGCTCTTATTACTGCTATTACCGTGCTTGCCACCGCCACTGCTACCAGCACTACCACAGTGACTACTGAGCAGCATCCACCAGGGATTTCCAAGCCGAGCTGTAGGGGAAAATGTTACCCACTATTTATATCTCTCGTAAACTTTTATCAGGTCTCAGAGTCCAAAGGGAAGCTGGAACCAAGACCAGTTGCAGTCACTGATCATGTATACTGACAGAACCTGGAAGCTGCTATTGCCACCAGTTAGCCACCCTTCAGGGCCTGTAATTCTGATCTTCATGCCCCCTTAGGACTCTGCTGCTTTCTCAGGGAGGTCCCAGCACAGTCTGACTGTCTTTTGGACCATGTGCCCTTAGCGAGCAAGAAGGTTGTTGGCTTGCACGTGTAGATCTACAGGTGTTGCACACTGCTGGCTTATTAATGCTCCATTTCTGTTTCCCATGTATGTGTGTGTGTTTCAGAAGATAAGCAAGCAACTTTGCATAAATCAGTCTTTCCTACTGAGCCAAGACCATTTCAAGAAAAAGTCTGGAGGAGTGACCTCTGCACCACTTGGAAGGGGTCAGTAGGATGGTGGGACCCTGAACAGAAAGCAGAGTCCAAGGAGCTATTCTTAAAAGTGGGTCATGGATTTTTAAGTGTATGTAAAGATTCCACAGCTAAGGAGGTGTGTTTGTTTAATGCTCTTTGTTCCTGAGGACTTGAAAAGAGCTAACAGCTTCTCTTGGGAGCTCTCTCTTGCCCACCTCTGCTCCCTTTCTTTCACTCTTCCTTCATTTCCTTTCGGAGAGATCACAGCAAGCCTGAGTGTGTGTGTGTTCTCCGTAAGCAATGTAAAGGAAAGATAGCCCCCTTAAAATAGAATTACTGGGAGCATATCTCCTTAAAAGAAGCTGAGATAACAGATTTCATTAAAACTGCACTTTAATGAAATTAAAGGAAACTCTATCATTAAGATATGTTTGCAGAAGGTAAGTAGAAAGTCATTTTAATTATTGAATGTTTCTAAATATATCCACCCACTCCTCCCCAGCCAAGTCATACAGATCTGGGATTCTAGGAGAAATGATACAATATAGCTCAAGGGTGACTAGAGACATTCAAACTGACCATGGTTTGTTAAGGTCTCTGGTTTATTCACCAAAACAGAAGCAAAACTAGAATTTTCAACCTGCAGAGTAAAGTAATATTTTGAAATATGATAACTGTGCTTTACTTTCTGCTGAATTGATCATGTTCCTTCTCAGGCACTAGTGAAGTTTCCATGTTTCCTCTCCTAGGATAGATTTGTTATAGCCTATATGCAGAAGTATAGGCTAGGCAGTGTTCACATTTCAGGATTCATAGTTGAATGCTGAAGTTGCAAGGCACAGATACACCTCCTTGTAGTTCTGGAGATTTTGTTTTTTTGAGTATCCTGTTTTCCAGGAATTCAAACCCTAGAGGGTGAGGAAATCTCTTGGTGAAACCGCGGTGGCCAGAGTGATGGGGTAGTAAGTTAGAATGGCTGCAGGAGGTGCCCAGGCAGATGTGGGCAGATTCAGAGAGTTCCCACACCTTTGTGGTCCGGAGTGCAGAGCAGCATGTCATTTGTGGTGGTGTGTGGCCTGCAGTGGTGCGATGCAATCCGAGAGCTTGGAGCTGCAACAGGAAGATGGCGGTGAGCACCAGATGGGAGCATGTATGTCTTAGCAGATGGGTGACCTGAGAGCGTGATCTTGGCTTATGAAACCTTCCTTCAGAAAAGAGGTCCTCATCTCATGAGTGTATGACAGTTCTAAGCGCTGTTTGGGAAATGATGGAAAATGATTCAGTAAGTTGATTTAGGTAAGTTGAATACAGTAGAACCTGGAATGCTTGGCATGAGATTTTGACTTGGTACATTTGGCAACTAGGAATGATTGCAGTTTTCCTGGAAGAGGATTGGCACGGCAAAAAGAAAAAAATGCTTACGTTGGAAGAATGCAAAAATATTGTGCTCAGTTGTATCTGACTCTTTGTGACCCCATGGACTATATAGCCCACCAGGCTCCTCTGTCCATGGGATTCTCCAGGCAAGAGTACTAGAGTGGGTTGCCATTCTGTCCTCCAAGGAATCTTCCTGACCCAGGGATCGAACTTTGGTCTCCTGCATTGCAGGCAGAGTCTCCAGGGAAGCCAACAAACATTTAGATTTTTAAGGAAAGGACTGGATCTTACTCATTTTGAAACCCCTGGTTCCTAAAGTCTGGCATACAATTGCTGCTCAATAGTAGATGCTTGTTGATGAGAAAAAGAACAATGCTGTCTCAAGTATATACAAATGGATTCCTGAAGTTTAGGGTGATATGAGAAAGGTTTCCCCCTCCCCCCCACCCCTGGTGAGAAATTATTACCCCATAAAATAAAAACTGAGGGGAAATGTGCAACACCTCTATGGCGTAGACTTGTTCTAGACTGAATGTCAGAGGTAATTTTGCTGACATTTCAACTCTAAGATGTATATGACTTACTTAACTCTATTATTCAGATGAAGAGTGTTAAAAAATCCCTATAACTAGCCATGAACAGACACGGAGGAACATTAAATGCCTATTGCTAAGTGAGAGGAGCCAGTCTAATTATACTGTATAGTTCCAACTATCTGACATTATGGAAAAGGCAAATCTATAGCAATAGTGGAAAAGAAAAATCAAAGGTTGGGCGGGGAGAGCAGGAAGGTAATATATGTGGAGCATGGAGAATTTTTAGGATGACATTCTGTATGTTACCGCAGTGGTGGATTCATGATGGATTCATGGTAGTGTACATTTGTCAAAACCCAGAAGTGAGGTGAAGTCACTCAGTCGTGTCTGACTCTTTGCAACTCCGTGGACTGTAGCCCGTCAAGCTCCTCTGTCCATGGGATTCTCCAGGCAAGAGTACTGGAGTGGGTTGCCATTTCCTTCTCCAGGGGACCTTCCCAACGCAGGGATCGAACCCAGGTCTCCTGTATTGCAGGCAGATGCTTTATCCTCTGAGCCACAACACAGACAACTGTATAAATGTAAAGAGTGAACTAATAGTAAGCTATGGACTTCATTTAATAATAATACGGTCATTCATCAGTTGTAA
Source organism: Neotragus moschatus (assembly GCA_006410615.1). Taxonomy (NCBI): domain Eukaryota; kingdom Metazoa; phylum Chordata; class Mammalia; order Artiodactyla; family Bovidae; genus Neotragus; species Neotragus moschatus. The sequence goes on from SJYA01001182.1 coordinate 118,438, forward strand.
GTAATATGTCACACTAATGCAAGGTAATAATAGGGGAAGATAATGGAGGAGAATATCTGTATTTTCTGATCATTTTTTCCATAAACCTAAAACTGCTCAAAAAATTCTAACAGTTATTTTTTTAAAACTGTAAATCATCAAGACATAGAGGAATGAATGAGGTATCTCTTAATTCGAGGGCCCTGTTTTTTTTCTAAAATGTTAGAACTGGTGCACCTCTCTTTCTTTAACTAATTAGAAAGGAACTAGGAGGAATTGAGAAGAGAACCATTATTCTCCTCTATCAGACAGAAATAAAAGTGAATTGTAACCATCAGTTCCTTTCTGCACACTCCAGGCTGGGAGATACAGGAGAAAAAAGATCCTTCTTTGACTTTTCTCCTGAGTAATTGATGGCTTATGTTCTTGGCAGTTAAAAGCAACAGACATGTGAGTGGGCATATGGAAATCAAAGGGCAGAATGTAGTTGAGTCCAGGCCTCATTCAACATTTTACAAAAGCAGGAAGTCCAGCATTCAGAAAGAAATGGCAAATTCTGTTCCTGTTTTTGATCATGTCCCCTTCTCCCATGTTTCCGTGTTTCCAGCGGTTTGTCCCTGGGTTGTGTGTGCCCTATTTGGGGGCACACGTTGGCTCTTTTGGTGCCACTCTGGCCTGCTTTTTAATGCCAAGTGGTATTTCTAGTTTGTATTTCATTCTTATCCAGCTATTAGAGCGGACCTAGCCTTCTGTTGAATTTTTTTTGTAACTTTGTCGGAAATTGAGCAGATGGATTTGAATTCCTAATTTTCCTCAAAGATGTGCCAAATACTTGTTCCTTTGTTCCTCATTTTCCCCTTGACCAACTCTTTGTGGCTTTGCATTTTTCCTCTTTAAAAGCATCTCACTGATGAGTCTTGTCTCTCTGTGTTCTTAGACATCTCGTTGGTAGCTAAGTTCTCTAGAATCCACTCCCCTTTTGTTTTCAAACATTATCCTGGTTTCACACACCTAGGATATGTAGGTGTACACACAGATATTACCACTGAAATAATTAAAAATCACATTAAAATGCTAAAATATTTAGACTTCTTAAGATTGCTTATAAGAAAGACATATTTGTCTAGTGTTTTGTTGAATACTATGACCAGTTAATTTGCAGAATGTTTAAGATAAATTATCTCAATTTAACCTCATTGAATCTGCTAATGGGAGAATCTAATAATTCCATTTTACGGAATAAGGTAGTGAGGCTACAGAACAGACTTGCCCAAGGTCAGTTACCCAGTAAGCAATAGAGCTGGAAGCAAATTCAAGTTTATTTATGCTATAGTCTACTTTTCTTATAATTGAAAGAGCATTGGCTTTGTCATATGAAGGCTTTAGGTTTCAATTTTTCCTTTTGGGGAACAGGAGTGTTCTTTCAGTTGCTTACCTAAACCATTGTGTTTGTCTTATAAAATTAGTATGATGTTAATTTACTTTCAGTAGTGCTCTGAGAATTAGATAATGAAGGCAAGTTCCTTGCAAGGGGCCTGGTTTGTAGTAATTTTTGAACTGTCAAAATTTTTTATATTCAAGTTATTTTTAATGATGATACTGTAATTTATCTTGGGGCAGAAAAGCAAACTGTACTAAGTTAAGGCATATAAATTACCATGTGTTGCTAGATCTGTGTCCTTAAAATTTTGCCCGTCTAGGTCTCTCCTGACATCTACCATTCCATTGTCCAGCCCTGTGGCAGAAAGTTTATGTGGAGACCTGATGGTTTTGTTCTCTTTTCTTGGAAGCCATGTTTTTCTGGTCAGCAGCTTCCTATACAATTTAGTGCCAGCCTTTCTCCTTCCATCAGCACAACTGTCTGAAACCTTTCTGCCAGACTGATCTATTTTCCATCCTTAGTGAGACTCTCTTTTTGGATTAAAGGTCAGCCATCCATACCTTCACCCGCCTGTGCAAATAGCACTATTACACTGACTTGTCTTGCCGTCTTCCTTCTACTTCTCCTATTACCAGTCAGATATTAAAGCCTTTCCTGGGCGGGCTGCTTCCCTGCCTCTGCCACCAGTTTTAGGAGTTGAAGTGCAGACCCAAATTATCAAAATAAAGGAAAGCAATAACAAACAACACAAGCAAGCAACCCGTGACCTTTCAGTCTATAACATATGGCATATATGATATTTTTAATTTAACACGTTAAAATTCCTTTTTTTCCGGTTTTTGTTGTGGTGTAGAGTTCTTTTCTTTAAAGAAAATCCATTTTCAACCTTGGAAAGTCTTGTTTCCAGGAAACAGAATCCAGATCAATCAGTAACAACTTGATGATGTATGTGTGGAGGGGCTTGTTGCTGGTAGGTAGTTTCCTGTATTTTGGTACTTTATTTGTATCAATTCAGTATACATGGAACAAGTATCTGAATGTCTGTGATGTGCCGAGTGAAACTTGCATGGCACTGGGCATGAATTAGCCACATGGAAAAGCAACAGGGAGCTGCAGGTGGGTGGACATGAGAAAGGAAACATAAGGACGCTACACTTCAGCCCAATGGGAGGCCAGCTTCTAATGCTAATACAATCAGGACGTTCTAGTTCCCACTAAAGAGCCAGCAAGTGAAGATCACCCTACTCCCAGCAACCTCTGTGGCCCAAAGAACAAGGGTAGCCTGGTAGAGAGTGCTTAGAGAGGGAGATGAGACAGAAAGGCATCTAGCAAATAGTATTGCTGGAGAGCAGTCTCCTTAGAGGTATTATGGGCTTGGGTTGCCGATTTAAAACCTGAACTTTGATCACTTGCAGAGACAGTTTTGCAATGAGAATTCTGATACAATGAGGCAGTGTCCTCCTGCCCTCTGATAGGATGAGACCAGAGGAGTGCAAAAGCCCATCAAGCATCCACATTGAACCAGCCACATATCTTTCTCAGGTTTGCTTGGCTCAGGGTTCACCAATGGAGTTAGATGTGTGGAAATTGAATTTTGTTGTATATTAACTGTGTTTAAGCTAAACATCATGAACAGGTGAGAGCACACCTCTGGGTTTTGTGATCGATGGCCGTTTAGACAAAGATGTGGTCCAGCCTGCACATTGCAGTCAAGGGCCCACAGAGGGCGAAACCAGATTCCTGCAGCTGTTTATGGATTGTGGTTTATCCAAGCAGGCTTCTGTTTCCTGACGCAACAGCACAGTAAAGAATATGAAAGACTGAATCCCTGCCATGGAAGAGCTTACAATCTAGGGGAAAGCCAGGATATATTAAAATGAAACAAATGCATGGAATTATTCATATTTTATTATCAAAGTAATGCGTGTTCATGGTAAAAGCAAGAAAAATATTAAAATAGCAGAGCAGACTCTGATTTCAAATTACAATCCACTATCCTGCCACTTGCCACTCTCCACTTCAGCCTCACTACCAGAGACAGCCTCTTCTAACTGCTTCAGTTTTTAGATCTTCTGGTAGTTAGGATCACAGCACTAAAACCCATATATAAACTATTGATAAACATCCCATATTATCTATTCCTCCCCATGGCAATAGGATTTAGCACACCTCCTCCCTTCCTCTTTTCCTAATTCATAATTGTATTACTGTGTTTGTATTTTATACAGGTTATTTTTATAACTAATTATAGCTTATTTTTCTATTCCATCATTTTTTGATGGAATCATCTTTGTTTTTCATTCTTTCAAGCCTCCTTCATCTGTTGCCTACCTCCATTGTCAGAGCCTGAACTTTTACAGTGTAAAGGCTGATAAATTTTACTTTGTGTTCCGTAAGGAGACTTGAGTCCCCGAGCTTCGTATGTAAGTTATTTAAATAGCAAGGTAAAATTCTTCGTGGTGAAGTGCAATTGCATGGTCTCTTATTATTCTAGTGACTTGACCAGTTCTGAGACCTGCGAAATCAGTCAAGGTAAAATAGTGGAGAACGATTTGTGGAGGCATCCGGACAAATTCGGAGTCTTGAAAAAATGTGGAAAATAGGCAGAGAGAGGTGGAAGCTGTGGAGAGGAAAGAGAACAGGGCCTGCACAGTGAGTCGGTATACTCAGGTGATAGGCAAGTGACAGGGCTATATGGAGAAGATGATTTCTTTTGGTGGATAAAGTTGGAAAGGTAATTTAGAACCAGATGGTTGGCGATGAGCCTCAGGCTGTCTGCTTCCCCAAAGTTGTAGCCTACACTTTTCCCTGCCTCCACTTCCTGCTCTCTCTCCCCCTCTGCAACCTCTTTCAATCTGGTGCAAGCCCACACAGCTCTGTTCAAACTGCTCTCAGAGACCACCAGAAACTCATCTAATAGTTCACTCTTAACCCGCATCCTCCTCTGTGTCTTTGTGGGATTTGATGCAATTGGCGGGTGCTCAGCCCCTCTGACCTGTGACGCCGCATGCTTCATGGTTTTCTCTGCGCCTCTTCCTGTTCTTCTGTGGTCTCTCTCAGTGTGTTTTCTCTGAGGATCTGTTGGGTCTCTGCGCTCGACCCTGTCTCTCTCCATCAGCTGGTCTGTTCACTTTTATCTTCCGTGTGCTTTGCTTCCCTGGTCTCCAGCTTTGGTTTGCTTCCCGTGTTCCAGATCACTTCAGGTCACCGCTAGTCTACTGAGCATCTCAATCTAGATGGCCATTCACAACTTCCACTCGGCATGTGCAGGACTTACACTGTTGCCTTCCACACCACTGCCTCTTCCTGTTTGTTTTTTCCCCTTTTACCTTCCTTATTTCTGTCATTATCCTTTAAGTTAGCTGATTCAAACCGTCATGAGAGCTCTAGATTTCAGCCCCTGACCAACTGGTCAGTGACTGGGTTCTGTCAGTGTTTGACCTCCGTTTTCCTAGCATTTCACCCTATCTTTATATTCCTAGTGATATAACCCTAGCAGGGCCCCCGCTTGGTCATGTCTGTGTTGAGGCAAATGTCTCCTCAGTAGTTTCTAGTCTGTCACCATTTCAGTCAGCCCTTCACAATAAACCCAGCTAGGATAGGTTGGGTCATTTTATCCCTTGCTCAGAACTTTCAGTGTTTCCACTAATCGGCAGAATAAAGGTCTCATGTTTTTTTTATCTAGATTGGCCATTTAAGATCATCCATGTCAACCTTTCCATCACTGTCTTCCACTCTATGCCATCATGAAACCAACCCACGCTCGAGCAATGTGAGATTCCTCAGATTTCCCACAACCTTCCATTCTTCACTCCACTGCCTGAATTCCTGATCTGAACACCTGACATCTTTCACACAAAACTCAGTTCAGTTGGTGCCTACGTCACAAGCCTTTCCTGTGAATCACCACTCCTGCCATCCCACCTCCCTTCCATTGAGATGAAATGATTGCTTCTGTTTCTTTCATAGGAGATACAGCATTTTTCTTTTTTATTGCTCAGGTCTTATTCAGAATAAGACAGCAACTTTATATGGACTGTAGCACCCCAGGCTGCTCTGTCCCTGGGATTCTCCAGGCAAGAATACTGGAGTGGCTTTCCATTTCCTTCTCCAGGGGATCTTCCCAATCCAGGGATCAAACCCATGCCTCTTGAGTCTCCTGCATTGGCAGACAGGTTCTTTACCACTAGTGCCACCTGGGAAGCCCAATTTTATATAACCTCCACCCTTTTCTTGTTTCTGATAGAAGTTTGTTATCTGAGATAATTAGAAAGTGAGTATTTTAATGAGAAAGACATGCCTTTTGAGGATCGAATATCTAGTCAGAGCATGGTTCATATTAACTATTTTATCTTAAGTAAATCAGTAAACTTCTTACGGTTCTGTAAAATGAAGGTAGTATTTGTGTCTTCAATTCCTCTGGGAACCAATGAGTTAACATCTATGGAAATTCTAAGGTTCTATGTTTCTTTTCCTTTTAAAAGAGTTAATAGTTACAATTTTTCCTAAAATTTCCACCAGCCTGTAAGATGGTGGTCCATTTTACTATAAGATGGATCAGTTCAGTTTAGTTCAGTTGCTCGGTCGTGTCCGACTCTTTGCAACCCCATGAATCGCAGCATGCCAGGCCTCCCTGTCCATCACCAACTCCCAGAGTTCACTCAGACTCACGCCCATTGAGTCAGTGATGCCATTCAGCCATCTCATCCTCTGTCGTCCCCTTCTCCTCCTGCCCTCAATCCCTCCCAGCATCAGGGTCTTTTTCAATGAGTCAACTCTTCACATGAGGTGCCCAAAGTACTGGAGTTTCAGCTTTAGCATCATTCCTTCCAAAGAAATCCCAGGGCTGATCTCCTTCAGAATGGACTGGTTGGATCTCCTTGCAGTCCAAGGGACTCTCAAGAGTCTTCTCCAACACCACACTTCAAAAGCATCAGTTCTTCGGCGCTCAGCTTTCTTCACAGTCCAATTCTCACATCCATACATGACCACTGGAAAAACCATAGCCACCAATTCTGTTCTACAGCGAGAACTATGAGGAAAGGACACAACAGACATCTATTATCTAAATAGATATTCTCTCTCTTAAAAGGATTAATATCCCCAAAGAAGAATTTGTCCTGAAATTTCTGTCAAGCACACTATAGTACTTAGAATCATTGAGCCAGGCCCAGAAATTCCCCAATTGCATCAGAGTCTCTTTCAAACCAGGTGGATTCCTGACAACCAGGAAGCTGAGACAGAGCTTTTCAGGCCTCTCCCCATGGATAGAGGAGCCTGGAGGTCTACAGTCTATGTATTCAGTCATGTCCAACTCTTTGCAACACCAAGGACTGTGGTCCACCAGGCTCCTCTGTCCATGGGGATTCTCCAGGCAAGAATACACTCTGCTCCAGAGGATCTTCCCAACCCAGGGATCGAACCCAGGTCTCCCGCATTGCAGCAGATTTTTTTTTTTACCATCTGAGCCACCATAGGGTCACACAGAGTCAGACATCACTGTGTCTGGCTAGGTGTGCCCCTAACCACTAGAGGGCGCTCTACAGAGTCAGTGAGCCATAGCAATGGAAAGACACAGAGGAGACACTGAAGCCCTGGGTTTGAATCTCTATTTAATTTTTTACTTTAACCAAGTAGTCCATCGTTTTAGATCATGAAACACGGATAATACCCGCTTTGCATAATTTTTAGGCTGAAATGAGGTCAGTGAAGGAGAGACCAAGCTCTAGGACCGACATAATGTTTCTCCATGAGGTCCCTCTTTCTGTTCTGCTCCTCCTACCCTTCCCCCTCAACACTGAGTCTGCTGTCTTGATCTGGGTCATGAGAGGCTTCCTGCAAGGTGACTGTTGATCAGAGCAGGACGGTATCTCTTGACCTCTTTCAGGGTCCCCCAGATCTCTGGGGGTTGTCACTCTAAATATAGCTTCTGGATGAACAAGGAAATGCAGCCAGTCAGCAGCAGCTCCTGGTGGCTTCACAAAAGCAGTTGTTGGCAGGGAGCCCACAGTAGGAGAGCATGGAGACAGGAATAGTACTCAAGGCTAGTTCAGGGCTCTTTCCGCCAGTTTCTGCTGCCGATGCACATGTGGGCACAATTGGGGATTAACTCTCCTCTCCTTTTCTGCAGCATAGTCACAGTCTCTAAGCAGGAGCTGAATTTCGAGTCCTCCTAGAAAAATCGTTTTCCTTTGCTCAATAAAGTGGCACATTAAACCCATCTTATGTACAATTCCTTTGTTTACCATTCCCGAATTAGAAATATCGATTGCAGGCTTTTCAACTTGATTACCAGGTTGACCTCCTGTATCCAGTCAAGTGGATTTTGTATAAATCACCACCACTAAACTGAGACTTTAGACCTCTTGAAAAAAAAGCACAGATTCTGTTTTAGCAGACACTTGTTCAGTTATTCTTCTGGTTACTTTTAGGCATGGTTGCTGCCTTGCCATGCTTTCCCCAGCCACTTAGCTCTATTGTAACTGATGTTAGGTATCATCTCAGACCTCAAGTATCTTCCCTGAGTTGAGAAGATCCCCTGGAGATGGGAATGGGAGCCCACTGCAGTATTCTTGCCTGGAGAACCCCATGGACAGAGGATCCTGGTGGGCTACAAACCATAGGGTCTCAAAAAGTCTAACACAACCGAACAGCTAACACCAAGATACCATATTCCATTGCATCTGTTTCAGCGCCTAATTCATTAGTCTCCCCTAAACAGAAAAGGGGAAGCATCTTTTGCCTCACTGCCTGGCTGGTGGCAGTTGATGGAGGTCATTGACTTTCTGTGTCCAGGTTATCCCTCAAGTAGCCTTGTGAGGCAGGCATTATAACTCTGTTTCACAGAAGAGGAAACTGAAGTTTAGAGAGACTGTTTTACTTGACCAAGGTCACCTAGCAATAAATTGAAGGCCTTTTTATGGCACAGTATCAATCATTTTACCAATTAAAAATATAAGAAAGTATATTTTACTTAATTGTCAAAGTGCTTCCCTTGTGGCTCAGCTGATAAAGAATCTGCCTGCAATGCGGGGGACCTGAGTTTGATCCCTGGGTTGGGAAGATCCCCTGGAGAAGGGAAAGGCTACCCACTCCAGTGTTCTGGCCTGGAGGATTCCATAGACTGTATAGTCCATGTAGTCACAAAGAGTTGGACACAACTGAGTGGACTTCACTTTCATATTGTACTTAATTGTCACTTCTTAGTAGGCTCAGTCAATCACATTGATTCGGTGCCTACTACTCCAGAGGGTGCTGTAGTCCCTGACCAGGCTCAGTTCTGAATTCACCGCAAGAAAGGCTTTTATTACCCCATTCAGGCTAATGTAGTAACACTTTCCTCCACCACCCCATAATCTCCCCCCTTATCACCTGTACTTTAGCATCTCCACACTACGCTGTAATTGCCTGTTACTCAGACCAGCCTCTTTAGACTGTGAGCAACCTAATGGAGGAGTGGGAATGAGTCCTGTTCATCTGTGTGTCCTAACAGAGGGCATAAGACCTATGATACAGTAGCTGCTCAGCAAAAGTTTATTGGATGAAAGCAAAGTGCTCAGAGAGTCAGTTAGGTTTTAGGGTGAATAAATTTCAGATTATTTAAGTACAGTTGGGCCAACAGGAATTTGGCCCAAAGCATGAGGAAAGAGAAATGTCTCCTTGAAATTTTTGAAATTATAATGAAACCACAGAAGCCCATATGGAAAAGATTGTTGAATTTTTTTTAAAGTAGAGTTTTATGGAAATATGTGAATGCAAAGTTCATATTGCAGCATTCTCTATCTGACACCTTCTCTAAGGGAATGTTGGTATGTTCCACCAATCAGTAAGCACTGAATGCTAGACAATTTCTGGGAGATACTGGGAAGTACGGGGATTGCCCATCCTCCTCAAGATGTGAGCTAGGATGTTGTCTTAGTCTGTTTAGGCTGCTGTAACAAAATACTGTAGACCAGTTGGTTTACAAACAACAGGAAGTTATTGCTCACAGATGTGGAGGCTGAAAGTCCAAGATCGGAATGCCAGCATGATCACTTTCTGGTGCAGAGCCACTTCTGGGTTGCAGATCCCACCTTCTCGGTATACCCTCATGTGGTGCAAGGGGCTCAGTAGTTCTCTGGGCCTCTTTCACAAGGGCACTAATCCCATTAATGAGGGCCTCACCCCTTATGACCTAATCATCTCCCAAAAGACCCACTTCCTGATTCTATCATCTTGGGGGTTAGGATTTCAATATATGAATTTGAGAAGGAAACATTCAGACCACAGTTGATGTATTTTTCAAAGCACTCTCTCAAAATGACTGAAACTGTTCCCATCGGTCAGAAAGGGACCTCAACAAAAGATGGCAGCTGCTCTGGGATTGGGTTTAAAGTACCAACATAAATCTGGCCAGATTCTGAAAAGGAGCTCATACCGAGGTTTAGCTCAGCCATTTGTCATTTGAGTGTCTGCATCCTGACTGTCGCCTTGGATTAAGAAATACACATGGAAGCCTCAGGAAATTGAATATCAAGAAGGCATTTGTGGTGCTGTGATTTCATTCTCCTTATCATTTTTGCCAGGTGCCTACTATAGTAGTGTGGAAACAGAAATAAACACATCCACTGTTTGGCATAGGATCTTGATATATATCTATCTGCACAGGCTTGGGCTTAGAATGCTTTGTTATCACTGGGGCTTCAGGGTTTGCAGTGTGTGTCCTATTAGGGTTTCAGCATTTGAAGTGTGTGTCCTGTTAGGGTTTCAGGGTTTGCAATGTCTGTCTTATTAGGGTAAAGTGTTTAGGATCAAGGTCAGCTGCTTGTCAGTAGGTCACAGGAAGAGCCTCTCATTTTTAATAAAGGCCTTAAAGTAGAGTCTACCATGGTTTGTGCTTAGAAAACATGCTCCTTGGACCTTCAGTATTTATCGTCAGCAGAGTCATGTTCTGTCTCTTTGTTCTCCGTACAGATACAGATTGGCTAGAGAGGAAGACTGGTTTAGGAAGGAGTCTGACCACCTTCTGTACTTCTGCTTTCTGACTTCATAGCTGGGGTGAGAGTGAAGACCCACACAGTGTCAGTCTGACCTTTATTCTGTAGAGAAGAACAGACAGACATTGAGCTGTTGTTTCTGCAGATGTGCTGGTTTATAGTAGCTGTTTTGCCCTGCCTTCTTTTCTCTTTGCTCTCTATTCTTTCCCTTCCTCTTCTTTTCCCTGTCCTTCCTTGGTTTCCCTTCTTCCTACTCTCCCCTTTCCTTTTCAAGAGAATATATTTACATTGATCCAGAAAGCTTCCTTAAGGAAATGAGCATTGAGAGTTTAGAATAGCAAGATGCAGGAAAAAGACACAGGCTCCATGTTGTTATTCTCTCAACTTTTGAGTTTCAATTTTTATTACTTGTAAAATGAGGATATGATAACTATTTTGTGAACTCAGTTACAAAAGTTAGAGATCTGGAAAGTGCCTGCCATTATTAATAGTTAGCATCAAGGAGCTCAAATAAATGGTTGATGAAAAACTTGGAATGGAAATTTACAAGTTTTTTTTTTTTTTTACTAAACAGTACTAAAACACTGCTAGTCATTTTACCAAATTCTTAAGGCAGTTGAGTACCACACAAGGCCTCCAATTCCCATCTCAAGAATGTCTTCCATATACTTTTGTAGCTGACAGGAACAGACCCTGCAAAGAGCATACTGCGTTTTGTGGTATGCAGGTAACTCAGACTATAATCATCTATTTTATCATATTATTCATTAAGTGTTTCAGATTTCTTGAATGTGATAAGCCAGTCTTTTTGTGTGTTTGGAAAGCACGATATTTAAATCCCCAGTATTTGTGCGTATGTGGGTAAATCTCTGGGTGAATGACGAATGTGAAAGTTACTGTGAAATATTAGCTGAATCTTAACCTACAGTTAGTAACAAGCAATTGCTGGAGAACAAAGCCTTACCTATTTGACAGGCTTTAGCCTTTGAAGGGTAAACATGACAATGAAAGCGCTGAGCATGATTATTCAGAATAAGAAAAACAAATTTCTCAAGCCTCATTTTCTTGATTACCAGCTTTCAGATGATGTGACTTTGACACAGGATATTTCTACTCGGTGCACATCTCAAAATATCTTGTACTAATATAGCCTTTAATTCAAACTTTTGAAAGATTTGATTCATCAGAAGGAAGTTTATTAGAAGAATATGGAGTTCAGAGACAGACAGACCTGAGTTTGAAATACAGCTACACCATCACTAACAGTGTGGTCTTATGGTGTAATAAAAAATAAATATGTGGGCTTTGTCCACTTTTCCTAAAACAACTACAGAACCCTTGGAATTTACTGTTCTGTATGCTACTGAGATGACCTGTAGGAGAAGGCAGGCCCTAGATGGTCATTAGTGGTTTAAAAGTTTTATCCTCAGCCCCTCAACCTCCTGGGAACGGAAAGGAAATAGAGATTGGGTTAAGTTACCCATGGCCAGTCGTTTAATTGATCAATTTGACAAAGGTAATGAAACAGCCATGCATGTACGCTAAGTGGCTTCAGTTGTGTCTGACTCTTCATGACCCAGTGGACTGTGGCACGCCAGGCTCCTCTGTCTGTGGGATTCTCCAGGCAGGAATACTTGAGTGGATTTCCATCTCCTCCTTCGGGGGATCTTCTCCACCCAGGGATCGAACCCACATCTCTTGCATCTCCTGCACTGACAAGTGGGTTCTTCACCAATTGCACCACCTGGGAAGCCCAAGGAAACCTCCATTAAAAACCCCTAAGCAGTAGGGTTCGGAGAGCTTCTAGGTTGGTGAGCACACTGATGTACTAGGAAGGCGGCAAGCCTGCAGATGGCATGGAAGCTCTTCACTACCCTCCCGCCTCCTTGTACCTTGTCCAAGCATCTCTTCCATTTGTCTATCTCTGAGTGGTATCCTTTAAGTATAGCATTTTCCTGAATTCCGTGAGTCCTTCTAGGGAAAAATCAGACTTGACAGTGAGGTAATGGGAACCCTGAACTCGTCACTGACCAGGTAGAAGTGTGGGTAGCCTCAGGGCCCCATTTGTAGGTGGCGTCTGAAGTGGAGGCAGTCTTGTAGAACTGAGCGCTTAACCTGTGGGGTCTGCACTAACTCTGGGCATTTTTTATCACAATTGAATTGACTATTGGGTACCTAGCTGGTGTTGGAGAATTGATGTGGAAAAATGCCTTGTGTTTGTATCAGAAAAAGCAACACAGATCTTAAGGATTTTTTTTTTTTAACTACAGTGAACTTCGTTTTGTAATGTCTGAAAAGGAGAAAAGGCATTATAAAACCTCAAAGTGTGGCTAGGAGAAATGAAGGCGATGATGTATATAAATCTCATAGCACTATGTTTGTTATTTAGTAATTGTACATAAATGTTAACTCCCGGATTCCTTCATTTTTCCACCTCCTGGTTGAGAGAGTGTTGGACATGTTGAGAGAGTGTTTAGAATGTGGTGGAGAACATGGCAAATAAATGGCTTATGATGGCTCTAAATTATTGAGTGGAGATATGTGAAGGAGGATTGTGAGAACTTGACATGAAATGGAGAAAGAGTTCAACAGCAGATTGACCCAAATGTTAATGGCTTGATAACTTAAAGGGAAAGTTCTCCTTGCATATTATCCCGAATCTTTTGAGCTTTTTTTTCTTTTCTTGTGACTTGGATGCAATTATGAGGGGCTTGCTTGGCAAGTGTGTCAGAAAAGAGAATGTGTATGTATGATAAGTGAGGATATCAAATAATTCTTCTTAGGCCCAGACCTGTGGACCAAAATCAAAAGGGCAGAGTTTTGCTGCTACTAAGGTTGGTTGTAGATTCCTACTTGGGGTGGTCAGATCCCACCCACAGTATTGTCTCATTGCAGGAGCTGAACCCAGGATAGAGTGCACAGAAAAGGGCCGTGAGGTTGAAGAAGGGGTGGAGATGGGGGGCTGTGGAAGCTATGCCAGCTAAAGAAGAATCCTAGAGCCTAAATTGTTTGACTAAGAGAACAGATATCTTGTTGATTTATCTAAAGGGCTATCATGTGCTGGGAAAGATTGAAGGCAGGAGGAGAAGGGGATGACAGAGGACGAGATGGTTGGATGGCATCACCAACTCAATGGACATGGCTTTGAGCAAGCTCTGGGAGATGGTGAGGGACAGGGAAGCCTGGCATGCTGCAGTCCTTGGATCACAAAGAGTCAGACACGCCTGAGTGACTAAACAACAACAAATGTGCAAGGAGTGTGTGTTAATTGCTCAGTCGTGTCCAACTCTTCTAGATCCAGTGGAATGTAGCCCACCAGACTCCTCTGTCCATGGAATTCTCCAGGCATGAAGCCAATCCCTTCTCCAGGGGATCGTCCCTATCCAGGAATTGAACCTGAGTCTCTCACTTTGCAGGCAGATTCTTTATCATCTGAACCACCAGGGAAGCCCTCATACAAGGAAAAACAAGCTAATTCTGACCACTCTAGAAAACAGTGTTAAAACTGTTAAATGAGTTTATAATATTCAGAGGTAAAACCCAGTTTTAATTAGGAAAGACTTTTCTGGTAATTCAAGGAATTCAAAAGTTGAATGGGCCACCTCACAGACTAGAAAGCTCCTCATTGCTGAAAATTTCCAGCAGAAGCTGCATGATGCAATGAAAAGGAGGCTGGAAAGGGTCTCCGCCAATTCCCACTCTGAATCTTCTGGATTTTTAAAAATATTGAACTACGTTAAGAACAAACAAGACAAGACATTCATAATTCAGCTAACTTTGGCAAATCCAACTTGCTTGAGTTCTGTCCTGTATTAGACCCCCTCCCAAAGAGAGAATTCCATGGACAGAGGAGTCTGGTGGGCTACAATCCATGGAGTCCCAAAGAGTTGGATACAACTGAGCCCAAATACAGACAATATACATCAATGTATGGAGATACATACATGCTGCTGCTGCTAAGTCGCTCCAGTCATGTCCGACTCTGTGTGACCCCATAGACGGCAGCCCACCAGGCTCCTCCATCCATGGGATTTTCCAGGCAAGAACACTGGAGTGGGTTGCCATCGCCTTCTCCAAGATACATATATACATAATCTTTTTTCGGATTCTTTTCCCTTATAGGTTATTACAAAACATTGAGTATAGTTTCCTGTGCTATACAGTAGGTTCTTGTTGGTTGTCTAGTTCATATATTAGTGTATATACTAGTTGGTTATCTAGTTCATATATACTGGTGTATACTGAGCGACTAACACCAAGAAAGGATGTCCTGACACTTGATTGGCTAAGTTCATCACTCAAGGCATGTACATTCTCCTTTGAACTATTCATACCAGTAATTCACCAAATCACTGTCATTAAAAGCACTTGTCAATGCGTGATCACCCCCTCCACAAAGAACTCTGCGTGAAATGAATATGCTTTTATTATCTTATACTGTTTTCAGTGGGTGTTTATTTAGACTTTAAAAATTTGGGAAGAACATTTGTTGAGGCAGACACTGCTAGTTGTCTATCCAGTGTTCATTTCTTCCTTCTTCCTTGTTAATAGAATCCATAGTTTGTTGTTTTTTTTTTTCCCCCAGCTCCAGGAAAGAGAATCACTTTCCCAGGCCTTCTTGCAACTAGAGGCATCAGGTGATAACTGATAATGAGACTTTAACTGGAAGTCAACTTAGGACTTTTCAAGGTTCATTCTTGCTTTCAACATGGCGTCATGATTGGAACTAATACAGCTATCTTGAAGGCTAAGAGAATTTTAGAGACATCAAACTTGACATTGCTTGGCTGTTGAACAAACTCCAACAACTGCCTTACTCTGGACTTCTTGCTATATAAAAATA
This sequence comes from Neotragus moschatus, assembly GCA_006410615.1. Classification (NCBI taxonomy): domain Eukaryota; kingdom Metazoa; phylum Chordata; class Mammalia; order Artiodactyla; family Bovidae; genus Neotragus; species Neotragus moschatus. The sequence continues at coordinate 133,616 of SJYA01001182.1, forward strand.
AAAAAACACCTATTTGTTTCAATCATCACTTTTGTGTTTTCTGCTACTTGCACTGAAAGTTGTCTTAACTGATCGTTTGACCATGGCCTTTATGCAACGAAGAGAGCTTTGACCAAGTGCTATGTGAAGTGCTGGTCACTGGGCCCAAAGGTGCATGACACATGGGCCCTTGAGAGATCTCAGCCTCAGTCTTTAGGTCTCGAAAACCCTTGGACAGCAGTCTAATGGGGAAAGTTCAATGTCCTGTGTCTTATTCCTTTTCCTGTGGGCTAGAACTGTGAGATGGATCAACTCATCCCTGGGTTTGGGTTTAGAGGGCAAATGGGTTTGGCAGGCAGTTGGGTCAGGAAGAGTGGCCTGGGAGAGCTTACCACATGATCTCTGCCCTTCCTGTGCTTCTCTGAGGTTGTGGGGCTGAGATGTTAGTGGCATCTGTACTTGGTGATTTAGCTGTTGAGAGAGAAGAGGTGTTGGTAGTGTTTACATCAATTTAATGAGATAAATAGCATTAATTTTCTGAGTACTTTATTTAACTTAATTTATTTAAAAGGTACATTACCACTGTAAACTGTGAATAAGATATTTAAAGATTTCTATTTGAAAACCACGTGAATACATTTTATAAAATATGTTTTTGAGCGGCAATTTAATCCCAAATACCTTTCTAATTATATATTAATATTTTCAGGGAAGATGATAGATTATTTTAAAAAATTATATATAAGCTATATGCTTAGATAACCTTTGTAAAAAATAACAATTTTAAGAGAAGTCCTAAAAAGGAAATACACCAAGGAATCATCTAATACACCTGAATTTTGAAATTTTGTGTGATCAAGAGCTACTTTCTACTTTTATGACTTTATTCTAATTTTATTGTAATTAGTGTTATTTTTATACTCTAAGAATAATGAGTGTAAGGAATTATGTACCGAGTCATGACAAATGAATTGACATAGAAACAGCAGAAGCATTTTAATGTGTTTATATAAATAGTTCTGTATAATTATCATTAAGCCTCATAAGCAGATACTGCTAAAAAGAACAGTTCTGTTTACTCAAATCAAAGTTGAATTTTGTGATAATATATACTGCAATAAATTAAATCACATTCCAGAGAATGAGATAATGGTGATAGGAAAGCCNTTGACATAGAAACAGCAGAAGCATTTTAATGTGTTTATATAAATAGTTCTGTATAATTATCATTAAGCCTCATAAGCAGATACTGCTAAAAAGAACAGTTCTGTTTACTCAAATCAAAGTTGAATTTTGTGATAATATATACTGCAATAAATTAAATCACATTCCAGAGAATGAGATAATGGTGATAAGAAAGCCATTGCTTTAGTCCATCTATGTATTAGATAGCTCTGCATTAGTACCTACCTATTTATTAAGCAAGTAGTGTTACGTGTCCATAGCTTTGCTATCAGTAACCTAAAAATGCTGACGCTTGGTTTCTGGGACCTTGAAAAGGGAGAGGAGACTATATTCTCACTTATCCTTTTTATGTAACCGATTTCAGAATCTTCTGTTGCTGAATGAGTCTTTTCCCTAAATTTGATTCCCAAATTGAATTCTTCACTCAAAGCCACTATAAGATCATCATGCAATTAAGTGTTCTAGCGTTTGAAGTCCAAATTTTAATTGGAAGAGATTAAAAAAAAATAGGGGCTTAGTGATTTAAACAAGTATTTCATTTTTTGAACACTATCTACATGCTTACCTGAGGTGCTCAGATAACTGGGGGATAGGTCCCATGTTAGCAGAATTTAGTGCTGGGGAGCGGCTCTAGTGGAGGAGAAACAAGCAAATCTGGTCCATGGGCAACCAAGAGAGGAAAAGGGTCCCATGTTAAGACTAAAAGTACCCACAGATGGCAACTGTGGCAGGAAGGAGTCATTGGTGACCTTCACTTGAGTGAGTAAGTAGATTTGATTGAGTAGACTTGTCAGAAGGGCAGAAGCAAAAATCGGCTTTGGAGAAGCAGAGAGGTGAGAAAGGACCAGCGTTAAATTTGGGAATCTTCTCCTTCAAGGGTGAACGAGGTGCTGGGACCAGAAATCAAGTCTCCTGACTCCCAGGTTATTACTTATTCTCCTAAAGCATGTTGAAAGTTTACTGAATGCAGAATTCCATCAAGGTTAGCATTTAGTAATATGATTTTGTATTCCTCAGAAAGAGTAGTATGTTCAGTCTTTATAACCCTTTGAGAGAGTTCATGGACCCATTCCCTAACGGTGCAGAGCTCCACTGCAGCAGGGTGGGGGCTCAGCAGAAACAGGGACTCGAGTTTTATGTGCTTTTTAGGAGTTATGTGCATGGTCCTCTCCTTCCAACTCCAAGTACTGTTTCATTTTCTCTAAAAATAAACCTCAGACCTCTTCTCTGGCCCTGCCCGCGCGTACACTTGTCATTGCATGGCAGTTGCCAGTCTCTTTCTTGAACTTTGAAAAGCTTAGCTTATTGGTCAGTTAGGCCAGTGAAGCTAGGCACTTCCAACAAGCCGTGCCCTTCTATTTCTGTCAAATTGTCCATCGTCTCTTAAGCCCAAATTCCCTGATTACCATTCCTTACCTCTGGTTCTTCCAAATACTAAGACTCCTATGGATTTTTTTCCATTTTGCATTCAAAGCCGTTCCTTACTTTGTTAATAATTACTTATACCTTCAACCTTTTTTTTTAAAGATTTTTTTAGAATGTGGACCAGTTTTTTTTTTTTTTAATTCAAAAAGTCTTTTTAATTAGTTAATTTTTGCTGGCTGTGCGGGCTTTCTCCGGGAGCTGCTCTTCCTTGAGGTGCACAGGCTTCTCGCTGCAGTGANGGAGGCCAACCCAGATACTCCTAGCTGTAGAGTTGGCACTCTCAGCTGTCATGTTCTGCAGCTTTGCCAGGTAAATAACACACATGTTATCAATTTTAAAGAAGATGAACCCGAGGCTTAGAAAGCCTTAGATTCCAGAATCCAGGTCTCTGACTTTAAAGTCATGCTGTCGCTGGTCATCAGTTAGCCCTGCTTATACCCTGTGAACAAAGCAAAACGTTGTATGAACTGTTTTATCACACACTGGCCCTGAGTCCTAGGTTCTTCAGCATGAGCTGATGCAAGTGCTATTGGTTTGTGATATGGTGATGCTTCTGGTCTTCCATCTGATTGCACCATTCTTTCTCATCCTCAGTGGTAGAAAGGACATTTGTTGCTGTTCAGTCACTAAGTCCCATCCAATACTTTGCGACCCCATGGATTGCAGCACTCCAAGCTTCCCCGCCCTTCCTATCTCCCAGAGTTTGCTCAAACTCATATCCATTGAGTTGGTGATGCCATCCAACCGTCACATCCTCTGTCGTTCCCTTCTCCTCCTGCCCTCAATCTTTCCCAGCATCAGGGTTTTTTCCAATGAGTCACCTCATAAAATGAGAATGTTCAAATCACATCTTATTAACTGTTAAATCAGAAAGTCAGTTTGGGCCACATTACTGATTGTTCTGTATCAAGTGGGGTGCTATTAAGGCCAATATTTGGAAAGATTGCTACCTTCTTCTGTGGAGTTTACATCCTTCAGAGAATCACAGGATAGCTATTTATTTTTGTATTTATGCAAATTATATATATACATTCGAGTGTTAAAACATAAAAACAACATATGGTCTAGAAGAATTTCCCTAAGTGCTTGAGGCATTTCTGGATACAGAAATGGCATGGCTGCTAATAACACAGATTCCTCAGTGAACAGAGATCACACCCTGAGCCACTCTCAGAATCTGTGAGGTGAGGGACTCTTTAGGAAAGGGTACCATTCTACATTCACATTCCAGCTTTCCAGTTCCACTCATGATGATAATTTGCCATTTTTAAAGAAGATTGGGGCTTCCCAAGTGGCTCAGTGGTGAAGAATCCACCTGCCAATGCAGGAGACGCAGGAGACACAGGTCTGATCCCTGAGTCAGGAAGATCCCCTGGAGGAGGAAACGGCAGCCCACTCCAGTATTCTTGCCTGGAGAATCCCATGGACCAAGGAGCCTGGCAGGCTTCAGTGCAGGGGTCTGCAAGGAGTCAGACATGACTGAGCAACTGAGCACACACAAAGAAAACTGATGTGGTGGATAAGCAGAGAAACTGAAAGTGAAGAACAGGAGAGAACAAAACTTGCTTAACAATCCAGCCTGTCCTTGTGAGTTGAAACTAAGCTAAAATACTGACCTGTATCATACAGAAAATTTTACAAATTTAGCAGAACTTGGGGCTTAAGCTTCCAAATCAGAAATGTTTAGAGAACTGCATAGACCAGCTCCTAATGAGTCTAATCATCTCTCTTGCTAATCAAGCAGAAACAGATAAAAAATAAAAAGTTAAAGAAAACCAAAGAGGGAGGGAAATAAGAGGTAGAATGAACTGAGAGCTACCAGATTCTGTCTACCTGCCAGGGTTATGACTTAATACCATCTTGGTAACAGCCAAGGGAAGGAGACTTTTTTTTAAAAAACTTTTTCTCCTGTGTTGGGTTATAGCTGATTATCAATGTTGTGATGGTTTCAAGTGAACAGTCACACATGTACATGTATCCGTTGTCCCCCAAACTCCCCTCCCATCCAGGCTGCCACGTAACACTGAGCAGAGTTCCACGTTAGGTCCTTGTTGATTCTTCAGTTTAAATATAGCAGCATCACTCATTGGTGTCCAACTCTTTGTGCACCTTGGACTGTAGCCCGCCAGGCTCCTCTGTCCATGGACTTCTCCAGGCAAGAATGCTAGAAAGGGTTGCCACGCCCTTCTCCAGGGGATCTTCCTGACCCAGGGATCGAGCCTGGGTCTCCCACATTGCAGACAGTTTCTTTACCATTTGAGCCACCTGGGAAGCTAACACACATGTCCATCCCAAATTCCCTCCGTATTCCTTCTGTCCTTCCCCCAGGCAACCATAGGGTTGTTCTCCAAGTCTATGAGTAGAGACTATTCTTAATTTCATGTCATAGATGGGGAAACTGAGGTTTTAGGGCTGAAGGGATTTGCCCAGGGTTGTGCAGCTAGGACCTGGTGCTAAGAATCTACATCCGACTCTTTCTGACACAAGGAAAAGCTTGTTTTTTTTCAACCCTCTTTTCTTGAGAGACTCCACAGCACTGCCAAATGGCCTTTGCAGTCTCTGGGTACATCTTACACTGATGCTTGGCAGAAACCGTGGAAACCAAAGGTGAGCAGTGTGGCCAGAGCCCGGCTGGTGGCTTTGCTTCTCCCTCCTCACAGCTGCCGGGGAAGAAGCACAGTCACCGCTTCACACATTAGGCTTCGTTGGTTCCTTGCACCACAATGCAGCCCCAATGCCTTTCATGCAGAGGCAATTGATTTTCGCAATATCCTCTCATTTTGGATATGGACTGAATGCAACCAGAGAGACTAAGCCAGGATTGTATCAAGGACTTCTGCCTGGGTCTGTGCAGAGCGATGTGCGGTTGCCATAGCAGCAATCAATCTGCTAAATAACTGGTAACATAAACTGATTCAAAGGCAAAGACTGATTTGGGTCAGAGAATAGCACTCTATAAAAAAAACAACTTCTCTGTGACTTCTGAGGATTTCTTAGCCTTCATGGTTGGCCCTAGAAATCCAGGTGAGTGAATGCTCAGAGGCCGGAGGAGTGTGTGCGCCTCAGGAGATGAGACGTGCGGTTTCCAGGCAGTTAGAACGGTAATTCCATGACACATGCTGTACGCTTGCTCTTCTGCTACATAGTAAATCCCAGGGACTCAGGATCAGGAACCAGTCAGAAATCATGGTGTCCAGTTACTCAGTTCTCCCCGTGTCCTGGGATGCCTCTTACTGCGCTACAGGCTTTTGGTCAAGAATCTTGCAAAATGGGATTTATCAGCACGTGTCTACAGTTGTGGACACTGACGCCCAGACTCGAGGCACCAGCCAGCGGTGGGTTCAGGATTCAGTCTGAGATCTGCTTAATGTAGCTACTAGGCCCTCCCCATCCTGCCACACAGCTTCTCTTCCTTGAACTTCCTAAAAAAGAAAGGACATTTCTTCTCGGCCACTCCTATAGCAAGATTGCCCTGTTCTGATTATGCATGGTATATTGTGAAACGTTTGCTAATTATTTTTTATTCCACAGGAAAACTAAGTATTGGAGCAAAAGGACTTGATATTCCCAGAGCTAGTGCCACTCAGTTTGGGTGATTCAAGTTGTCATTGCTACAAAGGAAAACAAAGCTATTTTTTCTTTTATGATGGATTTTAGAACAATACAGGGGCTTCCCTCATAGCTCAGTTGGTAAAGAATATGCCTGCAATGCAGGAGACCCCAGTTCGATTCCTGGGTTGGGAAGATCCACTGGACAAGGGATTGGCTACCCACTCCAGTATTCTTGGGCTTCTCTTGTGGCTCAGCTGGTAAAGAATCTGCCTGCAATGCGGGATACCTGGGTTCAGTCCCTGGGTTTGGAAGATCCCCTGGAGAAGAGAAAGGCTACCCACTCCATTCTTCTGGTCTGTAGAATTCCATGGATTCTATCATCCATGGAGTAGCAAAGAGTTGGACATGACTGAGCGACTTTCATTGTTGTTCGTTGTTAGAACAATACCAAGTATTCTGCTCTCTCCACTGTAATCTAGCCAAGCTCTTAGGTAAACATTAGGTAAACAAAATGCTCTTAGGCAGCATTTCTGAACCACAGTAAGAGGTTCAGTTCAGTTGCTCAGTTGGGTCCAACTCTGTGACCCCATGAACTGCAACACCCCAGGCCTCCCTGTCCATCACCAACCCCCGGAGCCTGCTTAAACTCATGTCCATTGCGCTGGTGATGCCATCCAACTATCTCATCCTCTGTTGTCCCCTTCTCCTCCTGTCTTCAGTCTTTTACAGCATGGCATGTTATAAAGCAGAAAACACTGACTTAATGTCTATGTTGCGCTATGGGCTTTTCACTTTCTAGCAGTGCGATCTTGGGCATTGTACTTCTATTATTTAGACCTAGTCTCCGCTCTGTAAAAAGGGGATGATAGTGGCCGTGGTAGTTGTTATGATGATAGTGATACCTCACCTGACTCTCAGTTGCTTGGAATGCGCTCCAGAGTGAGATGAAAGTACAAATTGTTACACCACTTGAGAAGTAAAAATGTCTGCAGATTCCTTTGTATCAGGGCAGATATTCCCTTATCCCTGAATTGTAATTTTCATTCTTTTGCTTAGTGGCTCTGAATGAAGTGTTTGTAGGATGAATGAAGTCTAGGAAAGCACTTCACAGAGTGCCCATCACATGGTTATGGTTTGATACATATTCGTTTCTTATTTAAACAGAGCTTAACAATTACTGGGGGCCTCCCTGGTGGCACAGAGGGTAAAAGCAACTGTCTGTAGTATGAGAGACTCGGGTTCGATCCCTGGGTTGGGAAGATCCCCTGGAGAAGGAAATGGCCACCACTCCGGTACTCTTGCCTGAAAAATCCCATGGACAGAGGAGCCTAGTAGGCTACAGCCCATGGGGTCGCAAAGAGTCGGAGATGACTGAGCAACTTCACTTGCACTTGAACAGTTGTTAGATCGTTGTTCCTCTTTGCATCTAGTTTGTAGGCGCTGGTTAGGTTTGGTAGTCCAGAGGAATTTGAGCCCTGGAAGCCCAGAGGAAGGAGATTAAGACCTGCCTTTGTGCTTTCTGTTCCCTTTTTTCCGACTCTGTGACTGAATGTCAGGAGTCAGGCGAGTGCCGTGAACTGCAATCCCGTCTGGAAGTCTCACCTTTCCCGGGTCCACAGCCACAAAGCTGGGTCAAGTACCCTGGAAGTGAACTTTATGTGGAGTGCGGTTTGACTCTGCTGTGCCAGCTAGAATACACCTTTAGGAGCTGCATAGGTGAGTTCATCTGGGGGCTCTGACTGTTTGGCAGCCTCTCAGCTGAATGACAATTTCTGGTGGAAAAGCAGTCTTCATGCCAGCTCTTTTCACATGGACTGTATATGGGTTATGAGCATCATACAGGCAGGGCTGGGCTGCATTTCCAGCTTGTGACCTGGAGGTGAAAGTTCTTCCTCTTCCTTCTCATCATTCTTCCCCATGAGGTGGTGGTTTTACACTGACCTCTAGCCCCTCAACTGGTTTTCTGTGCAGGGCACTGCTGTAATTTGCGGCTTCAAAATAAGTGCTCCATTTTTTTTTCCCTGTGTGTGAACATTGCTTTTTTTTTTTTTTTTTTCTTTGTAAACCTGGAATATAAGCAGAACCTGTGCCTGCTATCTGAATATCTCTAATTAGACTGACTTGCACAGATCTTCCAATTGACTTTCATAGATTGAATCCAAGTTTGCCACTGTGTCGGAGGGGAAATGAAATGTCCTGGCCTCCCAAGTTATCTTCAGTGCTTCTGTCTGAAAAGCAGACAGATTTCCCAAATTCAAGATCCAGCGGTAGGTAGGCAGGAGTTGCTGAGAGCCTGGAGGCAGGATGTAATCATCACACAGGTAAATTATCTCTGCTGGGAGAAAATGGAGCCGTCAATGAAGCGTGAGTCTCCTTCCCGGGGAGGTCATGTATGTTACGGTGCCCCGCCAGCCTGCCTCTCTGATGATGGTTAGAGTCGAGGCTGCCACTTAGGCCTTCCTATCTTTTTTCCATTTTGGTTCCTTTTTCTCTTATAATCTACTGAGCTTTGTTTTACTTCAGCTTCTCTGTATTCTACCAATTAAGCCCCAAACTGGCAGCTTAAGACAAAATAGAAATGAAAGGAAGGGGGCGGTGAGAAAATGGACAAAAGCAAATGAGAATAAAGATGAAAATTACTCCTGTCTTCCTTCCCACACCGTTTCTCTCCTGGCGGCTGCGTTGAGCAAAGGAGAGACTGAGCTTTGTGTGGCAAGGAACCAGTAACTTACCAGATTTGAGTCCCAGGCAGTCTGGATTAAAACTGCAGCAGGCAACATCTATGATTTGAACATATCTTCCCACCTTCCCTTTGCTGCTCCCAAACACACCTGGGCTCCTCCGCCTGAAAGAGTATTGAGCAACACTGTAACACTGATCAAGGCTTATTCTCTCCCTGTATGTGTTTCCTAAGGAGGCCAGGTTTCAGAGTTAGCTTGAAAGGATGATTGTGAATTTTGGAGGCAGGTAAGGGGGGAAAGGCACACCTTAAGAGGGGAGATGGTGCATAAAGGCATAGAGGTGGGGTTTGTGAGGGATGGCCATGCAGTGCGGGATGGTTCAAACAGGATGGATCGTGGTTGAAGGTGAAGTTGAGGTAGGTGAGAATGACACCAGGGAGAGTGAGGTGCCAGTTTTAGAGGTTTGGGGCTTTATTCTGCAGACTCATCAGTGTCTACTGAAACCATTTAGGTCATCTGCTGCTGACTCATTCATGGCCTATAGAATTGTAGTCTACTCTGGAGTACCGTTTCCTTCCTCGCTCTAGGAGGTATCCCTTAAGGTTGGCCCACTGCTGTAAAAACAGCCCCCAAGCTCAGTCACTTTGTGCATTTGCTCCCTCCCATTGAGTCTAATGCAGGTCAGGGCAGATGTGTGTGGAGGGTGGCAATGACTGGGCTCCTTGCAGCCATTCCTGGCCCCAGACTCCGCTAGGAATTCCACTCACATTGCAGTGGCCAGAACTCAGTTTCAAGTTCTGCACTTGATCCAGGGGGACCTGGAAATGTGAGGAGGGAAGGTGTGTGCCAGGATAAAAGCAGATGAAGTTTGGGGAACACCTGGCTGGAGTGTGCATGCATGCCGCTGATGCTGGGTCCCTTCAGTCGTGTCCGACTCTGTGCGACCCCATAGACGGCAGCTCACCAGGCTCCCCCCTCCCTGGGATTCTCCAAGCAAGAATACTGGAGTGGGTTGCCATTTCCTTCTCCAATGCACGAAAGTGAAAAGTGAAAGGGAAGGAATCCAAGACATTCACCTTTAAGAGAGGCGTCACCCAACCACAAGTTGGGCTTTCTGGTTCTGGGACATCGTGTGATCACAACTACTTATTCCTTTATGAAATTTAACTAATTCAGTCTGGGCTTATAGTTGGGCTTATTTGCCTAGATTTTCTTATTTGCCTAGATTTCCTGATGCAGAATTTGTTTTTCCATCTTGGTCCCTTCCCTATTTAGCAAAGCTCTCACAGAGTGAAAGGGGTTTCTCCTTTCTTCTTTCACTCTGTTGTAAAAGTGAGGATTGTGAAGCCACCTTCAAATTGCAAACGCAACGCGCAATAGTCTGTCAAAATAGTTTCCTCTCTTACTTTAGTGGAATCTTAGATAGAAGATAAATCAGAAGCCCGTGAAAGGCTGAAAAGCAGGAAGATACTGTGTTCAGATTGCATTTGTAATAGAAGGAACTGGAGAAATTATTTCAATTTGATTGTGTTTATAAACGTGACTTTGTTGTGCCTTTTATCCTAATCTTCGTCTATAACATTTGCTGGTTTTTTTTCCTGTGCCCAACGAGCAGATAAGTCTGCCAAATAAGTCACGTATTTTGTTTCTGTCACCCCCACACCTCTTTATTTAATCTGTGCAGTCAGGAATGTGTTGTGGAGGACGTAACTAGCACTGCCAATGGACCAGCAACGAGATTGCATCTCTGTGTGTGAGTGGAGAAACAAAGAAACGCTTCTGGGTAAGGAAATGGATTTTAGTTTCAAATTACACAGGGACTGTTACAGACCCAAAGGGCAGGAATTGTTAGAATAGGAAATGTGTTTGGTAATATCATTTGATGATAGGGTTTTTCGGTTTCTCTTTCCATCTCTTCCATCTTTCCTCTCTCATCTCCCCTGCTCATCAGTTTAGGAGAATCACAGTGAGACAGGCGTGCTGGGCAGCTCCTTCGGCCACCAGAATTGTTGTTTAGTCGGTAAGTTGTGCCTCGGTCTTTTGCGACCCCATGCACTGTAGTGCTCCAGGCTCCTCTGTCCATGGGATTTCTCAGGCTAGAATACTGGAGTGGGTTGCCATTTCTTTCTCCAGAGGATACTCCCAACCCAAGGATAGAACCCATGTCTCCTGCATTGGTAGGTGGGTTCTTTAACCACTGAGCCACCAGGGAAGCCCTTGCCACCAGGATAACTTTCCTTAAATGCAGGGCATTTAATTCTTGTTCATCCTTCAGGTGTCAACTCAGATGACACTGCCTTGGGGAGGGCTTCCCTGACCAGCGAGGCTGGGCTTGGAACTCCCGTAGCCTACTTCTGTAGCCCCCACATTCTCCATACAATACGGAACATACTTCGTTGTCTCATGGCACTCTTTTATTGTTATTTTATATCAGAGTATAGGTGATTGATAATGCTGTGTTAGTTTCAGTGTGCAGCATAGTGATTCAGTTATACATTTACAAATATATATACTTTTTCAAATTCTTTTCTCTTTGAAGTCATTACAGAGTATTGAGCTGAGTTCCCTACTGTATAGCACAGGGAACTCTGCTGGTATACTCTTAAAATTGTTTTCCAGTGGATGATCTGTTGTCGTTGACCCATCCTGGTACCTAGTGCAGTGCCCAGTACATGGCTGACACTCATGCTTGAAGGAATGAGTGAATGAATGTGTAGTGTAAATAGGAGAGGTTCTAGAAACAGGTACAGCTGCAGTTCTACTTGGACGCTGCTGGTTCCTAGATTCAGGCTGGTGGATAATTTATCCAGTCTTTACATGACCCAGTCACCAGAGCTACAGAATAAACATGGTAAGTCCTAAGTGCATGGTGGTTCTGAGGATTAACTGAGACAACGGACAGGCAGCCCCTGTGAGAATTTCTATCACAGGCATGCAACTCCAATGTCAGTTCTGTAGTCTGTGGACAACAGTGGAGAATTTGGAGCAGGAACGTGACAGGCTGAAAGTGGTGCTTTGTGAAAGTTGGATCCGGTAGCCTGATCCAGTAGAACTGAGGAAGAGGGTAGAGAAACTTCTGCAGGGTTCTTAATGTGAGGGGAAGAGGCCTGAGCTTCTTTATAGTTACAGTCTGAGATGCTACCTCTGGATGGGCTGGGTCACTTTGTCCAACTATGTAAGTGGCATATGAATGTGACATCCCCTCAGTGAGCCCCACCCCCCTTACTGAGCTATGGCTGATTTGCTAGCAGATGCTGGCTTGGGTTAGTTGGGCTCATAACCAAGGGGAACAGGGACTCATTTAGACCTTCTTGAAAAATGAGTTTATTTTAAGGATATTTTGCAAATTAAACAGGAAGATTGTAAGGCTCCCAGACAGTTACTCTGTGCCTCTGGACTCTGCCCACTTCGCTATCATGGTGGGCTGGCTTCTCTCTATTTACTATTTTATTTCTTGTCTATTTACTTTATTTCTTGTCTGTTTACTCTTTTATTTCTTGCTAGTAACTTGTCAAACATCTCTAGTCCAAATCGCACAGGGTGCTTGTTTGTCTTAGCTGCCATCAACCACATTTAGAAGGTGTTTTGTGCTAGACCAGCTCATCAGTCTTCAGCTAGGCTGGAAATGAACATCCTTTGGGATTTTTCTTTTCCTTCACAAAGAAAGCCACTGGGATAAACTAGAAAGGGACACCGAGGGTAGAAGATAGCATGACCACTATGCCCAGGACAGAGGTTGAGAAGGCCTCATGACATCCCTGATGTGATTGGAAAAACTGGTCCTAACTGTTGACATAAACATGGCCTGGTGTGACAGCCGGGGCCCAGCGGCATAAGCAAGGAAAGGAACAGGGCTTCAGGCACATCTTACAGGAGATAAGAGATCACCAGAGTATTCTGTGAGAAACACATCTAGTAACTCAAAAAATAATTACTGGTGCCTTCTTTGTGCCAAACACTGTACTAGGTACTGAAGACACAGTGGTGGACAAGACAGAGTGCCTGGCCTGTTGCAGCTTCTGCTATAATGCTGGAAGGCAGTGAAAAGATGAGCAAATAAATATGTGATGTCCTATCAGATGGAGATAAGCCTAGGAAGACAAATACGGTAGCATAAGAGGTCACTGAACGAGGCTGATCCCCAGCCCCATTTACTCTCCCACAGGGACACAAAGACTGTATTTCCCAACTTTTTCTTGAAGTTCAGCTGTGACCATTTGACTGAGTTCTGGCCATTGAAATGTGGGGGAAAGTGATGTATGCCATTCCAGGCCTGGCCTCTGAAGACGTCCTACTTGCAGACCAATGGGTTCTTCTCCACTTTGGCTGGCCTGAATGGAGACAACTCCCAGGACAACCATGGGCATCCTGTGTTAAAAATAGTGGAGCCACAAGTCCATCACTGCATAGAGGAAAGTGATCCTTCTAGGAGTGCCTGTATCTTATGGTTAGGCTGATGAGACACCAGCCGTCATGTTGTTAAACCCAGTGATTCTCAGAGTAGGGTCCTTTGACGAATGGCATCAGCATTCCTTGGGATGGTGTTATAAATGAAAATTCTTGGGCCCTACCTTAGACATACTGAATCAGAAGCGTGGAGGGGTGAGCCCTGCTATCTGGGTTTTATCTATTACATCAGTTGGTATTATTTTTAATTAATACAGAGAGTAATTTGAGTGGTGGGGGTGGGGTTAGCAACTTGAAATGGCATGGTTATGGAAAGCTGTTCTGGGGTGTGCCATTTTAATTGAGGGAAGGAGGGTCACCTGAAGATACAGGCAGATCATTTTAAGCGATGGAAAGCAAAATTGCAGTGAACGTAAGGGAACAAGTCTGGTTGCATAAAGAAGGAGATCAGGGTGGTCAGAGTAGAACAATGGTAAAGAAAGAGTGGGAGAGGTCAGAGTGGAAAGCCAAGGCTGATCACATAGGGCCCAAGATGGCAGGGCTGGGGCTTCTTCAGTGACCCTTTCTAAGTGCAATGTGACTTACATGTTGAACAGATTTTTTTGTTAATGATATTTTTACTATGGTAAAGTATTGTTGTATTCGCTAAGCTGTGTCCGACTCTTTGCGACCCCAGGGATTGCAGCACACCAGGCCTCTCTGCCCCTCACTATTTCCTGGTGTTTGCCCAAGTTCATGTCCATTGAGTCAGTGATGCTATCCAACCATCTCATCCTCTGCAGCCTCTGGTTAAGTATATAACATGAAACTCTTCATTCTAACCATTTTTAAATGTACAATTTAATGACATGAAGTACATTCAATGTATTGTACATCCATCACAAAAGAGAAACTCGGTATCTATTAGACAGTAAGTCCCCATTTCCCCTCTCCTTCCTAGCACCTGGTAACTTCTATTATATTTTCTCTCACTCTGAATTTGAGTATTCTTGGTACTTCATATAAGTAGAATCATAATATTTGCTCTTTTTTGACTGATTTATTTCACTTAAGCATTAATGTTTTCAAGGTTCATCTATGACTTACCTGGTGGTTCAGATGGTAAACAATCTGCCTGCTATGCAGGAGACCTGGGTTCAATCTCTGGGTTGGGAAGATCCCCTGGAGGAGGGCATGGCAATCCACGCCAGTATTCTTGCCTAGAGAATCCTATGGACAGAGGAGCCTGGTGGGCTACAGTCCATGGGGTCGCAAAGAGTCAGACGTGACTGAGTGACTAGGCACAGCAGGTTATACATGTCGGTATTTTCTCCCTCTTTAATGCTGAATAATGTCTCATTGCATTTTCTCTTTATTCACTCATCTGGTGATGGAAATTGGGTCATTTCCCCGTTTTGGCTATTGTGAATAATGCTGTTATGAATATGGGTACACAGGTGGGTCTGTGCGTCTGGACTTGTAATTTTCTGGGTCAGCAGACTCTGTAAGTGCTCCGGTGCTGTGTCCATCCTGAGGATGAGGTGGTGTGTAGGATCTGAACCAGCTGTGGCACTCACTTGGGTGAGGGAGGAGACAAGTGAAGATCAGTCGTGATCTCTTGGAGTGACAGGGCATGCTCACATAAAGTAACTAGAATGATCACCAGGTGGGGTCGGGGAAGGCCTCCTTCCTGGAGGAGGTGGTGCTGAAGTCAGTCTGAAAGAAAAAAATAGAAATTATGTGAAGAGGAGAGAAGGGCATTCTAGGGAGATCGTGGGGCACCAAAGAAAAATAGGGGTGTGTGTGTGTGTGTGTGTGTGTGTGTGTATGTGTGTGTGTGTGTGTGTGTGTTCCTCTGCAGAAGCCCCTGTCAGCCCGGAAGGAAGAAGCATTGAGGGTGAGATGGAAGAGAGAGTAAAAGATGAGGCTGAAGAGATAAGTGAGAGCCTGGCTTCACAGAACCTGGCCAGAGATGTTAAGGAGTTTGACACAAATCCATTAGGACATCAGTGCTTCTTGACTGCTTTGAGAATCACTCAACAGCTTTCAAAAAAAAAAAAAAAAAAACACCAATGCCGAGCCTGAATTCTACCCTCCCATAGATTCTGGCTTAATTGGTCTAGGTTGGAGCCAGGACATTGGCATTCCTGAAATTTCCCCAGGTATTTCTAGTGTGTAGCCAGCATTGAGAAATACAGCCTCCAGCCATGGGGAAGCTCTTAGAAGGCTTTAAGCAAGAGAGGAGCAAGATAAGATTCTTCTTTCACCATGTATTCCAATGGAAAGTGAAGTTTATGGCTTATGAACCTTTTGGAGAAAGAGGTCCTTTCCTGTTCTCTGAGGCTCAGTTTGTTCCACTCTGAAATGAAGACATGACTTCCATCCCTCAAAGGCTGCTGTAAGGAATAGATAGGGAGTAGACAGTGACAGAAAGAAACCCCAGGCAGGAGCCCCTTTATACAAACAGCTTTCCATTGACATGGCAGAAACCCCTAGAATCAATGACCGAACCTGGGGCTGAATCCCCAGGGCCCAGCGATAGCCCAGGGTCCAAAGCTTCTCTGGCCCTGGTGCTCTGCCAGCATCAAAAAGCTCTGCCTCCTTCCCTTAGCGGGAGACCTCCTGGTGTGCGGGATACAGTTAGAGTTGGTTTGAGGGCAATGAGAAGCGCAGGCTGAGGCAGCTGTGTGCGCCTGCTGGCCTCATCTGGGGCTGCATGCTGTGGTATTTGCTTGTTTTCGTCTCCATCTGGAGGAAAGCTCCCACCACGGAGCCCTTCACCTGCTCCCTTCCCATCCCATCCCAGGAGGGAGGCTGGTGACTGGGTTCAAGCTGCCGAGGGAGCAGCCAGATTCTGCTTTGGACCTTAGGGTGTGGCACGGCAGTCCTTGGTTTTCTGGGGTAGGGGAGGTGATCTTTTTTCTCTATCTTCACTGCTCCTGGAGAGCCTGAACCACGCCTGAGGTCCTTTTGTGCTTTGAACATCTTGAAAGTAGAAAGTGTTAATTGCTTAGTAGTGTCCAACTCTTTGTGACCCCAGAGTAGCCCTCCAGGCTTCTCTATCCATGGGATTTCCCAGGCAAGGATACTGGAGTGTGTTCTCATCTCCTTCTCCAGGGAATGAAGCTGGGTCTCCTGCATTGCAGGCGGATTCTTTACTGTCTGAGGCACCTTTACCACCCGTGGAGGGCCTGAACTGTGCCTGTGGTTATTTGTGATTTGAACTACTTAGGTGGACAGAAAACTGTGTGTTTAGTTGACCAAGGATCAGTTAGGGTTTGTTATGCTGAAAAGAGAAGAAGGGAGATGAAGATGACTTCAGTGACCTTGAGAGCTGCAAAGAAATGGAGTGAGATGGGGTCTCTGTACTCATGCAAGTTAACATAATGACAGCCCTGTCCTGTGTTTGTGATCATTCTGTGTTGAAATTGCACCCATAGTAGTGAAATTCCAAGCCTCTCCTACCCACTGACGTCAGAGCCAAGCTTGATGTGAGAGAGTCTGGGGTGGGGCACCCAAAGTCACCAGCGGAATCAGAAGTATATGTCTAAATCTTGCATAGCCTTTACAATGAGCAGCATGTGTAAAATCTAAATCATTGCAAAGCTCAGCCCTCTCCCATTCATCTTGATAGTTGAGTGTATACATGCTCAGTCGCTCAGTCGCTCAGTCATTTCCAACTCTTTTCATCCCCATGGACTGCAGCCCACCAGGCTCCTCTATCCATAGAATTTCCCAGGCAAGAATACTGGAGTGGGTTGCCATTTCCTCCTCCAGGGGATCTTTCCAACCCAGGGATTGAACCCAAGTCTCCTGTGTCTCCGACATTGCAGGCTTCTTTACCACTGAGCCATGAGGGACGCCCAGATAATTGAGCAGTTGAGGGTAATTTGGGGGAATCCTAGATCCAAAGGCCTAAATGTTAGAGGACAGCCCTTCTGTTCTTTCCAGTTGGGAAACTTCATCTCATTAGCTGGATTTATTTTGAGATTTTGTACTATCCTTTCCCAGTATAACTGATTCACCCTTATTTTAAAATAGCATCGTGGGGTTAATAGTGCAGTCCGGGCAAGTGCTGCAGCCTGGGGCTGTCTGTGGGGTTGTCCTGGAGCCGTGGCCCGGCAGGGGCCCTGTGATTCCTCACCTCTGTAACAGGGCCTGGCCATGCATGCACGCTCAGATGATGGGCCATCTGTGCCCTGCCTGGCACCAACTCACAGAGCACCTCACTTGACAAATGGAAGGTGAGGAAGCCTCAGGCTCTCTTGCTTCTTAAGAAGAGTGTGGGAATCAGTCCCTTTAGAGTCAGTCCAGCATGAGGAACTAAGAGAAAGAACGCTACTGCAAATATACTAGACGTGTTTTTTTTTCTGTGTTACTTCATTGAACCCTCACTAACCTTGCGAGGTGGGTATTTTTGTCCTCGTGTTATAGATGGAGATATCAAAATTCCAAATGACTGATAAACCTACCCTAGCTTGCACAGCTGGACTGGTGGCACCCCAGATTCAAAGCCAGGCCTGATGTGCTGGGCTCCATACCTGGGTTTTTCAAAATGTCAACTGCTGACATTGATGGATGACAGTTCTTGATTGTTTGGGGCTGCCCTGTGCTTGTAGAAGTTCTAGCAATGTCCTTGGTTTTTATTCTAGATGATAATAGTACCCCCCCCAAAAAAAAGACCCCGCTTGAAATAAGCAAAAATGCCCACTGATAGACAAAACCCTTCCAATCCCAGCTGAGAACCACTGTCTTACAATAATACATGTGTTCATGCATGCTAAGTCGCTTCAGTTGTGTCCGACTCTTTGCAAAGCTATGGACTGTAGCCTGCTGGGCTCCTCCGTCCGTGGGATTCTCCAGGTAAAATACTGGAGTGGGTTCGCCTTGCCCTCCTGACCCTGGGATCGAACCCAAGTCTCTTATATTTTCTCCACTGGCAGTCAGGTTCTTTACCACTAGTGCCACCTGGGAAGCCCACAATAAAACTTGAGTTTTCTCAATTCTCAGAACAACCCTGTACACCAGGTCTATCAGCATTTCCCTTTTGAAGATAAATGTACAGAACCTAGAAAAACTGTGAGTTGATCCGTGTCATACAGCTTGTAAATCAATTGGGAATGCATAGCATCTCTGTCTTGTTTTTTCTTTCCAGGCGTCTAAGGTGGTGGGTCCTATATTAAGACTCAGTGTAATGCTAAAGTCCTTATTTCCTTGCCACTTTACCAGGAATCTGAAAAATGTAGTGTTTGTGAGAATAACCTGGGGGCGCTTGTTAAAATTCATATTCCTGACAGATAGATTTGAATCCAGTAGACCTGTGGGGGTGCAGGGCTCTCACAGGGCTTGGGGGGGGGGTGCCGTGGTTCAGGGAACCTTCTTTAAGAAGCACTGAATTACTTGGCTGTGTCTGAAGTGACCCCAAGATAAAAATTGAGGAGAAAGAATGGAGATGGCAAGTGGAAGTGGAAGCAGTTTGAGATGAGACCTAATGAGCAGCTCCTTGTAGAGTTCTGTTTAATTACCATAAAGGGTGCTAAAAGTGTAGTTTACCGAGGGTCGCCTTGGGATGATGCGTCCTATCCTTTCGAATCTCTATCCTTCCCCAGCTAAGGTTGCCTGGGCTGCCTAATTTGGAAGCTTAGTGCATCCTGAAATTCTAAAAATGGTTACATTTAAACAAAAACAGCTGTGTCAATTCCCAATTTCCGCTCCATTCAGTTCACAGCCTTCCCTTTTCTCTTAGAGGTGCTGGAGGGACACAAATGTGTGTGTGCACGCGCACACACAGCCGCCTCTCTCTCACTCTCACTGGAGTTCATTTCTCCATGGAGAGGGAATGTTTCTAGTTTTCCGAAAAGGAATCACAAACACGAGAAGCTACAAGAGTGCAGACTACAATAAAATGCTGCAATATGCTTTCAAGCTGGAGCAACTCAAAAGCTGGGAAGAGAAAGCGGCAGTATGATGCCTATTTTTATCTTCAACTATAATCTACCCACTTGTAGTTTCATAGCTGTCAGGAGGCAGAAAAGGACACGTAATCAGCCTAACATTCTCTGCTAGCATCCTCCACCCGTGTGACACGGATGTGGGTGTGTGTGCACACTTATTTTAAAACAGCTGTCAGAGGATTTGACTGAACTCACACCTAAAGCCAGACTCTTTTTAAATTTTTTTCTTTTAGAACCCATCCTTTTATCCATTATTTCTTGGCAACCGGTCAGGAGGTGAAACATGATGAAAACCCAATTTCTGAATGTCTAGGAATAATGGTTACCGTGGGATGGTTGAAAGGAACAGCTGCTAACCTCTTGGACACTAGTCACTGATCCAGTGACTGCCTGTCCTCTTTACTGTGGGGGCAGAAATGGGCTGGTGCGAATTGCGCAGCCCTGGGATCAGGAGGCCTGAGCATCTGGCCTCATTCTGTTGTGTACAAGCTCTGTGTCCTCTCTAGTTTCAGGACACGTGAATCCCAAGCGTTGCCACATGGCAGAGGCTAAGGAGATGCCACCTATTAGTACTAGTATTTCTGTTATTGCTGCTTTACTTGTATTAATATTTTAGAGATCATAGTAGCAGCAGCAGCAATAGTAGTAATGGAAGCTGTTTGGGGTTTGATTTCGAAATCCGTTTTGCATACTCTGTAGTCTTCCATGGTTACACTCGGGTACTGGTAGCAGAATGTCACATGAGTGTTCCTCACAGTGTTCCTGCAGTGTCCACAAAGGCAAGTCAGAAGAGTCATTTCCTTTAAGGTGTGATGGCGAGAGTTTGAAAAACTCTGTGATGCTCTCGTTTCCCCTTCACTTGCTGGCAGATAAGGAACTTAACATCGTCACAGAGAAGCTGAGTCCCTTGGAAGCTCCTGCTCTCAGAGGCTTCCTTTTAGCTGTTGCAGTGACATCTCAATAGATGGAGGAGCTGAGAGTAAGTTTGGTGCTGATTCTTCAGAATGGCTTGAATTAGAGTCACACGGATTTCGCTTGGTGCACCGCACTGCCTTTTATTAGCCACGTGAACTTGTGCATGTTGCTGAACCTTTCAAGGACTCAGTTTCCTCATCTGTAAAATGATACCCTTCAGAGGATGGTAGTGAGGTTCAAAGTGTAAAGACGCTGTGTACACTCCATGCCAGATAACCGTTAGCTGGCTTTCCTGATGGTTCAAGACAGCGGAGGGATGGTCCAGCCCTTTTTAAATCTGAAGTCTTAGGGAATCTTTTGCTCACTGGGTTCCAAACCATTTTCTGTACACGAGGCGATAGGGTTTTAGAGTGTAACTTTCCCTCTGGGCTCGGCTGTAGCCTGCATGTGGACCTCGAGCCACCTGACGTATAGTCAGTTCTTTGTGGGCAAGCTCATTAGTGCAGCCGCAGCTCCCACAGAAGAGCAGCCGTCTGGGGGGGCGGCTCTGGCTGGCCGAGGGGGACACACAGGTAGTGTGCGTCTGCTGCTCTGGAGCATGTGCAGGCGCCATATGCCTGCAGGGAGTGTCCATGTGCTTCTCCTTGTGATGCCTCGGGTCGAGAAAAAAAGCCTGGACACAGCAAAAAGCTTTCACAGATTGGAAAGTGCACAGTTTGGGGGTGTTTAGCACTTCAGCACATGCTCTGTGACTGCGCGTTCAAGGCAGCACGTCAGGAGGAATTAGTCTGCAATGGCTACATATGGAGCATTTGCCTGACACCCAGGCTAGGGGCCTGGAAGCAAAGGCTGTTTACCTGCAAGTCCCCTCAAGGTTAGCACATCGGCAAGGTAGTCCAGCCTCTCGCGCTCCACGCAGATATTGGCGAGGAGCAGCATGAGTGTGGTTGAGGAGGAAGTAGCCAGGCAGTGTGAAGAGAAAGCGGAATCTCGTGTCCTTTGCTCTGAGTCAGGCAAACAGAGCTGTCCCCTGCACATTCTATCACACTCCTCATGATAGCCCTGCCAGGTGGGCAGTATTAGTATCTGAATTTGCAGATGAGATGATCAAAGCTCAAAGAGGCCTTGTGGCTTGAAAAATCAAAATCAGAGGCTCGTCCAAAGATCTCTTAGAATCTGAAGTGTATCAACGCTCCCTCCCTTCCATAGGGCATGTGCTTAAAAAAAAATGTTATGGTTGACATTATGATGTCATTTAAGAAAAAGAGAATAAAAATGATAGGGAAGTCCCCAAAGCATATTTTTCTCTTAATTTGCACTTTCAGAAGAGGTTCTTAGCATTTTTCTCTTACTGAATTGAACACAATATTGATAAATTACCAAAAGCGGAAGTGATGGAGTTCCAGCTGAGCTATTTCAAATCCTAAGAGATGATGCTGTTAAAGGGCTGCACTCAATATGCCAGCAAATTTGGAAAACACAGCTGTGGTCACAGGACTGGAAAAGGTCAGTTTTCATTCTAATCCTCAAGAAAGGCAATGCCAAAGATGTTTACACTACCATACAGTTGCCCTCATTTCACATGCTAGCACGGTAATGCTCAGAATCCTTCAAGCTAGGTTTCAGCAGTATTTGAACCGAGAATTTCCAGATATACAAGCTGGATTTAGAAAAGGCAGTGGAACCAGAAGTCAAATTGCCAGCATCCATTGGATCGTAGAAAAAACTGAAGGAGATTGTGTTAAATTCTCAAGCTTCACTCATTTTTAAAATGATAGGAGGTATAGTATGATAAAGACATACTCACTACAAGGATGAGCATTTTTAAAGCAAGCAGTAACTGGAAATGTAGCCCCTGTTGAAACAGCAGTGGCTTAAAAACAATGGCTTTTCTTCCCTCAACAGGCATATCAGCACTCACAGATGTGGTTGTCATCTTCAAAGAGGAAACCCTGGCAGGCCCTGTTCCACAAGCAGTGTCCCTGTTCACACTTTACTGGATTCCTGTTGGGAGCTTCCTTCATTCTCGTGAAGAGAGTCACTAACAGTGAGTTGCTGCCACTTGCCAGGTGGGTTTGACGAGTGGTTGAGGGCATGGTTAGGATTCTGTTGTCAAAGTCTAGGCAGGAGATGAGCTGAGGTCCAGAGCAGCCGTGGTAGAGGCGAGAGCAGGCGTGAGAGAGAACTGAAAGCACACAGTGATCTGACGAGAGGGGCGAGGGGAGAGGCGTTTCCAGCTTGGGAGACCGTGTTGATGGTGCCACCACGGCTTCCTAACTAGATGTGGGAGGAATAGGCACGACTTTCTTGAGAGCTGGGAGGGGCGCTGGGAGTGGGCAGGATGCGTGCTCCCACCAAGACCTAAGGCATGCTGCGCTGGCATTTGAAGTTAGGAGGGCGTTCAGAACAGCTGTCCAAGAGCTGGGAGCTGGTGGCAGGCGAGTGATCCGGGGAGCCAAGTGTGGTGGTTAATTTTATGTGTTAATCTGACTGGGCTAAGGGATGCCCAGTCAGCCGGTAAAGCACTGTTTCTGGGTTCATCTTGTGAGGGAGTTCCTGGGGGATACACCCTCGGCCCCCGACCTCTGATTTGTACCAGCACGCTGTCCACTCCCCCCAACTCCCCTGTCTAGCTTCTCAGGACTTTGGCCTCACACCGGGTGTTATGTCGTCAGCAGCCCTGGCTCTAAAGTCTTCAGACCTGGACTGGATCTTACCACTGTCCCTCCTCAGTCTTCATCCTGCAGACAGCAGAGCTTGGGACTTCTTGGCCTCCACAGTTACGTGAGCCAATTCCTACGGGAAATCTCTCTTGTCTGACTCTTTGTGACCCCATGGACTGTAGCCAGGCTCCTCTGTCTCCAAGCAAGAATACTGGAGTGGGTTGCCATGCCCTCCTCCAAGGGAATCTTCCCAACCCAGGGATGAACCCAGGTCTTCTGCATTGCAGGTGGATTCCTTACCATCTGAGTCACCAGGGAAGCCCAAGAATACTGGAGTAGGGTAGCTTATCCTTTCTCCAGGGGAACTTCCCAACCCAGGGATCGACCCTGGCCTCCTGCCTTGCAGGTGGATTCTTTGCCAGCTGAGCTGCCAGGGAAGCCCATATGTATATCTACATACACATATGTAGAGAGAGCAATACACGTACATCTGTGTATTAATATATTTATATATAAGCGTTTGCATCTTATATATCTCTCTTTGGTTCTGTGCATAGAGATAGATGTGAATGCACTCACACACATATATGTGTATGTTTATATGTGTGTGCGTGTTTACATATTTCTGTATATCTCCTTTGGGTCTGCTGTTCCTCTGGAGTGTCCTGACTAATGCACCATAAAAGGAGAGAGAATGGCTGGGAGAGTAAACACTGAAGAGGAAGAAACACCGAAGCTTAGTGATGTTTGAAGGGCATGTGAGGAAGGGGAGGGCTGTTAGTAAGTCTTGAATTGCATCCCTGCCATTTCAAGCATATCCTTGAAGACAGCCGGATTTAAGATGACTAAACCTTTGTCAGAAGAGGGAGACGAGCAGGATCACGGTACTTAGATCAGTCATCTCATCCAGGCGTGGCCACACTAAAACTGTCAAAGAAGACCTGCTGATGCTAAGTGAAAACTGGATGCCGGCAGGCTCGTGTGCATGCACGCACATGCGTGTACATGCACACACATGCATGTACATGCACACAGAGCACCCCTCAGCCACACAGTCAGCTGGTTTGGGCCAAATAGTCTGGACTCTGCTTTGAAGGGTAAATTTGGAAGAGAAAATTTTAAGCAAATATTTAACTCTGCTTTGCCTGCTGAGGAGATCTCCGTTCTCTGGGATTCTGTGTTGTCAGCGAGTTCCAGAATAGCCTTAGAGCGTGGAAGGAAGTAACAGTGTGGTGCAGAGCAGAGCAAGAAAAGGCCTTGCATCAGCGCCCCCACCCCCACCCCCCTCACCTTAGGCTCGGTGGCAGGTGGCAGTTCAGGGAATTCTCCCTGATGCTCACATGTCACTCCCTTTCTTGGTGTCTGTGTCTTGTGCCACACTGTGTGGACTGAGTGTGATAATCAGGGATCAGGGCTGTGACCTGGAGGAGCTCATTCAAGGGAAGACAGAGGCAGGAATCTGTTAGACTTGGATTCCTGAGCGCTGTGGGCACTTAGCCCAGTGACATCATGCTCCGGGCCTTAGTTTCCTCCATGTAAAGGAAGGACTTACTGTGAGGCCATGTCTGTCTCGGGGCTTACCAGGTGGCACTAGTAGTAAAGAACCCAGCTATCAGTGCAGGAGACATAAGAGACCTGAGTTTGATCCCTGGGTTGGGAAGATCCCCTGGAGGAGGGCATGGCAGCCCACTCCAGTATTCTTGCCTGGAGAATCCTGTGAAGAGAAGCCTGGAGGGCTACAGTGGGAGCTACAGGGGTCTCAAAGAGTCAGACAGGACTGAAGAGACTGGGCATGTACATTTGTCCCCATTGAGACCATCATAGAGTATCTGTAAGACTTCATAGCATGTATTCACATAGACTTTCACCGCAGTGAACACACAGACCTATTCAGTTGTATGCTTCACAAATAACCCATTGTCAGTTATCTGAGATTCCCTAAACAAGGTCAGGGTAAGCCCTAAATTCCCTTAATAGCTGAACCACAGGCTTTTACCTCTAGCTGATTCCTTCCCCAAACTTCCCTGTGACCCATCAGGATTGCCTCCTTTCTACAGAGGACTTCTCCTTGCTTATTTTAGCCACCTCTTTCCAGCAGGATGGAAATCTACTGCAGCCTTCAAGGCTGCTTGCCAGAAAGGTCTGATCAAGTAATGAGATTCATGCTGAAATGCTGGAAGTCCCAAAGAGGTTGACCAGGCCTCAAAGCCCTGCCTTTCAGGACTTGCTTGATTCCCTGAAGGCCCGAGTATGAGCCTCCACGGCTCCTCTCTGATGACCTGACCCCACTAATCATCTAGCATCTTTTCCTACCTCTGCCCCCTTGTCGCCGGTGAAATTAAGGTTCTTTCTTCATCACGAAAGAATTCAGAGATGAAGCAGAGAGGTTAAGAAAGTAAAGTGGGAGTTTGTTTAAGCAAGAATACAGTCTCAGAGGGCTTCCCTGCTGGCTCAATCAATAAAGAATCTGCCTGCAATTCAGGTGACCTAGGTTTATTCCCTGGGTCAGGAGTATCCCCTGGGGAAGGAAATGGTTGCAAATCAGACATGATTTAGCAACTAAACCACCAACACGCTCTCCAAGAGTGGGCAGGTAGATGAGAAGCTGCCCTGGGTCCATTTGGCAAGCCAGTTATAAAGAAAAGTACAAATATTAGTCGTTTAGCCATGTCCAACTCTCTGGAACCCCATGGACTGTAGCCAGACTCCTCTGTCCATGGGGATTCTCCAGGCAAGAATACTGGAGTGGATTGCCATGCCCTCCTCCAGGGAATCTTCCCAACCCAGGGATCAAACCCAGGCCTCTTGCATTGAAGGCGGGTTCTTTACTCTCTGAGGTACCAGGGAATCTCAAGAACACTGGAGTAGGTAGCCTATGCCTTCTTCAGGGGATCTTCCCAACCCAGAAATTGAATTGGGGTCTCCTGCATTGCAGGTGGATTCTTTACCAGCTACCAGAAAGCCCGCTTATGAGGGGCATACAAATGAAGGAGCAGAATATTTACTGGGGAAAGGGGCATTTGGGCATCATATTCTGTAATTTTCACCCCAGTTCCAATTTCCCAAGGGCAGGAGGGATTTTTGTTCTTACTTAACTAGATCAGCAGTGTCATGGCATCAGTTCATCACGGGTACTTCTTATGCACAAGACTATTTTTATTGTAATGAGAGCATAATGAGCAACAGGTTACATTCAGAAGCAAGAGGTTCTCACCTTTCTTTGTCTGCTACCCAAAACTTTATCACCCAGTATGTGTGGGTTCCTATCAGTCTGGAGGTTCCTGCTTTTCTTCATCTGCCTTTGGACCAGCTCTGTTTACAAGATGCATGATTTCCTGCCGTCTGGCCCCTCCTCGCTTTTCTCTGCTTGGTACCTAGCTACCTGCCTGCTCTGACACCCTCAGAGCACCCTGCCTCACCCACACACAGTCCACCCTGGCCCCTCGCTGTTCCTTGACTGTGCTCCCATCACAGGCCTTAGCACTTCCTATTCATTCTGCACGGAGAAATATTGACTCTTGTCTGGTATCACATAGTCTCTTCCTCCTTTCTTTTAGGTCGCTGGTTAATTGTCACTTCCCTAGAAAAGTCTTCGCTGAGCACCCCATATGAAATACCAACTGAAACCTCTTTTTTTTTTTTTTTCCATGCCCAGCTTTATTTTTCTTCATGATGTACCTGACATTGTTATATTTATGTACTTGCTATCTCTGCATACTGAATATCAGCTCCAGGGGAACAGGGATTTTATTCATTGCTTTATCCGCAGCACCTAGAGTGGTGCCTGAGACAGGGCAGATTTGTTTCAAATGAGTGAGAGAATAAATGAACAAGTAGTCAAGGAGGCACGTATGACCTCAGGAGTTCTCTCTTTAGTTGGTACAGACTTTCATTCATGTCATCTCTGAGAAAGATCCTCATTTTCATGGAGTTTATGTTCTAGTGGTAGAGACAGATGGTTTGTACATACTTTAATTTCAGATGTTGGTAAGTGCTCTGAGGAAAATAAAGGCAAGAGGCAAGCAAGAGAGTGGCTGGGCTGGGGTGATGGAAATTCTTTTACATGGAGTATTCGGAGAAGTCAGGCTTTTTAAAAGACGTGGGCAAGTGAAGAATTGAGAAAGGAGCAGGTGTGAGGTCTCTGAGGCTGGAGTAAGTTTAGGGCATCAGAGCTAGACTGAGAAATCCAGAGTGGCTAGAGCTTAGAGAATAGGAAAGGAGCCTGGAGTGGCGGGCGGAAGTCGATCACTTATTTCTTGCAGTTCCGTGGTATGGAACTTAGATTTCATTGTAAGACTATGGAAACATCCTCCATGGAACCCTGCCAGCAGGGTCCTGGCAGCTCAGGTTTCAGTATCCACTCTGTATACTTGGCCTATAACTCCACTGAATACAGGAGTTGGGTCTGAGTCACATAGTCCAGAGTCTGTTCCCTGGAGAATTTCCTTTCTGAGGATATGTGATGTCCTTTTCTATCATCTGGTTTTGCTTCTAGCAGAACAGTCCATCACATAAGTTTCAAAGTAAATATATTCAACATTGGGAAGAGTCAAAGTCCCATTCCCATATTTTTCAGAGGACTTCCTTGCCCCCTGCATGTGTTTCTAGATTCTTAGGAGAGGGCTTGCTAGTGGCAAAGAACCCACCTGCCAGTGCAGGAGATGGAACAGATGTGGGTTTGATCCCTGGGTCAGGAAGATCCCCTGGAGGAGGGCATGGCAACTCACTCCAGTATTCTTGCCTGGAGAATCCCATGGACAGAGGAGCCTGGCGGGCTACAGTCCATAGGGTCTCACAGAGTTGGACGCAACTGAAGCGACTTAGCATATAGCGCACAGGAGAGGGCTCAACTTCATTTCTCCCTTGAAACCAATAGTTAAGGAAGCTAATGATAGATCAAAGTCTAAACCCCAGGCCATGCCCTTGCACTGCATGCCTGAATACATATTCTCTCTCTCTCTCCCCCCCCCCTCTTAGCTCTCAGTGTCTATGTTTATTCTGCTTTTCTGGTAGAAGACCCTTTCTTAACTTCCCTCATTGTGGGTTTCTTATGTAGGGTTGGTGACATTTGTCTGCTAGTTCAGAAGATTTCCATGATTTTGAGCCACTTATAAGAGCTTTTTGGCATGGGACTTGTAGAGATGTGCAGTTCATGGAATCTTATTAGGCTTGGAAAAATCTGTAAAGATTCCCACCTTTCAATGTTACTTCTTTAGGAACAGTTTATTGGGGTAATTGGGTGGCAAGTTACTACCACTGCTTTGCCTGTAAAATATTTTTTAGGCCAGCAGTTTAATACTCTTTCAGGTGGTTGACCCAAATCCATTGCATTGTAACAAACAGCCCAGGGGAACACTAAGCTGGAGTGGCCTGGGGTTAGTCCAGGATAGTGGGAATCCTTTCAAAATTTGCAGGGGGAAAATACCCTGTCATTTTTAAAGAAGATCATTTTCTCTCAAATTTATCCCAAAATTTATTCTTAAACTTTGATGCCTGCTACCACTTGTCTGGTAGCAAGCACTAGCAGACAACCAAAGAAATGAACAAGCAGCAGATGAATATTAATGGAAAAATTCCGAGACAGTTGATAATGCTTGGTTTGACAGCTTGTTTCTTTGTGGACGTGTGGGTTCCCAGTTCTGCATATAGAATTTTTCTCCGAGTGAAATGATTGGTACTTCACCTGATGGAGTTCACGCTGGTGATATTTTAAGGTGCTCGGTAGAGTGTGGCATTTTGCAAAGAGCATCATTTCTTCCAGACTCTTCTTTTCATAATTTGGGAACCATTGAGTTGTAAGGGTCAGCTGAAGTCTCTCTCTTAGAAAGTCTCCACATGTTTCTCTCAGCTACCAGAACCTTAGAATGTTTCTGACTAGTTCTTGTTTGTTTTTAAATTTTTACAATGTTTTGTTGGTTTCCTCCATACCACACAAATCAGCCATAATTATATATATATATATATATCCCCTCCCTCTTGAGACTCCCTCCCTTCCCCCCAACCCACCCCTCTGGGTCATCGCAGAACTCCAGACTGGGCTCCCCGTGTTATACAGCAGCTTCTCGCCACCTGCCCATTCTGCATATGGTAATGTATATATGCTGATGCAGCGTTTTCCGTTCGTCCTGCTCACTGAGGCCCCCACTGTATCCACAGGTCCATGCTCTATGTCTGCATTCCTTCCCTGCAAATAGGTTCATCAATACCATTTTTCCAGATTATATATATATATGTATATATATATATATATATATATATACACACTATATTTGTTTTTCTCTTTCTGACTGACTTCACTTTGTGTAACAGGCTCTAGGTTCATCCTCCTCACTAGAACTGACTCCAGTTTGTTCTTTTTAATGGCTGAGTAATATTCCATTGTATATATGTACCACAACTTCTTTATCTATTCATCTGTCAATGGGCATCTAGGTTGCTCTCATGTCCTGGCTATTGTAAACAGAGTTACTATGAACATTGGAGTACATGTGTCTTTTAGAATTGTCATTTTCTTAGGGTATATGCCTAGTAGTGGCGTTGCTGATTCTTATGGTAGATTTATTCCTAGTTTTTTAAAGAATCTCCATACTGTATTCCATAATGGCTGTATCTGTTTACATTCCCACCTACAGTGTAAGAGGGTTCCCTTTTCTCCACACCCTCTCCAGCATTTATTGTTTGTAGATTTATTGATCATGGCCATTCTGGCTGGTGTGAGATGATACCTTATTGTAGTTTTGATTTGCTTTCAGACTTTATTTTTCAGGGCTCCAAAATCACTGCAGATGGTGATTGCAGCCATGAAATTAAAAGACGCTTACTCCTTGGAAGAAAAGTTATGACCAACCTAGATAGCATATTCAAAAGCAGAGACATTACTTTCCCAACTAAAGTCCGTCTAGTCAAGGCTATGGTTTTTCCAGTGGTCATGTATGGATGTGAGAGTTGGACTGTGAAGAAAGCTGAGTGCCGAAGAATTGATGCTTTTGGTGGTGTTGGAGAAGAAGACTCTTGAGAGTCCCTTGGACTGCAAGGAGATCCAACCAGTCCATCCTAAAGGAGATCAGCCCTGGGATTTCTTTGGAAGGACTGATGCTAAAGCTGAAACTCCAGTACTTTGGCCACCTCATGCGAAGAGTTGATTCATTGGAAAAGACTCTGATGCTGGGAGGGATTGGGGGCAGGAGGAGAAGGGGATGACAGAGGATGAGATGGCTGGATGGCATCACTGACTCGATGGATGTGAGTCTGAGTGAACTCCGGGAGTTGGTGATGGACAGGGAGGCCTGGCGTGCTGCAATCCATGGGGTCGCAAAGACTGAAATGAACTGAACAATATTTTGGCCACCTCACGCGAAGAGTTGATTCATTGGAAAAGACCTTGATGCTGGGAGGGATTGGGAGCAGGAGGAGAAGGGGACAACAAAGGATGAGATGGCTGGATGGCATCACTGACTCGATGGACATGAGTTTGAGTGAACTCTGGGGTTGGTGATGGACAGGGAGGCCTGGTGTGCTGTGACTCATGTCAAAGAGTCAGACATGACTGAGTGACTGAACTGAACTGAATAATTAGTTATGTTGAACATTTTTTTTTTTTGGTGGGGGAGCATCTGTATGTCTGACTGATAAAAGCCTGTGTGAAGATGTGACCACTTAGGGTATTCAGGGTGGAAGTTTCAAGTTCTTGTACTAATTTATTCAGAAAATATGACCTACCATGTTGTGCTGAGTTATTTCTGTTGTCAGCTCGAAATCAACATCCTTCCGCATCTAAAGTCTTACAGAGGAGAAGCTGGGAGTCGTATTTCCCAGGATCCCCTTCCCTAAGTGATTCCTAGTTAGTCTGCCAATGAGAGCCACTCAAATGAGATTTAGAAAGTGGATAGAAAAACAGAAGGCTATTACACTCCAGAGGCAGTTTAGGCAGATGTGTGGACAGCTAGCAGACTTCTGCAGAATCTTCTGGCAAGCAACCGTGAATTACCTGCTTTGTGCTCTAGGCAGTGGGGATGATCAGTGTGGCTGTTTCTGAGTCCTTGATTCCCTGTCACCAGCCTAGACAGTGGTGTCTTCTAGGGAGCTTCTGCTAGGTTCTTGGTGCTTGCAGAAGCTTCTTGGTGCTTGCAGCAGCTTCTTGGGAAGCTGTTGTTTTCCTGCAGCAGGTGAAGGTCTTCATTGCTGGCTTCTGTATTCTTTGCTGCCCTAGCCCTGAGGCCAAATCTGGCCTCTATACCCTGACACCAAATTAAATCTCAGGGACAGAGTTTTGGGTGAAGTCGAAAAGAATAGCTACCAGGGCTTCCCTGGTGGCTCAGATGGTAAAGAATATGCCTGCAATGCAGGAGACCGGGATTTGATCCCTAGGTTGGGAAGATCCCCTGGAGAAGGGATAGGCTACCCACTCCAGTATTGCCTAGAGAAGAATCCTATGGACAGAGGAGCCTAGCGGACTACAGTCCATAGGGTCCCAAAGAGTTGGACACTACTGAGTAACACATACACACACAGAAAAGAATTGCTTTGTTGCTTTGCCAGATAAAGGGGACCCAGCAGGCTAACGACCAGAAAACAAATGTCCCATCTTGGAGGGGGGGGTAGTGAGAAAGAAGCTGTGGTCAGCTCATGGACATTCTTTTCATTGGTTGGTGGAAGTGGGAGTCCGCATCATCAACCTTCTGGTTTCAACCTGTCCGAGATCTTCATGCTTGTGGGCAGCACCTGGTGGGGGAGCTTCAGTATCTGTGGAACGGCTCACAGTTCTTGTTATATCCTTTGAGGGGGAACTATCCCTGAAGCTACACTATTGTTTCTTTTGACTGTTCCTCCACTTCCCCTCCCTTCCCTAATTAGCAACTATTTGAACCTGCTCTTGGAACACGGGGAAGGTCTTGGAGGCCAGATGAAGCCTATTTCCTGTAATCATGAAGTGGCGGGACACAGAAGCACTTAGGTGCTGGAGCTCCACAGGGTCCTGCTTGGTATGAGCCCTCTCAGTGACAGTGCAAGCCTCCGAATGTCTGGATTCAAACCCTTCATGTCTGGAACATTTACAGATTAGACGTTTAAACACTGAGGTGTGGGCTTGGTTCTGTTAGCTAGTTTGACTACAGCTTCCATGGTCCCATAGGATGTCATCAAATGGGTACAATTTCCTCCTTTAATGTGCTCCCTGGTGGCCTGGTGGTTAGGATTTGGCATCTTATTCTTCAGCCAGCCCAGTAATCCCCCTTGATAGCACCAGCTTTCTGAAAGACAGTGTCTCTCCATCACGTAAATGTCAAAGGACTTGAGAAGACACTAATCTGCTCAGATTTGACATCCTTGGCCTCATCAAACCCACCTTGAACCTGTTAACATTTTCAGCATTACCAACGCTTAGGAAATAATTCCACTTGTCTTCTTTTATTTTTCCTTATAACTCAAATTTAATGTAAGACTTGGCTGGTGTCACCCTACAGTTCTTTCAAGACTCTCCAGATTAAACATATGAGGCATGGCAAAATCAAGCTTTTCCTGGGACTATCCCCTCGCCCAATATCTGTGTCAATTATTGGGCTTAAACTTGATCGGGGAAGGGTGCTGAAAGCAGTGATGATATTCCTACTTCCTTCACGTTAGCTCAACATGCACTTGACTGTATAAAAACATTTTCATCTTAGCTGTTTCACAGAGCAAAAGCAGCAGAGAAGTTCAAACAAAACATTTTAAAACAGATATGGAAATAGAATGTTATGTAGCTTGAGTGTTTAATAGATGCAGGTGCAGAGAGCAAGCTGGGTCAGTTTCCACCGTTGATTAGTCTTGCTGAATGGACCAAAATCTCTTCAGATTAGAGAAATTAAATCAGCATCAGAATGGGCCTGGATACTGGCATTTGACTCTGTGACTAACCTCCTCCCTCGTCTGATCAGTATACTCTTGTTGAGTGTTAAAATGTTCAGTCCAGTCACGTTATTGGGAACATCTCCAGGGCTGATATTCCACTGCTTTACCACCTTCATGGCCCTACCCGTTTCTACAATATTGAAATACTTTCTTACTCATGGGTGCAGTCACTGTCCTGAGGTCTCCCATTGCACCCCACCATCCTGCCACATTTCTCCATAATTCAGCAATCTGTAGCTTCATGATGTCTGCCACAGCATGGGAGCTTCCAGGATCTCATTGTTTGACACCTGTTTCCTATTGCAATTGAAGAGTTGAAATCTCAGACAATGGTCTAATTTTCTTTTCACTGTCTCCTACTCCCACCAATGAACAGCCTATCAATAACACGTTTCATGAAATCATGTCTACTGCTGGTTGAAAACAACCAGAGACAGACTCCACAAGAGGCTTTTAATAGCCTGGTTAGATACTACCTGGGTCAGAGAATAAAACCTCAGATAAGAGTCCCTTGGATTCTTTGGTGTTGCAGACAGTGAAACTGGAGGGGTGGGTCATCTCTCTGGTTCTGTTACCAGACCCCAACATGGCAGGCAGAGCAGTCAGCATGGGCCAGGGATAAAGATGACCCTCAAAACTTCAGGCCAGAGAGAGGAAAGGAAGGGACATACTAGATCCTCAAAGTCTTCTGGGTGCTCAGATGATTTACCCCTGAGGTGGACCTCCAGTGTGTGGGGAGAGAATGTTGGGTTTGTGCTGATGGACCTGCTCTCAGTAGTTTTAGTTTAGTTTGATCTGGCCACTTTAGTTTCCATGACTGTGGGCACTTTAGTCCCATTGGATCTGCAGGTACTCATTTCAGAATGGGGAGAATTCACAGGGTGGTTGTGGGGGTCAAATGAGGTAAGCTGTGTGCGCAAAACACATAGCACTCAATTTATAACTGAAACAAAAACTGGAAAACAAGCAGCTTGCTCTTCAGTTTTTTTCTTCTAGGCAATGTGAAGAGAAGACTGGGAAGATGATCCTGATGTGAGGCACTCTTTGTATTGTGTTGTCTGTTTCTGTGATGGCCTTTGTAATGTATGAGCATATTGACTGAGGGCCTTCACATGTTGAAAAGGTTGTCCCAGGAGAAAGGAAATGAGACTCAATGTTTTGCCTTGTCACTTCTAGAAAGAGATGGCCAGGGAGAGAATGGACCTCCTGTTCCTATCCTGCAGCCTGCTAATCCTGAGAAATGACCTCCTTGGAAATTGCTCTAGGCTTCCCTGGTTTCTTCAGTGCAACTGAATACCCAACAGAGCCACAGGGACTCGTACTAAGGCTAGTGCAAGTTTACCAAGTTGCCACCTGAGCAAGCTCTTCCTTGAATGTTGACTCCTATCCCCATCCTCCAGGCTGTATTGTATGGACTGTGGGAACCAGCAATGGTAGACAGTGCCCTTTTAACAGTAAAGGCTGTGTCATAGGTCATTCTCAGTACCTCTTGAGCAATGAAGTTCATTTTCTATGTTTTAATCTTTGGTGTGCTAAGTTGCTTCAGTTATCTCTGACTCTCTGCAACCCTATAGACAGTAGACCCCAGGCTCCTCTGTCCATGGGTTTCTCCAGGCAAGAATACTGGAGTAAATTGCCACGCCCTCCTCTAGGGGATCTTCCTGACCCAGAGATTGAATCCACTTTCCTGTGGCTCGTGCATTGCTGGTGGATTCTTTACCACTGAGCCACCAGGGAAGCCTCTTTAATCTTTGGAGTATACGATTATTATCTTTAAAGTGAATGTGACAAATAGGAGTAAACTCACATACCAGCACAGATTGCTTGATACAGAGGCTGCTGCTTTATTGTGCTTTATCAGGATTCTAAGGCTACGATCCACGCCTTGATTGATTAGCAATGTCTGTAATGGATATGGGAAGGGATGATGGCAGTGTGCCCATAATGCATTTGCCAATCCTATTTTACAGTCTTTTTTATTCTTGTGCAAACAATAACCTTTTTTAAGGTACAAAATAGAAGACTGAATGGATTAGAGGAGCTTTTCTTAGAAAAGTGATAAAACATAAACTAAAGAGATACTCATCCCTAGCTAAGCAGAGTGTTTTATGATTTCAAATTGGAGGATTCACTGTTATGTGTGCAAGATGGATTTTCTTGGTGCTTATGTCTACATGCAATGAAAAGGAAAATTTGTGTGTTTAAGTGTGCATAATCAATGTCCTAGCTTTTACCTATGTCTGCTAAAGTTAGGGTTTAAACGCTTCAAGTTTTCAATCAAGTTTTTACTTTCCTTCGGGGGTGTTCACAACGGTATTCTCTCCCATAGTGGGACACATCTGTTTCTCCCTTTTCTCTCCTGACCCTCATCTACGTCGATGTCTGGGAAGCCACTTGATGGTGTTGTGCTGGAAAAAGTTTGATGTCAGTGCCGAGGATGCCATCTACAGATGCTCTGAAACCATAAATCTTTGCGGGCTTGTGGCAGTTGCTATTCAGTAGGGGGATAGACACATCCTGGGCACTAAGGCAGCAGCATTTCATGAATCCACAACCTCTGCACTGCAGCCCCTGTCTGCAGAGGGCTCACATGGCAGACGAGGTGGGGTCCAGAAGCTGCACTAAGCTCCCATTCCCTGAGGCGTATCCTTGGTGCTTCTTGCAACACTGCTTCTATAGATTGCCAGTTGGGGGGCTGGTCTCCTTGGGACATTAGCAAGAGTCCAGTCTCCTTGTACACCTGAGTTCTTAGATGGTTTGGGCCATGAATATTCCAGTGATTTCAGATGTCCTCTATAATTCCTCACTGCTATTTTACTTAGAAGTAAAATGTAGTTTTTACTACAGGAGCACCTGAAGTAGTTGGTATTTGGAGGAAATATGTGACACCTAGACATGCTCTTCTTTCATATTTCAGTATATTCGCTTTTGTTAATTTCTGTCATTTTATAATTTCATTTATCCATTCAATATTTACTGCACTGCTTGGCTGTACCGGGGAATTAATATTGAATCCTGAACTGATGAATATGAATACTACAAGCCTGGTCTTCACAGCTTTCACAATTTTAGGGAGAAGGGAAGACATATGAAATGGAAATTCTGTTGGTGAGTGCAAAATGAAACACTGAGGCATTTAAGCCTAGAGAAGAGTACTGGGGAGGAAAAGATTAATCCCAAGCAGATGAGGGGAATAGATGGTATTTCTGACTTTATTTTTGCCACTCAACCCCAGACAGCAGTCTTCTGGGCTTATGTTGACTTTGTCCAGCTCACAGAGACAACATTAGCAAAGCACCAGGCTGCCAGTACGGTTTAAAAACTAAAACAAATTTAACACCCTGAGCTGCAGGAAGTCTGAACTGAGAACTGCTAGGGAGAGCTGCCTTGGTATAAGCTGTGTGGCATCTTGAAATGGAGTAGGTTTTGAGGCCAAGATTTATGTTCAACAGTTAATACTTTAGACAACAGTTATATATACAGAGGCTCCTGTTTGTCCTTTACAGATGCAAATAAGAGTTGCATCTGTATCCCAGGCTTTATTTATTTACTGTTTTAGCCGCTGACATTATTATGAAAGGAGAGCATCAGGTCAAACCAAAGGAGGAGGTCGTTCTACTCACCCCATCGCAGGGCTGAAATAAAAAGGAAAGAAAACTGTGCAAGTCAGTCACCACATCTCCCCTAACTGTAGGGGTTGGCTAGCTGTAAATGTCAATAGCCCTAACAAGGGCTGTGGAGTAATTTGTTAAATAACCGAGTGAGCATGCCACTCGGAAGCCCGCCGGATGAGAGCGTGGCATCAATTAGCGACAAAGGGAACCGCTCGGTTTTCTCTGCTTCAAGTGGGCCCTCGGAGGCTCGGAACTAGCTAGTCCAGAAAAAGCAAGAGGAAGCAGAAGGAAGGAATGGAGGAAGGAGGCAGCAACTAGGCCTCCTTGAAACGTGAGGGGCGATAAAGAGCGAGCGCCCTTGCTCACACTGAGAAAACACCACTAGAGTGGAGCCTGGAAAGAAAGCCCCGCAGCCCCCAGGGACCTGGGCAGAAAGCGTCTGCCAACAGACTGAGTGACCAGCCTCACCATCTGCTTCCACACGTCGCTCCCCGACAATGGGGGCTTGTGCGGACCTTCTGCCCCTCCCCTCCCCCACCGTGAGCACTCATTTAAATGAGGCTGGGTAGGGGGCGGGGAGCCGCTGCTGGCGCTGCGACTGTTCACACCCTGGGAGCCCGCCCAGCATCCCTAGCAGAAGGCCCCGGGGTGAGAGGTTAGACTCTCAGCTGCCCGGAGAGATGATTACCGAGCTGCTCCCAAACGAAGCTGCTTCACCGCTGGTGCTTGGGCATGTGTGGGGGTAATTGTGCTTGAATACTTAATGCTTGATTGACTTGGCTGTTTTGTGTTTGACCATATTTTGAAATGCGATCTCACTGTTGGGGTGGCAATTAGCATCAAGCCCACAGGGTTGGAAAGAGTGAAACGGAGCCGCTTCTGTGGTGATGTCTGCTTTTTTCCTGGAATCAGCGCAGAAAACTGATGTTCTACTGGGGCTCATTTGCCTATATTTGGATCATCTGGAATTTTGATCTTAAAGAGGAAGTCTCTTAATCCTGAACTTCAGTGTCGCTGCCAACTTTGATCTTTACATCTTTGGTTGCAGCTGAGTTTTACATCAATTCCAAGGGACCTTTGTTCTCTGTGCAGCCATGGGAGAAGAGAATAGGAGAGGAGAGGTCAGGGCTGAGAACAAGAAAAATTCATGCCAAGTAGGAGAAAGGCTAGGGCTGAATGTGAGTGATAAGTTATGACACAGAATCCAGAATTTCAAGATGATAGTTAGCTGAGTGGCTCTGGTGCCCTGTCTGGTTCAGTTCCTTGAGGATATGTCTTAATTATCTTTGTATCTCCAGCACCTTGCACAAGGCCTGGCTTTTAGTAGATATTTAGTATTTATATTTCTGGAACATGTATATTAAAGCCAGCACAACTTCTAGGAAAAATGAGAGGGGCAATCAGCTAATGTTTAAAAATCTTTTTAATTTCATTTTCAAATGGTGAACTTACGCATCCCTCAGGCTGTGTCTCACATTATTGGAATAAAGTGTTCCAGTTAAAAATTACCGGAGGCTGGCAATGGATCTCACAGATTCAAGGTCACTTTGGGGATATTTGGAATTACTGACTCCCTATAATAAAGGATGGGCCAGGTTTCTGTTCATTTAATCTCTTTAAAAGTAGCACAAGCAGGTACTGATTTATTTGAAGAGAAGTAATCTGCCTGCAGTGCCGGAGACACAGGAGACGCAAGTTTGATCCCTGGGTCAGAAAGATCCCCTGGAGGAGGAAATGGTAACCCATTCCAGTATTCTTGCCTGAAGAATCCCATGGACCCAGGGCTACAGTCCAATGGGTCGCAAAGCGATGGACACAACTGAGCACCTGAGGACACAGACACAAGAGAGAAGTTAACTATGGATTACCCAGATGACTTAGTGCATCTCACCAATTCCGTAAATGAAGGCATCACAACCCACTGTTAAGTTTTATAAGAAAAATGAGGACAAGTACTGAGTCTGAGTGAACTCCAGGAGTTGGTGATGGACAGGGAGGCCTGGCATGCTGCGATTCACGGGGTCGCAGGGAGTCAGACACGACTGAGCGACTGAACTGAACTGAACTGATGAAGTAAGATTACGAAACCTAAGTGACGGGTCTTATAAAACAATTCCAGAAGTACAGAAAAGTGGGGTGGATGTCTAAGACCAAATATTAATAATAGGTGTGCATTTGAAATTTCTGAGCAGTCTTAGCAAAATGAAAGGGTTTGATGACTTTGGCTCAGTGGTGTCCACAAATCTGTGATACACAAACTCAATTTATTTGTAAATTGATCATTAATGTCCCTTGGTCAAGGCACAACTCCTATGTTGTTCTTGTTCTCAGTTAAAAATGAAGAATGATTCTTGGATTTGCATTTTTTTCTGTGTTCTTATTAAAGACTTGTTCCTGTCCTGGATCTTAAACAACTCTTTTAAAATTAGTTATTTATACTTTTGTCTTTGTTTCCTCATCTGGAGAATGGGAGTTTTAATAGTATCTACTTTATAAAATTATTGTAAGGATTAAATTAAATCATATGTGTAAAATATTTATAATTGTGCCTGGTACTTAGTGTTTGCACCTATATATTTCCATTGACAATATTTGCAGTTATTAATTTGAGAATCTTCTTTGTTGGGGATATAGTCTCATTCATACTCCTGTTCTGTTTAAGTATGTGTGACTCTGTTTAAGAAGACTGTAGATGTCTGCAAAAGATAGTGCAGACAAACTTATTATAGTAAATACTTTTGTAAGGTCACATAATGAAGTATAATAATTTTCAGTCACTGCCCTAAATTTGAAATTCTAATTATATAATTATCATAAATTTTTAGCAGCTGGGGAGTCTGAGTTAAGTATTAAACAAGGCTAAGTGTTTTAGTGCATTATATAAGGCAGAGTAGAGTAGTGAATAAGCAAGTAAGCTTGAATCTGGCTATTTTGAAACTTGAGATTTTTATCTTTTAATAAAGTAATAATATCTATCTCACAAAAGTGAAGAAAAGATGAAATAAGATAATATATGTAAAAGACTTAGTACAATGCTTGGCCTATATAGAGAGGACAAAAATTGAATTAGTGATAAGTATTATTATTATAGTAATTTTTATTATAGCTATGATCGCCATTTTCTATTACAAAAGTTAGAAGATGGGCCTTTTACTCCTCACAGGGAAACTCACGGAGGACAATTTGGCATCTTAGAGGGTATACTGTGGTCTGTTGCAAAGAAACCAGAGGGCATGGACTGAAGCTCTCAAAATGCATGGCAGGCTTCCAGGTCCCTCTTGGGAGGCTCTACAACACTGAGATGGAGTTTGCTGCTGTAGGAACCAAGGATTACCTCCTCCTTTGTTGCTCTCTCCTCTCTGCACCCCACAGCTGTTGTCATAATAGAGGTATCATTGTCTTTCTTCCCTCTATGTGCAACAACTTTATTTGCATTGTTTTTAATCACTATTGAAAATCTGATCTGCAATCTAGATGTTACCCAGTTTACAGCTGTATAAAAGTCACTAGCTGGTGGGTAGCACAACCAAGGAGTCAACCTGGGTCTTTCTGGCCATTGAGCCTGCCCTTTTTCCATTGTCCTCTGGCCTCGTTTACCACTTTAGCACTATCTCCAACTCTAATCTTAACAAAGGTTTCTAAAAACATTTATAAAGAAATATTCCTGAGGATAATTTTTTTTCTCAACTTGAGATGTGT
Organism: Neotragus moschatus; assembly: GCA_006410615.1. Taxonomy (NCBI): domain Eukaryota; kingdom Metazoa; phylum Chordata; class Mammalia; order Artiodactyla; family Bovidae; genus Neotragus; species Neotragus moschatus. The sequence continues at coordinate 173,557 of SJYA01001182.1, forward strand.
TTTTCTTCCTTCCCTACAGAGTACAAAATTATGAGAATCCACACATATACATACTTGTGAAACTGTAGTGCGAGTCACTACTCTTGAGTNGGAGTCAGACACGACTGAGCGACTGAACTGAACTGAACTGATGAAGTAAGATTACGAAACCTAAGTGACGGGTCTTATAAAACAATTCCAGAAGTACAGAAAAGTGGGGTGGATGTCTAAGACCAAATATTAATAATAGGTGTGCATTTGAAATTTCTGAGCAGTCTTAGCAAAATGAAAGGGTTTGATGACTTTGGCTCAGTGGTGTCCACAAATCTGTGATACACAAACTCAATTTATTTGTAAATTGATCATTAATGTCCCTTGGTCAAGGCACAACTCCTATGTTGTTCTTGTTCTCAGTTAAAAATGAAGAATGATTCTTGGATTTGCATTTTTTTCTGTGTTCTTATTAAAGACTTGTTCCTGTCCTGGATCTTAAACAACTCTTTTAAAATTAGTTATTTATACTTTTGTCTTTGTTTCCTCATCTGGAGAATGGGAGTTTTAATAGTATCTACTTTATAAAATTATTGTAAGGATTAAATTAAATCATATGTGTAAAATATTTATAATTGTGCCTGGTACTTAGTGTTTGCACCTATATATTTCCATTGACAATATTTGCAGTTATTAATTTGAGAATCTTCTTTGTTGGGGATATAGTCTCATTCATACTCCTGTTCTGTTTAAGTATGTGTGACTCTGTTTAAGAAGACTGTAGATGTCTGCAAAAGATAGTGCAGACAAACTTATTATAGTAAATACTTTTGTAAGGTCACATAATGAAGTATAATAATTTTCAGTCACTGCCCTAAATTTGAAATTCTAATTATATAATTATCATAAATTTTTAGCAGCTGGGGAGTCTGAGTTAAGTATTAAACAAGGCTAAGTGTTTTAGTGCATTATATAAGGCAGAGTAGAGTAGTGAATAAGCAAGTAAGCTTGAATCTGGCTATTTTGAAACTTGAGATTTTTATCTTTTAATAAAGTAATAATATCTATCTCACAAAAGTGAAGAAAAGATGAAATAAGATAATATATGTAAAAGACTTAGTACAATGCTTGGCCTATATAGAGAGGACAAAAATTGAATTAGTGATAAGTATTATTATTATAGTAATTTTTATTATAGCTATGATCGCCATTTTCTATTACAAAAGTTAGAAGATGGGCCTTTTACTCCTCACAGGGAAACTCACGGAGGACAATTTGGCATCTTAGAGGGTATACTGTGGTCTGTTGCAAAGAAACCAGAGGGCATGGACTGAAGCTCTCAAAATGCATGGCAGGCTTCCAGGTCCCTCTTGGGAGGCTCTACAACACTGAGATGGAGTTTGCTGCTGTAGGAACCAAGGATTACCTCCTCCTTTGTTGCTCTCTCCTCTCTGCACCCCACAGCTGTTGTCATAATAGAGGTATCATTGTCTTTCTTCCCTCTATGTGCAACAACTTTATTTGCATTGTTTTTAATCACTATTGAAAATCTGATCTGCAATCTAGATGTTACCCAGTTTACAGCTGTATAAAAGTCACTAGCTGGTGGGTAGCACAACCAAGGAGTCAACCTGGGTCTTTCTGGCCATTGAGCCTGCCCTTTTTCCATTGTCCTCTGGCCTCGTTTACCACTTTAGCACTATCTCCAACTCTAATCTTAACAAAGGTTTCTAAAAACATTTATAAAGAAATATTCCTGAGGATAATTTTTTTTCTCAACTTGAGATGTGTTTTTCTTCCTTCCCTACAGAGTACAAAATTATGAGAATCCACACATATACATACTTGTGAAACTGTAGTGCGAGTCACTACTCTTGAGTGATATTACATATAGTTTGGCTGCAAGAAAATTAAACCCTGTCCAGAAATAGTTCCCAAGACCAGTAACTTTCGTGGGGGAAAGAAAGGAAGAAAGAAAGTGGGTCGCTCAGCTGTGTCTGACTTTTTGTGACTCCATGGACTGTAGCCTACGAGACCCCTCTGGCCATGGAATTTTCCAGGCAAGAGTACTGGAGTGGGTTGTCATTTCCTTTGTGGGGAGGGGATGTATAAAAACAGATGCCCCAAAAAAAAAAAAAAAAAAAAAAAAGAGTGAAGAAAAAAAAGCCTCCCAACCCCAGAGAATAAATAAGTATAATATATATAATATTTAGTTCAGTGTTCTGAAAAGGTTGAGACATACTCAAGGTTAGTCACACAGTAAATTAGTAATGGAATCATATCCAGCCTTTGGACATTCATTCCACTACTTTTTCCTGATTCTGCATTTTTCCTGTGAAGCTTCTCAGGTATCAAGAGAGAAAAACTTTTTAATCAAAATGAATGGTGGAGGAAAAAGTGTTTAAGACACTCCAGGAATAGTGTTAACTGTAGAGGTAGGGTCTGTAAGGTTTGCGCCCTTTTGAGGTCGCCCACCTCCTTGAATCCATGTATCACGCATACGTATCGTGCTTACACAGCATCTTCTGCTCCAGGCCTCCTCTCAGGCCTGAGCACATACTCCATGGACGTGTTGCAAGGACCATTCGTTCCAATGAAACACCTGCAGGGGCAACTTGAGATGGAGCAAAACATGTCTCTCTCAACATCCTCCTTTCCCTCTCATGCCCTCTAACTCCTTTTGATATACATATGAGCCCTCTTACAGCCCCTAAAATCCTCTTTGTATGTTTTATTACCAAACATTTTGTTCTGATGTGTTAACTTTTATACAATTCTGCAACAAATTATCTGCTGATAGTAGTCACTTGTATTTGTGTAACTCATTAGATTAAGTACCGTCATATGCTGTTTTATTTTTCTTGTTAACTGCCAAGTGGAACAGACAGGTAGGTTATCCACATTTTACAAACAGTAATAATACAGGGCTGCTCCTGCTAAGTCGCTTCAGTCGTGTCCGATTCTTCGCGACCCCATGGACTGCAGCCTACCAGGCTCCTCCATCCATGGGATTTTCCAGGCAAGAGTACTGGAATGGGGTGCCATCGCCTTCTCCGAATACAGGGCTGGAGGGGTTAAAAGACTTGTCCAAGGTCACACTGGGCAGTGAGCAGTGGTGTCAGATGGACCTGGTGTTTTATGAGTCCTAACAGGGCGTTCATCACAGAGCTGCATTTCCTCATTGTGTAGTTTCACATTGAGAGACATACCTGATGATGGAAAGGTGTTTAATGCAGAAGGACTCTGACTGTAATTTCAGGTTTTATAGCAGCAATTAGCCAAAGGTATACTTTGGTGGCACCTCTTGATTTATACCATGGAAGCCAAATCTTAAGGAAGATCATTAGAAGCATTTCTCCCTCTGAAGTCTTATCCCATGGTAAGCATTTGACAAATACTTTTATTCAGAAAAAAAGGAAGTACACTTATGTGCCAGAGGGAAACAGAAGTCAGTACTAAGCCAAAATACTCAGGATTTCTTTTATTTACTATGTTCTAGAGCTACTGGGCTTCCCTAGTAGCTGGTAAAGAATCTGCCTGCAATGCAGGAGACCCCGGTTTGATTCCTGGGTTGGGACGATCCCCTGGAGAAGGGATAGGCTACCCACTCCAGTATTCTTTGGCTTCCCTGGTGGCTCAGATGGTAAAGAATCCACCTGCAATGCGGGAGACATGGGTTCGATCCCTGAGTGAGGAAGATTCCCTGGAGGAGGGCATGGCAACCTACTCTAGTATCCTTGCCTGGAGAATCCCCATGGACACAGGAGCCTGGCAGGCTATAGTCCATGGGGTTGCAAAGAGTTGGACATGCTTGAGCAACTGAGCACAGCACAGGGCATTTTAATTAGAGGTTTTTAAGTTTTGAGAGAGATGTTAAGCAAATAAATACAGGGCATGAAATTTATAGGAAATTGGTGAGCAGCTAACGTGACAATGGAATTCATTACTGGGCATATGTTGTCCATTTACTACTTCAAAAACTGAGGAATTTCCCAGGTGAAATCTAAAACTGGCGCCTATACACAGAGGACAAGGAGAGAGAAGAGAAAGGCAGATCACTCCAGAATGGTAGGTGGAGGTTTAATAAGCAAGGCAACTTACACACGAGGCTTGCCTTGGGCAGTCACAAGACAGGGCAATCTTATCCACCTGCCAGAATCTTGAAAGTGTACATGGAGGCTTTAACTGCTTCAGTCACTATGCAGTTCAAATGGTCCTAAGAACACCTCACTCTCTCTAAACTATGTCCTTGAAACTCCTAGTGTGGGAATGGTGGGCAGAGTGTACATTCCGAGGATGGGAGGGTGTAAGAAGCCTCCAATTTCTCACATCTAATTTGCGGTTCAACTGGTGGTCACATCCCCTGGATGACCTCCTACAACAGCATCACGTTGGCTATGGGTTCTTTAGAAGATTCAGTTGCATAATAATGTCTTAGGTTCTTTAGAAAATGAAGACCAGAACTATAAATACTTTCAATTGGATACAGTATTCTTATGGTTAAGGAGCAAACAATTTGTGTATCTCTGGAAGAAAAGGTGCCAGTTATATAAACTTGGTAACGAGATAATGTGTTTGATAATAATTTTTTTTATTTGTCCAAAGGGAATTTGTAATTTCTATGGAAGCATTTTTATAAATGGTTGCTTTAAAATCCTTGTAGATAATTCAGGTATCTGATCAATTTCCAGTGTTGCTGACTAGAGTTTTCAGTTCAGTTCGGTCGCTCAGTTGTGTCCGACTTTTTGCAACCCCATGGGCTGCAGCACCCCAGGCCTCCCTGTCTATCACCAACACCTGAAATCAACTCAAACTCATGTCCATTGAGTCGGTGATGCCATCCAACCATCTCATCCTCTGTCGTTCCCTTCTCCTCCTGCCCTCAACCTTTCCCAGCATAGGGGTCTTTTCAAATGAGTCAGTTCTTTGCATCAGGTGGTCAAAGTATTGGAGTTTCACCTTCAACATCAGTCCTTCCAATGAATATTCAGGACTGATCTCCTTTAGAATGATCTAGATCCTCCTTTAGGTTGGATCTCCTTGCAGTACAAGGGACTCTCAAGAGTCTTCTCCAACACCACAGTTCAAAAGCATCAATTCTTTGGTGCTCAGCTTTCTTTATAGTGCAACTCTCACATCCACATATGACCAATGGAAAAACCATAGCTATGACTAGATGCAACTTTGCTGGCAAAGTAATGTCTCTGCTTTTTAATATGCTATCTAGCTTCATCATAACTTTTCTTCCAAGGAGCAAGCGTCTTTTAATTTCATGATTGCAAACACCATCTGCAGTGATTTTGGAGCCCCCCCAAAATAAAGTCTGCCACTGTTTCCCTTGTTTCCCCATCTATTTGCCTTGAAGTGATGGGACCAGAAGCATGATCTTCGTTTTCTGAATGTTGAGTTTGAAGCCAACTTTTTCACTCTCCTCTTTCACTTTCATCATAGGCTCTTTAGTTCTTCACTTTCTGCCATAAGGGTGGTGTCATCTGCATATCTGAGGTTATTGATATTTCTCCCAGCAATCTTGATTCCAGCTTGTGCTTCATCCAGCCCAGCATTTCTCATGATGTACTCAGGACATAAGTTAAACAATATACAGCCTTGACATACTCCTTTCCCTATTTGGAACTAGTCTTTTGTTCCACGCTCAGTTCTCACTGTTGCTTCCTGACCTGCATACACATTTCTCAGGAGGCAGATATGATGGTCTGGTATTCCCATCTCTTACAGAATTTTCCAGAGTTTGTGGTGATCTACATAGTCAAAAGCTTTGGCATAGTCAATAAAGCAGAAATAGATGTTTTTCTCGAACTCTCCTGCTTTCTCGATGATCCAGCGGATGTTGGCAATTTGATCTCTGGTTCCTCTGCCATTTGTGAAACCAGCTTAAACATTTGGAAGTTCACGGTTCACATACTGTTGAAGCCTGGCTTGGAGAATTTTAAGCATTACTTTACTACCATGTGAGTTGAGTGCAATTGTGCAGTAGTTTGAGCATTCTTTGGCATTGCCTTTCTTTGGAATTGGAATGAAAAGTGACTTTTTCCAGTCCTGTGGCAACTGCTAAGTTTTCCAAATTTGTTGACATATTGAGTGCAATACTTTCACAGCATCATCTTTTAGGATTTGAAATAGCTCAACTGGAATTCCATCACCTCCACTAGCTATGTTCATAGTGATGCTTCCTAAGGTCCACTTGACTTCACATTCCAGGATGTCTGGCTCTTGGTGAGTGATCACACAATCATGGTTATCTGGGTCATGAAGATCTTTTTCATTCAGTTCCTCTGTATATTCTTGCCACCTCTTCTTAATATCTTCTGCTTCTGTTAGGTCCATACCATTGTATCCTTTATTGTGTTCATCTTTGCATGAAATGTGCCCTTTGTATCTCTAATTTTCTTGAAGAGATCTCTAGTCTTTCCCACTCTATAGTTTTCCTTTATTTCTTTGCACTGATTACTGAGGAAGGCTTTCTTATCTCTCCTTGCTATTCTTTGGAACTCTGCATTCAAATGGGTATATTTTTCCTTTTCTCCTTTACCTTTAGCTTCTCTTCTTTTCACAGCTATTTGTAAGGCCTCCTCAGACAACCATTTTGCTTTTTTGCATTTCTTTTTCTTGAGGTTTATCTTTACTCATTTACCTTGTGGTTTTCCTGGTTTTTGGTATAAGAAGTGATTTTCGATTGTATCCTGGACAGTTTGGATATAATTTTCTTGAGAATTGAATCCTTTTCATCTTTATGAGGTAATCTTCCTGCTAAGGTGTAGCTTAAGGGAGGACCAGATGGGTGTATGTGTCAGGTTNTTTATCTTTACTCATTTACCTTGTGGTTTTCCTGGTTTTTGGTATAAGAAGTGATTTTCGATTGTATCCTGGACAGTTTGGATATAATTTTCTTGAGAATTGAATCCTTTTCATCTTTATGAGGTAATCTTCCTGCTAAGGTGTAGCTTAAGGGAGGACCAGATGGGTGTATGTGTCAGGTTTCCTAAAGGGTCTCTGCTGATATAGGAAGCAGAGGACTGGTTTACACATTTCCTTGCAAGTGGATGCTTCCCACCTGGTCCTACTGATACCTTCCCAGTGAAAGTGGGACATCAACTGATACCACCTCATTGCCTCCAAGTGGTGTAGAACCAGGTCCTGCTGACATCAAGGATGAAGGTGCAGAGAGCTGATTCACCTGCTTTGTTGCTACAGGAGAGGGAGGCAATTCAACAAGGCATCCTTGACAACGAGGGAGAGGAAGGGAGTTGAGTGCCAACTGACTGCATCTCACACCTCATTGTTGCCAGGTAGGCATGGAAGTTCAGCCATCTACTGGGCTCTAGTGACATGAGTGATGGGGAAAGCAAGTGCCCACTAGATGTGCCTCACTGTTCACTGAGTTTCGTTGCTGCCTGATGGGGGTGGGATGATCTGCTCGCTGCTGGACCTCACTGGATGCTATCCTGATGGAAGAGTCTGAGGGTTACCAGAATGGTGTAGGGTGGCAAATCAGCTTTCCACTTAGGCCCTCCTAAACTGTGAGGTGGGAGAAATGCAGTTTTCCTTTAGGAAGTTGCCTGGAGTAAGGCAGTGCTACCAAAAGGCTTTCTGCTGATAGGCCACCTCTTTTCAAGTATTTTGAGTAGGGAATAGGCTTTTCTTCAAGTAATCTTTTTTTGTCCATGCTTGTTGGTGATTTCTGGTTTGAGGCTTCTGCGATGTCTGGAATATATGTTCTCGAAATCTTAGTTTGAAGAGGGAGGAACTCTGCCTCTCTAAGAGGTGGAAATGTTGCTGCTGCTGCTAAGTCGCTTCAGTCGTGTCCGACTCTGTTTGACCCCACAGACGGGGGCCCACCAGACTCCCCTGTCCCTGGGATTCTCCAGGCAAGAACACTGGAATGGGTTTGCCATTTCCCTCTGCAATGCATGACAGTGAAAAGTGAAAGTGAGGTCTCTCAGTCGTGTCTGACTCTTAGCAACCCCATGGACTGCAGCCTACCAGGCTCCTCGGTCCATGGGATTTTCCAGGCAAAAGTACTGGAGTGGGGTGCCATTGCCTTCTGCAGAGGTGGAAATGGGGCTACTCCAATATTGGAACTAAACGTCTCAGTAACTATTTTTAAATAATTAATTGCCAACATCTGCTGGATAATCAAAAAAGCAAGAAAGTTCCAGAAAAACATCTATTTCTGCTTTATTGACTATGTGAAAGCCTTTGACTGTGTAGATCACAATAAACTGTGGAAAATTCTGAAAGAGATGGGCATACAAGAAACCTGTATGCAGGTCAGGAAGCAACAGTTAGAACTGGATATGGAGCAACAGACTGGTTCCAAATAGGAAAAGGAGTACATCAAGGCTATATATTGTCACCCTGCTTATTTAACTTATATACAGAGTGATTCATGAGAAACGCTGGGCTGGAAGAAGCACAAGCTGGAATCAAGATTGCCAGGAGAAATATCAATAACCTCAGATATGCAGATGATACCACCCTTATGGCAGAAAGTGAAGAAGAACTAAAAAGCCTCTTGAGAGTGAAAAAGTTGGCTTAAAGCTCAACATTCAGAAAACTAAGATCATGGCATCCAGTCCCATCACTTCATGGCAAATAGACGGGGAAACAGTGGCTGACTTTATTTCTCTGGGCTCCAAAAATCACTGCAGATGGTCACTGCAGCTATGAAATTAAGACACTTACTCCTTGGAAGGAAAGTTATGAGCAACCTAGATAGCATATTGAAAAGCAGAGACATTACTTTACCAACAAAGGTGCGTCTAGTCATAGCTATGGTTTTTCCAGTAGTCATGTATGGATGTGAGAGTTGGACTGTGAAGAATGCAGAGCGCCAAAGAATTGATGCTTTTGAACTGTCGTGTTGGAGAAGAGTCTTGAGAGTCCCTTGGAGTGCAAGGAGATCCAACCAGTCCATCCTAAAGGAGATCAGTCCTGGGTGTTCATTGGAAGGACTGATGTTGAAGCTGAAACTCTAATACTTTGGCCACCTGATGCAAAGAGCTGACTCATTTGAAAAGACCATGATGCTGGGAAAGGTTGGGGCAGGAGGAGAAGGGGATGACAGAGGATGAGTTGGGTGGGTGGCATCACAGACTGGATGGACATGGGTTTGAGTGGACTCCAGGAGTTGGTGATGGACAGGGAGGCCTGGTATGCTGCAGTTCATGGGATTGCAGAGTCGGACATGACTCAGCAACTATTTGATATGCTATTTGGTAAGAATATTTCCATGGTCCTTGTCGTTAGAGTATTGTGTGTGTGTCTATGTGCACGCATGTGCGTATATGGTTGCATGTACAAAGACAAATTTGAATGGTTTAAATTTTCCTTTCCCTAATACCCATTTAACATATTTTGCCTTCTTTTCTTACACACATGTACACACACACACACACACACACACACACACACACTTTTGTGTTGTTGATCTACCCTGCAAGCTTACTTGCACNGTGCACGCATGTGCGTATATGGTTGCATGTACAAAGACAAATTTGAATGGTTTAAATTTTCCTTTCCCTAATACCCATTTAACATATTTTGCCTTCTTTTCTTACACACATGTACACACACACACACACACACACACACACACACACTTTTGTGTTGTTGATCTACCCTGCAAGCTTACTTGCACTATTCTATTACCCTGACTACAGTTTATTTCAAATCTTGCCCAGTAATTCCTTGCCTTAGGGTGGATGTAAAAAATCAAGAGCATTAACTTTTTTTTCCCCCGAAAATATCTTTATTTTCTACCTTTGGTTCGCAGCTTGGGAGAAGGATCCAAGTCTTCCTTGATGTCTCAGACAGTAAAAAAAAAAATCTGCCTGGAATATGGGAGACTGGGGTTCAGTCCATGGGTTAGAAGATCCTGTGGAGAAGAAAATGGCAGCTCACACCAGTATTCTTGCCTGGAGAATCCCATGGACAGAGGAGCCTGGCGAGCTATAGTCCATGGGGTTGCAGTCAGATATGACTGAGCTGCTACTGCTGCTGCTAAGTCGCTTCAGTCGTGTCCGACTCTGTGTGATCCCATAGACAGCAGCCCACCAGGTTCCCCGTCCCTGGGATTCTCCAGGCAAGAACACTGGAGTGGGTGGTCATTTCCTTCTCCAATACATGAAAGTAAAAAGTGAAAGCGAAGTCGCTCAGTCGTGTCCGACTCTTAGCGACCCCATGGACTGCAGCCCACCACACTCCTCCATCCATAGGATTTTCCAGGCAAGAGTACTGGAGTGGGGTGCCATTGCCTTCTCCAGTACGTGCTTGAGGCTGAGCCTATTGAGCAGATACTCACCCAGGCCGTGGGCAGCCAGCTGACAGAGATTAGTCACGTGGTTGCTATCTTGGTGAGTTTCACTTCTCAACCCGGAAGTCCTTCATCCCGGAAGTTAGAGATCTAGGGGCCTGCTGCCTGAACCTGGGGCGTTCGGATCCAAAAGAGCCTTGTTAGGTTCTTCTCCATAACGACGGTAGGTTCCATAGCATCAAAGGTTTTGCCCCACTTGTCTTGGAACGGCTTCCCCACGGTAGGTTCTGGAAGAGGGCTCAGCTGCAGTCGTTTGTGTGTTAAAGAGAGGCTTGGCGGCCTCGCTTTTCTCCTCGGCCAACTCAACGAAATGGCGCATGTCTTCCCGAGTCACATGGTGGTAGTCAAAGTAGAAGCCCAGCGATAGGTAACTGGAAGGGGGCCTGCAGATACATGTGGACCAGGCAGTTGCCTGAGTCCTCCACCTCGGTAGAATAATTCTGGGAGTATCTTGGAAGGCCATGGTTGAGTGAGGATACGAAACTCAGCTTAGGTTCCAAAGGTTGCATTTGGAAAGGAGGTTGGAGTGGAGTCGGAGGCCAGGAGCCAGGGCGGCCCTGGGTCTCTTCCGTCTTAACACTGTTGAAACGAGAGACTGAACTGGTGGGCCACCTGGCTGCAGTGCCAAGAGTATTAACTGTTTAAAAAAGCTTTCACTTTATTTATTGTTTTTGTTTTTGGCTGTGCTTGGTCTTCACTGTCATGCGCTGGATTTCTCTAGTTTCAGAGAGTAGTGGGGGTGGAGGGCGAGCTGCTCTCTAGTTGCTGAACTCGGGCTTCTGGTTGCAGCGGTTTCCCTCCTTACAGAGCACGGGCTCTAGCGTGCTCAGGCTTCAGTAGTTGCAGTACATGGACTCAGTAGTTGCAGTCGGCACGCTCTAGAGCACAGGTGCAGTAGTTGTGGCACAGGGGCCTAGCTGCCGCAAGGAATGTGGCATCTTCCCAGACCTGGGAAGGAGCCCGCCGTGTCCCTTGCATTGCAAGGTGGATTCTTAACCACTGGACCACCAGGGAAGCCCAGCAGTATTAACTTTTTAACTCAGATCCCCAGTTTCCTGTGCTATTGGAATTTTGGCTTAATGGCCTTACATGGAGAATTTCTTGAGTTCAGGTCTCTGACTACTCAGCTTTTTATCTGTAGCATCTAGGCTCAGTTCCTGGCACCTCCCAGGTTCTCAGTGACTATTTGTTAGCATAAACTGTCTATATAAACATTTTCCCCCCCAGTACCCTTGCCTCTGATTGGAAATCCTTTCTTTGCACATTCTCAGATGCAACTTGTTAATTTACATGAAAGAGAAAGGCATGGCCCACCTGATGTTGGACCGTCTCACCATGGTAGTTTAGCGCTTCAGTTGTCTGTTGCTGTGTAATACACTGCCTCAAAGCTTGGTCACTTAAAACAACAATGATTTTGCAATTTGGATAGGATTTGGTAGAGCTTAGCTCTGTTCCATGTGTCACCAGCTGGGGTGTTTTAACTGGGGTTGGAGGATATACTTTCAAGATGGTACACTTGGGTAATTGGCAGTTGGTACTGGCTATTGACTAGGAGCTCAAATGAAGACTGTCAGCCAGAGGTTTGGATTATATTTCACAAGAGCTGTTTGGGCTTTCTTACAACACAGTGGCTAGATTTCAAGATGTAGAAACTACCTGGTGTTCTTAATACCTTGCTTTGAATACTCATAATATTTCTTTCTCTGCGTTTTATTGGCCAAATTAGTCTTAGACTCAGCAGATTCTAAGGGAAAGAAGGTAAGTGCCACCTGTTTATGGGAGAAACACCATGTACATATACGGAGGGGCAGAATTATTAGAAACTCACTTTGGAGAATAATTTTCTGCCATAAAATTTCTTTATAAAATAGGAAATTGAGAGAGGGCAAAAAATAACACATACATCACAGAATTGGTATAAAAATCATATTCCTGGCACATAGCAAGTAGTTGATACATTTTTTGAAAGATTTTTTTGATGTGGACCGTTTTTAAAGTCTTTAAAATTGTTGCAATATTACTTCTGTTTTGTTTTGTTCTGTTTTTTTTGCCACAAGGCATGTGGGATCTTAGTTGCATGACCAGGGATCAAACACACAGCCCATGTGTTGAAAGATGAAGTCTTAAGCACTGGATTGCCAGGGAAGTCCCACTACATTTTAACTAATTTAACTAATTTTCATTGCTATGAGAAAAGGAAAAATTTCTGCAAAACACCAAGTTGGAGAAGAACATAATTTTTCCTCCATGGAAATTATGATATTTTCTTATAATTCCAGTTAGATGATTTTACTGGTTAGTATTTCCTTTGACATCTTTAATTGCCATATTCTCTTTGCTTCTACTTAACTGAAAATTTTTCTTTTTTAAAGATCTCAAACCAGTAGTCCTTAAATGAAAGGACTAACCCACAGTTTTGTAGGGTAATGACTTTTGGTGTCTCTGTTGGAATCCTTTTCCTTTTTATACTTTGTTGTAGGCTTTTTTTTCTTCTTGATATCACTTTTCAGTCCTGCCACATTATGCTTTGAGAAAGCAGTTCTCTGTAGAGATACAATGAATGATATTGGAATGACATGCCCTGGAAGCTGCTCCTGGTTCTCTCTTTGGAAATTCCTGTGCAGTTAGGCCTTTAGGAAGTTTACAGGTCAGCAGAGGTCATCAGCCAGATAAATCTGAAGAATAACCAGTGGAGCTAGATAAATTCAAGTCAGGTAATCTCTATATTTTAGCAGTTTCAACAAGATAATTTCTTATTTATACACCAGAGATGGGAATTGATGCTAAATAATATGCAACTACAATTATGTAAATTTATTTTTAGTGGTTGAGATGTTAGCCAGACTTTTTATTCACCAGTGTGTGGTGTCTTTGTAACTAGCTTTTTTGTATATGAAAAAAGCAATCAGGTTTGTGCCGTTTTCTCATAACACTGCTAATTTCCATTCTTTTCTTTTGATTCTGTGTCCAGACCTGTAATTCCTTCAAGTGATTAAGACTGCAAGTTTTTTCTTCTACACCTGATATTTTCTTTCTGTGATTATTCATCTCTTTAGTTCTTTTAATAGCCACGTTTTATTAATGATCATTTACCATTGCAGTAATAAACTCTGTGTCATTTAGTCCTTCCGGAATTTTCTGATTCCTGATTACAGTGTAACATATTGCCTGATTAATTGCTCATCGTTGCTGTTTTCAGCTTCTGTGTGCACTAGTTAAGCTTATTTCTTCCCTTTTTGGCTTTTCTAGCCCCTGAAGATTTTAATTTACAAAAACCTTATTAGTTATCTCCAACTCCTCTCACTTCCTTTTGGCATTCCCTGATAGCACAGAGCATATGTGGAATATATATATATCTGGTTACTATTTACTCTTATTTAAGTCTAGCACAGAAGTTCTCAGATTTTAGTGTAACTTAGAAGCACCTAGAAGGCTTTTTAAAACATAGTTTCTGGGTCCCTCTCCCAGAGTAGATCTGGTTGCGGACAGAGAATTCACATGGCTAACAAGTTCCCAGGTAAGCTGATGCTACCTAGCCAGGACCAAGCCTTGAGAACCCCTGGTGGTTAAGAGTCTAGGCTCTAGGTTTTGCTGATATGATTTCAGATCACAGTTCTGCCACTTAACTTTCTTAATCATGTGACCTTGAAACAGCTAAGGCCTCACAATTTAATCTTTGTAAATCACAGTTTTCACTTTTATAGAATGGAAAGAGAAGTAACCTTTTAAACTTGTAACTATGAGGTGAATTGATCCATATAAAGCACTGAGTGCAGTTGCTGCTGCTGCTGCTAAGTTGCTTCAGTCGTGTCCAACTCTGTGCGATCCCATAGACGGCAGCCCACCAGGCTCCACTGTCCCTGTTGCCATTTCCTTCTCCAATACATGAAAGTAAAAAGTGAAAGTGAGGTCTCTCAGTCGTGTCCGACTCTTAGTGACCCCATGGACTATAGCCTACCAGGCTCCTCCGTCCATGGGATTTTCCAGGCAAAAGTACAGATGTGTATAAGAGACAGCTCTTTGGAAATTCCTGTGCAGTTAGGCCTTTAGGAAGTTTACAGGTCAGCAGAGGTCATCAGCCAGATAAATCTGAAGAATAACCAGTGGAGCTAGATAAATTCAAGTCAGGTAATCTCTATATTTTAGCAGTTTCAACAAGATAATTTCTTATTTATACACCAGAGATGGGAATTGATGCTAAATAATATGCAACTACAATTATGTAAATTTATTTTTAGTGGTTGAGATGTTAGCCAGACTTTTTATTCACCAGTGTGTGGTGTCTTTGTAACTAGCTTTTTTGTATATGAAAAAAGCAATCAGGTTTGTGCCGTTTTCTCATAACACTGCTAATTTCCATTCTTTTCTTTTGATTCTGTGTCCAGACCTGTAATTCCTTCAAGTGATTAAGACTGCAAGTTTTTTCTTCTACACCTGATATTTTCTTTCTGTGATTATTCATCTCTTTAGTTCTTTTAATAGCCACGTTTTATTAATGATCATTTACCATTGCAGTAATAAACTCTGTGTCATTTAGTCCTTCCGGAATTTTCTGATTCCTGATTACAGTGTAACATATTGCCTGATTAATTGCTCATCGTTGCTGTTTTCAGCTTCTGTGTGCACTAGTTAAGCTTATTTCTTCCCTTTTTGGCTTTTCTAGCCCCTGAAGATTTTAATTTACAAAAACCTTATTAGTTATCTCCAACTCCTCTCACTTCCTTTTGGCATTCCCTGATAGCACAGAGCATATGTGGAATATATATATATCTGGTTACTATTTACTCTTATTTAAGTCTAGCACAGAAGTTCTCAGATTTTAGTGTAACTTAGAAGCACCTAGAAGGCTTTTTAAAACATAGTTTCTGGGTCCCTCTCCCAGAGTAGATCTGGTTGCGGACAGAGAATTCACATGGCTAACAAGTTCCCAGGTAAGCTGATGCTACCTAGCCAGGACCAAGCCTTGAGAACCCCTGGTGGTTAAGAGTCTAGGCTCTAGGTTTTGCTGATATGATTTCAGATCACAGTTCTGCCACTTAACTTTCTTAATCATGTGACCTTGAAACAGCTAAGGCCTCACAATTTAATCTTTGTAAATCACAGTTTTCACTTTTATAGAATGGAAAGAGAAGTAACCTTTTAAACTTGTAACTATGAGGTGAATTGATCCATATAAAGCACTGAGTGCAGTTGCTGCTGCTGCTGCTAAGTTGCTTCAGTCGTGTCCAACTCTGTGCGATCCCATAGACGGCAGCCCACCAGGCTCCACTGTCCCTGTTGCCATTTCCTTCTCCAATACATGAAAGTAAAAAGTGAAAGTGAGGTCTCTCAGTCGTGTCCGACTCTTAGTGACCCCATGGACTATAGCCTACCAGGCTCCTCCGTCCATGGGATTTTCCAGGCAAAAGTACAGATGTGTATAAGAGACAGCTCTTTGGAAATTCCTGTGCAGTTAGGCCTTTAGGAAGTTTACAGGTCAGCAGAGGTCATCAGCCAGATAAATCTGAAGAATAACCAGTGGAGCTAGATAAATTCAAGTCAGGTAATCTCTATATTTTAGCAGTTTCAACAAGATAATTTCTTATTTATACACCAGAGATGGGAATTGATGCTAAATAATATGCAACTACAATTATGTAAATTTATTTTTAGTGGTTGAGATGTTAGCCAGACTTTTTATTCACCAGTGTGTGGTGTCTTTGTAACTAGCTTTTTTGTATATGAAAAAAGCAATCAGGTTTGTGCCGTTTTCTCATAACACTGCTAATTTCCATTCTTTTCTTTTGATTCTGTGTCCAGACCTGTAATTCCTTCAAGTGATTAAGACTGCAAGTTTTTTCTTCTACACCTGATATTTTCTTTCTGTGATTATTCATCTCTTTAGTTCTTTTAATAGCCACGTTTTATTAATGATCATTTACCATTGCAGTAATAAACTCTGTGTCATTTAGTCCTTCCGGAATTTTCTGATTCCTGATTACAGTGTAACATATTGCCTGATTAATTGCTCATCGTTGCTGTTTTCAGCTTCTGTGTGCACTAGTTAAGCTTATTTCTTCCCTTTTTGGCTTTTCTAGCCCCTGAAGATTTTAATTTACAAAAACCTTATTAGTTATCTCCAACTCCTCTCACTTCCTTTTGGCATTCCCTGATAGCACAGAGCATATGTGGAATATATATATATCTGGTTACTATTTACTCTTATTTAAGTCTAGCACAGAAGTTCTCAGATTTTAGTGTAACTTAGAAGCACCTAGAAGGCTTTTTAAAACATAGTTTCTGGGTCCCTCTCCCAGAGTAGATCTGGTTGCGGACAGAGAATTCACATGGCTAACAAGTTCCCAGGTAAGCTGATGCTACCTAGCCAGGACCAAGCCTTGAGAACCCCTGGTGGTTAAGAGTCTAGGCTCTAGGTTTTGCTGATATGATTTCAGATCACAGTTCTGCCACTTAACTTTCTTAATCATGTGACCTTGAAACAGCTAAGGCCTCACAATTTAATCTTTGTAAATCACAGTTTTCACTTTTATAGAATGGAAAGAGAAGTAACCTTTTAAACTTGTAACTATGAGGTGAATTGATCCATATAAAGCACTGAGTGCAGTTGCTGCTGCTGCTGCTAAGTTGCTTCAGTCGTGTCCAACTCTGTGCGATCCCATAGACGGCAGCCCACCAGGCTCCACTGTCCCTGTTGCCATTTCCTTCTCCAATACATGAAAGTAAAAAGTGAAAGTGAGGTCTCTCAGTCGTGTCCGACTCTTAGTGACCCCATGGACTATAGCCTACCAGGCTCCTCCGTCCATGGGATTTTCCAGGCAAAAGTACTGGAGTGGGTTGCCATTTCCTACTGAGTGCAGTGGGAAGATGTAAATACTCAAAATGTTAGCTGGTAGTATTTTTTAACCAGATGTAACAAATTAATGTGCAAGCTCAATTACTAAAATTAAGAAAATATGCCCCCCTCTATTAAGTTAATCATTTATCTCTGGATCTTGATTTTCTTTTTAATACTGATGAGGTAGAAATTTCTTTTTTTTTTTTTTTCTTAAGATTGGCCATGTAGACAGAAAGATTTGGTAGAAAGATCATGAGATTTGGAATCAGGAAAATGCCTGGGTTCCAGTCTAGACTCTGCTATTCCTAGCTTTGTGAGTCATAGCAATTTTCCTCATCTCTCTGATCCAAGTTTCCTCTAAATATCTTCAAAAGTGGTGATATAAATGGTAAGGACTGTTACATGGATCAGATGAACTAGATCACTTGAAAGTTTTTTTTTCTCTTAATATTCAGTACAGGTATTGCTATTTTTATTGAGAATAAGGGTCTAGAGCAATTTTTAAAAATTTTTATTGGGGTCTAGTTGATTTACAATGTTGTGGTTAGCTTCAGGTATACAGCCGGAGCAATTCTTATTGTACCTATTATCATGAAAAATTATGCTTCTGTGGAGTGACAATTATGGAAAAGTTTTTTCCATTGTAATTATTTCGAGTTGGTGGTGACTCTAACTGGGAATTGTGGAACACTTAGATATGTGAGTGTGTTATCTTTTATTAGTAATCTAGCCAGATTGCTTTCTTATTGGCTGAAATGCTGGGTACATTTTTCAGACATTTTACCTGAAAGGAATTAACATCTGAATGACCATATTTCACAATGATGCAAGGAGAAAGAAAAAAAATGTGTCTACTAATGACTGGACCAAAGGCATATTTTAGAAACCTTTGCCCCATGGTGTGAGTTGCTAAGTTTTGATAATGGATTTTGGATGAAAATCAGGGGCTTATTTTCAGTTTGGGACTGTATGATTCTTTCAGAAGAGGAAAGAAGAGAAAATAACAAAGTTTTAAATGTAGCACTGAACACTCTGTTAGGCGCTGTGGGAGAGATGAAAATGAACCACACACATTTCATCCTTTAATTGTGTTTCTCTCTCAGGAAGCACAACAACATTCCAAAGTCACTACATATGTCATAAAGAAGGTCAAGTCAGAAGGCTGAGAGCATTTAAAGGAGGAAGAGATTATGTCCGGCTGGAGGCTCAGCCTCCTCCCAATTTTGGGCCCCACTCTGAGCCACATTAAGCTCATGTATCTGAGTATCGTATGGAATCTGGAAAGGACTTGGTGAGCCCAATTTATTGACCTTCACAGAGGATTATATTTAAACCATCTCAGACAGATGAGAATCTATCCCCCATTGGGGGAAGAAATCTTTCCCTTGAAAGAGATTCTATAACCTTCTTTATTAACTCATTTCAGTATTTAACAGCCTTCTCTGGCAGCTGAGAAACCTGCTTTAACTCCCACACGCCCATCAGAATTTGTCCTTTCTGGGCTTGCTGAATGCAGACTTGTATCTCAGTGTTAGGCGACCATCATCCTAACTCCAGGGATCCTGGTGTCATTGCCTCATTAGGTGATTAAACAATTAAATAAACAATTTGGGGGTTGGGATATAGCCCTGGCTAAGAGCATTGAGAGGCAGTAGCTTTGGATTAGAGTCCTGACTCTTGTCGGGTTTCCCTGATGGCTCAGATGGTAAAGAACCTGGCTTCAATGCAGGAGACCTAGGTTCAGTCCCTGGGTAGGAACAATCCCTTGGAGAAGGGAATGGCAACCTGCTGCAGTATTCTTGCCTGGAGAATTGTATGCAAAGAGGAGCCTGGCGGGCTGCAGTCCATGGGGTTACAGAGGAGTTGGACACACTTTCACTTTATTTTTCACTTTCCTGACTCTGTCTGTTTATTGTCCTGGAACCTAGGACAAAGTCACTTGAAACCTCTGAGCCTCAATTTTCTTATCCACAGACTGGAAATAGCATCATATTTATCTCTTAATAAATATCATCTCTACCTCTTAGGGTTGTTATGAGGATTAAATTTAAAAGATCCATGTTTGGGTTACAGTACATGAAATCATTTTGTGACCATCTTGACCAATTAACAGCTAGCAATTTTATGTCATTCAAGCTAATCATGGCTTAGCAAAGCACCTAGAATCTACCAAAGACTCAACATGAATAGCAGTTTTTAGAAACAAAGGATTTCTTATTGTTGTTACTACATTGTTGTCATTAGTGTTATCATGGCATACATATTCAGGCTCAGCGCTGGAGGATATTCCTGCAAACAAACCGCTACAGAATGGCGAGCACATTGATTATGGAGCTGCATGTGAGACCATACATGTGCAGAAGACAGAGCATCTGGGTCGGCCTGCAGAAGGTATTGAAAGCTCAGGGAGGTGGCAGCATTTGAAATGGGGCCTTGGAGGGTGAGTTGGAGTTTTCTAGGTAGAAACCAATGAAGAATCTCACACAGAAGCAAGAGCCTGCGCCCGAGGTACAGAGGTGGGAGAGAGTGTGGGAGCTTGAGGAACCTGTCTTGATTCCATATGGTGCGTGTAAAATAGGACTGTGGGGGTGGAAGGAATTGAGAGCAGAGAGAGGAGGAGGGGTGCGCTGGAGATTTCATTGGAGAAGTGTCCTGATTGGTTTTGCAAGCTGGAAAGTTTCCCCTGGAGATTTTGAAGAAAATGATTGGCCTGGAGCAAGTGTGGAGGATTTGTAAGAAGAGAGACTTGTAAGAAGGCTGTTACAGCTGCTAAGCCAAGAGAGAGTACAGGGGAGCAGCAGTGTGCTGGGAGTGAATGAAAATGATGTTTTAAAGGTCCTCGTGATGGGAGGGCCAAGGGATGAGGGTGACGGAGAAGTTGTCTGCTGAGTGTATAGTACAGAATATAGGAGCAGGACTAGGGTGTGGAAAACGGGGTGGGAGAGGGGTGAGAAGTTGAGTTTGGAATTTCTTGCATCCTTGTGTGTGAGGGCTTTCCATTTCCTCGGATTTCTGGGAGCCTGTTGATTTTGTTCTGACTGCTGCAGCACGAGTTGCTACGTTCTCACTGGGACCACAGGGATTCACGAGACCCTTCCTTGTTGGCAGATTTTGACAGCACAAATAACACTTTGCTTTTCTGGTTTCACCAGTGTCTTGCCTTCACAAGGACATTGGTCATGTACCTGTGCTGAGGCAATGGATGATAACTTTAAAAAAGAATAGCTAATTTTAATGAAGAAATTTTTAAAAATTTTAATGATTTTTTTATTATTGTTTGCTGTGGGTCTTTGTTGGTGCACAAGGGCTTTCTCTAGTCACAGTGAGCAGGGCGACTCTTCATTGTGTTGAGCGGGCTTCTCATTGTGGCGGTTTGTCTTGTTGCAGACCACAGGCTCGAGGCACGTGGGCTTCACTTGTTGCAGCTTGTGGGCTCTAGAGTGCATGCTCAGTAGCTGTGGCACGCAGGCTTAGTTGCTCCAAAGCATGTGGGATCTTCTCTGACCTGGGATCCAACTGATGTCCCCTGCATTACAAGGTGGATTCTTAATGATTGGACCACCAGGGAAGCCCCCCTTTTTAAACTTCTTAAGGTATAGTTGATTTACAATACTGTGTTAATTTCTGATGTACAACAAAATGATTCATTTATATGTGCATATTTATGATATATAAACACACAGTAGGACCTTGTTGTTTAGCCATTCTCTGTATAATACTTCCCATCTGCTAACTCCAAATTCCGAACGCATCCCTCCCCCATCCTTCTCCCCTTTGGCAACCACAAGTGTGTTCTCTACGTCTGTGATTCTGTTTCTGTTTCACAGGTAGATTCATTTTACAGAATGCATATAAAATGACATACAGAATGTCATTTAATGTTGTATTATAGAATCCATATATAAGTGATGTCATATGGTATCTCTCTCTGATTTACTTCACTTAGTATGATCATCTCTAGGTTCATCCGTGTTGCTGCAAATGGCATGTTGTCTCATCCTTTTTGATGGCTGAGTAGTATTGTATATATGTACCACACCTTTTTTATCCATTCGTCAGTTGATGGGCATTTATTTTGTTTCCATGACTTAGCTGTTATAAATAGTGATGCTATGAACGTTAGAGTACATGTATCTTTTTGAATTATGCTTTCATATGAATATATGATGCATATAAGTTAAATAAGCAGGGTGACAATATACAGCTTGATGTACTCCTTTCCTAATTCTGAACCAGTCCATTGTTCCATGTCCGGCTCTCACTGTACTTTTTGAAGTCCATACAGGTTTCTGAGGAGGCAGATAAGGAGGTTTTGTATTCTCATCTCTTTAAGAATGTTCCACAGTTTGTTGTGATCCATATAAAGGCCTTAGCGAAGTCATTGAAACAGAACTAGATGTTTTTCTGGAATTCTCTTGTTTTTTGATGATCCAGAGGATGTTGGCAATTTGATGTCTAGTTCCCCTGCCTTTTCTAAATCCAGCTTGAACATATGGAAGTTCATGGTTCACGTACTGTTGAAGCCTGGCTTGGAGAACTTTGAGCGTTACTTTGCTAGCACGTGAGATGACTGCTGTTGTGCGGTAGGTTGAACATGCTTTGGGATTGCCTTTCTTTGGGATTAGAATGAAAACTGACCTTTTCCGGTCCTGTGACCACTGCTGTATTTTCCAAATTTGCTGACATATTGAGTGCAGCACTTTCACAGCATCATCTTTTAGGACTTGAATTAGCTCAGCTGGAATTCCATCACCTCCACTAGCTTTGTTCTTGGTGATGTTTCCTAAGCCCTACTTGACTTTGCACTCCAAGATGTCTGCCTCTAGATGAGTGATCACACCATCATGGTTACCTGGGTCATGAAGATCTATTTTGTGTAGTTCTGTGTATTCTTGCCACCTCTTCTTAAGATCTTCTGCTTCTGTTAGGTCCATACCGTTTTTGTCCTTTATTGTGCCCATCTTTGCATATAATGTTCCCTTGCTATCTCTCATTTTCTTGAAGAGCTCTCTAATCTTTCCAATCTATTGTTTTCCTCTATTTCTAGCACTGTTCACTTAGGAAAGCATTTTTATCTCTCCTTGCTGTTCTTTGGAACTGTGCATTCAGGTGGGTATATCTTTCCTTTTCTCCTTTCCCTTTCACTTCTCTTTTCTCAGCTGTATTCAAGGCATCCTCAGACAACCATTTTGCCTTTTTGCATTTTTCTTTTTCTTAAGTGTGGTTTTGATCACTACCTCCTGTACATCTTACATCAAAAAAGCAAGAGAGTTCCAGAAAAACATCTACTTCTGCTTTATTGCCTACACCAAAGCCTTTGACTATGTGGATCACAACAAACTCTGGAAAATTCTTAAAGAGATGGGAATGCCAGACCATCTCACCTGTCTTCTGAGAATTCTGTATGCAGTTAGAAGCAACAGTTAGAACTGGGCATGAAACAACCAACTGGTTTCAAATAGGAAAGGGAGTACATCAAACTTGTATATTGTCACCCTGATTATTTAACTTATGTGCAGAATATATAATGCAAAATGCCAGGCTAGATGAAGCACAAGCTGGAATCAGGATTGCCGGGAGAAATATCAATAACCTCAGATACATAGATGATACCACTTTAATGGCACAAAATGAAGAAGAACTAAAGAGCCTCTTGATGAAAGTGAAAGAGGAGAGTGAAAAAGCTGGCTTAAAACTCAACATTCAGAAAACTAAGATCATGGCATCTGGTCCTGTCACTTCATGGCAAATAGATGAGGGAACAAGGAAAACAGTAAGAGACTTTATTTTGAGGGGCTCCAAAGTCACTGCAGATGGTGACTTCAGCCATGAAATTAAAAGACACTTACTCCTTGGAAGAAAAGCTATGACCAACCTAGACAGCATATTGAAGAGCAGAGACATTACTTTGCCAACAAAGGTCTGTCTGATCAAAGCTATAGTTTTTCCAGTAGTTATGTATGGATGTGAGAGTTGGACTATAAAAAAGCTGAGTGCCGAACAATTGATGCTTTTGAACTGTGGTGTTGGAGAAGACTCTTGAGAGTCCCTTGGACTACAAGGAGATCCAACCAGTCCATTGTAAAGGAAATCAGTCCTGAATATTCATTGGAACCTGAAACTACAATACTTTGGCCTCCTAATGTGAAGAACTGACTCATTAGAAAAGACCCTGATGCTGGGAAAGATTGAAGGCATAAGGAGAAGGGGACAACAGAGGATGAGATGGTGTGATGGCATCACCGATTTGGTGGACATGAGTTTGAGCTACCTTTGGGAGTTGGTGGTGGACAGGGAAGCCTCATGTGCTTCCATGGGGTCACAATGAGTGGGCCACTCGAGAGACTGAACTGAACTGAGCTGAGCTCTCATAAAGTGTTATGAACCTCTGTCCATAGTTCTTTAGGCACTGTGTCTATCAGATCTAATCCCTTCAGTCTGTCACTTCCACTATATAGTCATAAGAGATTTCATTTAGGTCATGCCTGAATGGTCTAGTGATTTTCCCTACTCTCTTCAATTTAAGTCTCGATTTGACAATAAGGAATTCATAATCTGAGCCATAGTCAGCTACTGGTCTTCTTTTTCCTGACTGTATAGAGCTTCTCCCTCTTCGAGTGCAAAGAATATAATCAACCTCATTTCAGTATTGACCATTTGGTGATGTCCTTCTGTAGAGCTGTCTCTTGTGTTGTTAGAAAAGTGTGTTTGCTATAACTGGTGTGTACTCTTGGCAAAACTGTTAATCTTTGCCCTGCTTCATTTTGTACTCTGAGGCCAAGCTTGCCTATTACTCCAGGTATGTCTTATTTTTTGCTTTTGCATTCCAGTCCCCTGTGATGAAAAGGACATCTTTTTTTGGTATTATTTTAGAAAGATCTCATGGTGTTCAAAGAACTGTTCAACTTTAGCTTCTTCGGCATTAGTGGTTGGGGCATAGACTAGGATTACAGTGATATTGAATGGCTTGCCTTGGAAATGAACAGAGATCATCCTGTCATTTTTGAGATTGCACCCAAGTACTGCATTTCAGACCCTTTTGTTGATCGTGAGGGCTACTCCATTTCTTCTATGTGATTCTTGCCCACAGTAGTAGATATAATGGTCATCTCCCATTCTGTTTCATTTTCATTCATTGATTCCTAAAATGTCGTTGTTCACTTTTGCCATCACCTGTTTGACCACTTTGAATTTACCTTGATTCATGGACCTAACGTTCCAGGTTCCTATGCAATATTGTTCTTTACAGCATTGGACTTTCCTTCCAACACCAGATACTTCCAAAGAGAGGTCGTTTCCACTTTGGTTCAACCTCCTCATTCCTTCTGGAGTTATTTCTCCACTCTTCTCCAGTAACATATTGGGTACCTACTGACCCGGGAAGTTTATCTTTCACTGTCATATATTTTTGCCTTTTCATACTGTTCATGGGATTCTCATGGTACTGAAGTGGTTTGCCATCCCCTTCTCCAGTGTGCCACATTTTGTCAGAACTCTTCACCATAACCCATCTTTCTTGGGTGGCCACAGCATGGCTCATAGTTTCATTGGGTTAGACAATGTTGTGATCTATGTGATCAGTTTGGTTTGTTTTCTATAATTGTGGTTTTCATTCTGTCTTCCCCTCTGATGGATGAGGATAAGAGGCTTGTGAAAGCTTGCTGAAAGAAGGGTATGGCTGTGGGTAAAACTGGGTCTTGCTCTGCTCTGGTGGGCAGAGCCATGCTCAGTAATTCTTTAATCCAATTTTCTGCTGATGAGTGGGGCTGTGTTCCCTCCCTGTAGTTTGGTCAGAGGCCAAACTATGGTAGGGTAATGGTGATACAGGCGATCTCCTTCAAAAGTACTTATTGCCAGCACGCTGTGGCTCCCAGGACTATTGTAGTCAGTGCCCCCGACCCTGCAGCAGG
Organism: Neotragus moschatus; assembly: GCA_006410615.1. Taxonomy (NCBI): domain Eukaryota; kingdom Metazoa; phylum Chordata; class Mammalia; order Artiodactyla; family Bovidae; genus Neotragus; species Neotragus moschatus. Next base: position 198,605 of record SJYA01001182.1, read on the forward strand.
CCACTGTCGACGCACAGCTCTGCTGGAGACTCCCACTCACAGGCAAGTCTGGCTCAGTCTCTTATGGGGTCACGGTCCCTTTCTCCTGGGTCCTGGTGCGCACAAGGTTTTGTTGTGCTCTCTGAGAGTCTGTTTCCCTGGAGGTTCTCAGTCCTTTTGCCAGATACCCCGGCTGGGAAGTTTGTCGTGGGCCCTGGAACTTTCACAACAGCGAGAGAACTTTTTTGGTGTAATTGTTCTCCAGTTTGTGGGTCATCTGCTCAGTTGCTCCACAGTGAAGCTAATGGTGACCTCCTCCAAGAACATTTAAGCCACACTCTGTTCCTCGAACGTCTGCTGCAGCCAGAGCTCCTGTCCCCACGGCAGGTCACTGCTGACCCATGTCTCCCCAGGAGACACTCAAACATTCCAAGGCAGGTCTGGCTCAGTCTCCTGTGGGGATGAGTAATATTCCATTGTGTGTATGTGTGTGTATATATATATATATATATATATGCACACCACAGCTTTATCCATTCCTTCCTTTCTTGTTTTTAAATGTTTATTTATTGTTTGGTTGTGCCAGGTCTTAGTTGTGGCATGTGGGATCTTCAGTCTTTATTGCATGCTAGATATGTTAGTTATGGTGTGTGGAAGTTTCAGTTGTGCCACGTGAACTCTTAGTTGCAGCATGTAGGATCTCATTCCCTGACCAGGCCCCCTGCATTGGGAGCAAAGCGTCTTAGCCACTGAACCACCAGGGAAGTCCCTATCCATTCCTCTGTTGAGGGACATTAAGATTGCGTCCATGTTGTGGCTACTGTAAATAGTACTGCAGTGAACACTGTAATTCATGGGTTTGTGACACTGTACAGGAGACAGGGATCAAGACTATCCCCATGGAAAAGAAATGCAAAAAGGCAAAATGGCTGTCTGGGGAGGCCTTACAAATAGCTGTGAAAAGAAGAGAAGCAAAAGCAAAGGAGAAAAGGAAAGACATAAGCATCTGAATGCAGAGTTCCAAAGAATAGCAAGAAGAGATAAGAAAGCCTTCTTCAGCGATCAATGCAAAGAAATAGAGGAAAACAACAGAATGGGAAAGACTAGAGATCTCTTCAAGAAAATTAGAGATAGCAAAGGAACATATCATGTAAAGATGTGCTCGATAAAGGACAGAAATGGTATGGACCTAACAGAAGCAGAAGATATTAAGAAGAGGTGGCAAGAGTACACAGAGGAATTGTACAAAAAAGATCTTCATGACCCCTGGATAATCATGATGGTGTGATCACTCATCTAGAGCCAGACATCCTGGAATGTGAAGTCAAGTGGGCCACAGAAAGCGTCACCACAAACAAAGCTAGTGGAGGTGATGGAGTTCCAGTTGAGCTATTCTAAATCCTGAAAGATGATGCTGTGAAAGTGTTGCACTCAATATGCCAGCAAATTTGGAAAACTCAGCAGTGGCCACAAGACTGGAAAAGGTCAGTTTTCATTCCAATCCCAAAGAAAGTCAATGCCAAAGAATGCTCAAACTATCGCACAATTGCACTCATCTCACATGCTAGTAAAGTAATGCTCAAAATTATCCAAGCCAGGCTTTAGCAATACATGAACCGTGAACTTCGAGAAGTTCAAGCTGGTTTTAGAAAAGGCAGAGGAACCAGAGATCAAATTGCCAACATCTACTGGATCACGGAAAAAGCAAGAGAGTTCCAGAAAAACATCTATTTCTGCTTTATTNAGCGTGTATCAGAAAATAAAAAAAATCTATACTAAATTGAATGTTAAAGAGGTCCTGGATTATTATTCTTTTTTATGGGGATCAAAATGGTACTCTGAACAATCATTGTTTAGATGGAATAAAAAGCAACATTTATGTTTTTAAATGCAATTCCAAAATAATATAAAGGTAATGTTACCAGCAAGTAAATGACCACAAATCTGCCGATGTTACTACATTTTACTTTTGCTTATACAGAGATTTCAGATAACATACAGTCATATTTTGAATTCTACTAACTCTCCCTTACATTATATTATAAATATTTCTTGTTTATTTAAATGATTGCATATTATAGTTCATTGTGCTACTGAGTCTAAATTTAAGTGAAGTCAAAGTGTTAGTTGCTCAGTTGTGTCCAACTCTTTGTGACTCAATGCTCCTCTGCCCATGGGATTTTCAAGGAAAGAATAGGGGAGTGGGTTGTCATTCTCTTCTCCAGGGGATCTTTGCAACCTGGGGATTGAATCCTGCATTGCAGGAGGATTCTTTACTGCTTGAACTCTTCTCCTAATCCTAGACCTTTATTTGGAAGTTAAACTACATTGGGTGATTAAGAGATTTTTATGTAGTTCTTACAGTTTTCATGTCAGAACCCCTTGGCATTCCCAGTCCCAATGGCCATTTCAGTTACATGGAGTATGACAAGGATGCAGAAAACAAAAGAGGTGCAAAAGATAAGCCACTAAAACTAGTGGAAGGGGTGGGGACAGTGAAGAGCAGCAGGGGCACAAAACCAAGCCGAAAGCACGTTCTTCTAATGTGTGTCTTCAGTTGTTGGACGAAATGATTATTTGGCTCCCTGTGGGGACATATTTCACCAGTCACTTTTTCTAAGTCTGCATTCCCGTTGGCCAGGTAGAGAGAGACTAAAAACAAGGGTAGGGAAGAATTCAGGGCATGTTTTAATGTGTGTCTATATGCATTGGTTTATGTCCCTTCTTGTAAAAAAGATTTAAGGCAGCTCAGTTAGAGGATTTTCTAAAGGACTTGAGGTCTTTAACAGTGCAGTTTTCCCCTGGTTTCCGCACCTCCCTCCCCCATTCCTAGAGCATTTCTATCACTAATAGAAACTGAATTATACTTTTTAGAGTCTTAACTTATATTACTAGTACATAATATTTTGATTCCTTTTTATATTACCCTCAGTTGGACATGAGAGTCAGTTGGATGTGAACAGTTTCATATCAGCATTCAGAGGTTATTACAAATGGCACATTTATTTTTGTTATTAATATATCTCTTGTGTAATTACAACCTGGGTGGACTATTATTTGTCTAACCTTCTGCGGTCACAGAGCAGTCTTTTTTGGTTTATATCTGTGCTAATCAGCTAAGAAGCAGTAGGTTAAGTTATTAAAAAAAAAAAAAAAAAAGTAAATGTTGAAGTTTTCTGAATGCAGGGCTTGACAATACCATGCAACCAGTTGGGCTTTATTTTATTTTATTTTTTCAGCTTTAAATATGATTTAAACATTTTCTTTTTTTTATGTTTATTTTTTAGTTTGTTTTGCTTTACAATACTGTATGCGTTTTGCTCTACATTGACATGAATCAGCCACGAGTGAACATGAGTTCCCAATCCTGAGTCCCCCTTCCCCCTCCCGCCCCATACCATCTCTCTGGATCATCCCCGTGCACCAGTCCCAAGCATCCCCAGTTGGGCTTTAGAAATCTGACTGTACAGGGCTGGGAATGTCCCACTGTTTGTTGCAGTGTGAGATCATTCCATCCCAATGTTTGCTCTGTAATAATATGATTTTTGTTTGTTTGTTTTAGTATTTACTGTGTGTCCACCTTCTGTATTCTGTGTAGTGGCAGGGTAGCATTTTGGAAATGGGAGGAAAGGTAACTGATCTCTAGCAAATATATATCTTTGCACCTGCACGGAACTTTATAACTGAAAGTGTGCTTTCCGCCTGTGGTCTTCACAACAACCCTGTGAGATAGTTAGAAAAGGAATGATTAATCCTCGTGTTATAGGAATGAGACTGAAACTCGGGTTTTGTGGCTCACTCAAATCCATCATAACTAGAAAATGGAAGACAGTGGGCTCCCTCCTAGATATTCCTGTTCCTAACCTGATCTGCTGGACCCCACCATTCACAACTATCATTCAGACCTTTGCTAAGTAATTTCCCCCTTTGAGGGTTTTCTGTAACTTCTAGTTGCAGATCAGTTTTATAACAATCCAAGTCAAGGACAAATCTGTGTGCTTATGAAATGACTTCTTTCTTTGATGTGCCTCAACTCTCCATGGAATGGACCCAACAATTAGTTCTTTCCCTCAGCAAAGAACTCATGTTGTTTGTTGAGATGGTACCCGATAGACAGCGAGACTTCTCAAAGCAGCTAATAGACTGGGGCTTCCTGTATCATGTCTTGAGGGGCAAGAAACACTACCCTCCCTGTATGTGTTAGTGGCCCGCCCGGCTTCTCTGTCCATGGAAGTCTCCAGGCGAGAATACTGGAGTGGGTAGCCATTCCCTTCTCCTCCCTGGCTGGCAGTAAATCTTCAACAAATCCAGGTGGCTTTTCTCCTCGGTTCCCATATTTCCTCTCTTTGCTCAGCCAAAGTCCACATCCCTCTCCCCGTCACCACACACAGTTTGAGCCCAGGCCACCATGCAGTTTCCGCCAACGCTTTGAGGTCCCAGCTGCAGTGGGTATTTGGGGATAGCCACTACCCAAGACTTCTGCAACAGCCCGTGCACCTTATTGACAATGACCTTGTGTTCTCCTTGGCTCTTTGGGAAGAAGACTCATCCTGCTCAGCCCAGGCCTCCCACCAAGTCTGTTACTTGGGGCCTTCGACAGAAACAGGATGGTGATGGAGTGACGGAAGTTCCTACCTCCTCCTTGGCCCTCAGTTGCTCAGTTCAGCCAAAGATGTTGGGACTCCACTTCAGAAGGTTTGAGATTATAGTGGAAGAACTGTAAATACCTTCTAAGTTTTTTTTTCCCCACTGTGGTACTTTGAAAAGACATGTGCAATGGGCCCAGTGCAAAGGATATATATATAGGAGAAGGAAATGGCAACCCACTCCAGTATTCTTGCCTGGGAAATTCCGTGGACAGAGGAGCCTGGCAGGCCACAGTCCATGAGATCGCAAGAGCTGGACATGACTGAGCAACTAAACAGCAACAACAACGTCTCATTAGCAAAATGAGAGGAAAGGCAAAACTCATTCTTTTTTCTTTTAATCGTTTGGCTGCTCTGGGTCTTTGTTGCCAGGAGTGGTCTTTCTCTAGTCACAGCGAGCAGGGGCTGCTCTCTAGCTGTGGTTTGCAGGCTGGCTTCTCATCGTGGTGGCTCCTCCTGTTGTGGTGTGTGGACTCAAGGATCACGGGCTGCAGTAGTTGCAGCCCGTAGCCTTAGTAAAGTTGTGGCGCATGGGCTTTAGTGGCTCCCATGGCATGTGGAATCTTCCCAGAGCAGGGATCAAACCTGTATCCCCTGCCTTGCAAGGCAGATTCTTATCCACTGTACCACCAGGGAAGCCCCAAAGAGATATTTTTGCATCTAGTTTGGGGGGAAAAAAAAAAACAACACAAAACTCCTTGCCCAAATATCTGAGAACAGTTTTACTTGAAAACCTGGGAGGAAACACCATAAGGCAGATTGAAGCCCCCACGAGCAAGGTGTACTGAACAGAGGCCTGAGCTCCTTGGTGGTGGTCTCGGCAATGGTCCTGAGGAAAATACGGCTGACGGTGTGGGCCAGAACACAGAAATAGAGGCTAAGAAAGAGGACCTGCCAACTTTATCCCCAGCAAATCACGTGGGAGACAACTGCTATGGGGGACTGTTCCCAAAACGAATTCCAGATCTTGAGAGGCACGCTTCAAAAAAATAAATAAATGTATTCCCTATACGTCCATACCGCCCCCATCTAGGCACTCTCATTTTTATGAGGTTGCCTCCACCGTCAACACTTATTAAACACCTTCTCTCCTTGACACCCATATATTCATCCCTTTATTTATCCATTCAGCACCAGACCCTTTGCTAGGCAGTAGGGACAAGTAAGACCTAGTATCAACCCTTTCTGTGGGCATCCAGGATTGGGCCTGGGCAGGAACCTCTGTTCCCACTTTCTCTAGCAACTTCCTTTTGATTCTTGTCTTTGCCTTCATTTTCCCTCTGAGACCTGTTCTCTGCCTAGTGGAATATTGCGGTGACCGTATAAATTAACCAGGTTGCTATATTAACCAACTAGTATTTTTTTTCTCCTATGTGAATTCAAACTATTGGATTCTTAAGAAAACCATTCTGGGTCCCTCAGTCAGTCATCATGGTCTGAAGCTGACTTTTTAGTTTTGTGAATGGCCAGCTCTTATTTATAGGTTGAAACACATAATAGCTCAAATTTCCTCAGGCGGAATTACTTGGTATGAATACATCTTTATTTTCCATTGTTAATGAGTGTGTGTATAAGATGTATAACCGAATCTTTACAATCAAGTAGGCCACAATGAGGGGCTTCCAAGGTGGCTCAGCAGTAAAGAATCCACCTGTGATGCAGGAGTACCAGGAGACGCAGGTTCGATCCCTGGGTTGGGAAGATGCCCTGAGGAGGGCATGGCGACCCACTCCAGTATTATTGCCTGGAGAATTCTGTGGACAGAGGAGCCTGGCAGGCTACAGTCCATAGTGTCACAGAGAGCTGGGCACGAATGAAGCGACTTAGCATGCACACACACACAGACCACAGTGATATCATCAGGGAGCAAAAATAACATTAATGTTGTTGTTCAGTTACTCAGCTATGTCTGACTCTTTGTGACCCTATGGACTGCAGCATGCCAGGCTTCCCTTTGCTTCACTGTCTCCCAGAGTTTGCTCAAATTCATGTCCACTGAGTTGATGATGCCATGTTAATACTAAGGCAGAATACCTCTCTGTAGATGTTGGGGAAATGAAGGAAAATATCAATGTCTGATCCATGCATTATTAAAATAAATGTTCTCCCAGGTAGAGGTTATTTGCAGAATCATAGAGGGCAATGCCCAGAGCTTCCTAACACTCAGATGAGGCAAAGTCCAAATTATGGTACGAACTCAAGGAACTAAAAAGTTTTCAGGATTTCCTCTTATTATCTCTCTCTTTCTTAAGAGCCAATAATAGCAAATTTATTATTAAAAGTTTTCTAGGTAAGTTAATTTTATGTGTTGTTTTATAGTCCCATTACTGTAGTTAGAATATATGGATCATCAAAAATGTTTCTAACATCTAATTTAAGGCTCTAGATTAAACTTAAACCTGTATTCTACATGGGTAAAGGGACTGAGAAGACGTAGAATAAAGATGGAGAGAGACAGTCAATCAGTTTCTTCTTAGTATTCTTGAAGCTCTTGTCTAATTCCATTTATAAAAATTTCTTTTCCATTATAAGCTATTCTACATCAATAGATTGGTTCAAATAGCCATAGTCTCTATTACTTCTCATTAAATATGTTAATAACAACTCACAGTAGTATGGCAAATTCCAGTCACAAAGCACCTTCTTAGGCTTTGTGTATTGTCCTTTCTGTTTATTCAGAAGAGAATGATAGATGCTTTGAATATCAGAGCCTGTTAATTAATCCCTCCACTAACTTCTCTCCTTAAGTCACAGATTTTATAATTTGAAAAGACACATGCACGCCAGTGTTCACTGCAGCACTGTTTACAGTAGCTAGGACGTGGAAGCAACCTAAATGTCCATTGCCAGACGGATGGATAAAGCAGCTGTGCTACATACATACAATGAAATATTACTCAGTTATAAAAAAGAAAGAAGTAGTGCCATTTGCGGTGACGTGCATGGACACAGAGATTGTCATACTGAGTGAAGTAAGTCAGAAAGGTGAATATCATATGATATCACTTATATGTGGAATTGAAAAAAATGGTACAAATGAACCTACAAATAGAAATGGAATCACAGACATAGAAAACAGTTATGGTTACCAAGGTGGGAAGGGAAGGGAAAAGAATAAATTGGGAGATTGGGATTGAAATAAACATACTGCTATATATGTGAAAGTGGCTCAGTCCTGTCTGACTCTGCAACCCCATGGACTCTACAGTCCATGGAATTCTCCAGGCCAGAATACTGGAGTGGGTACTGTTCCCTTCTCCAGGGGATCTTCCCAACCCAGAGATTGAACCCAGATCTCCCACACTGCAGGCAGTTTCTTTACCAGCTGAGCCACTAGGGAAGCCCAAGAATTCTGGAGTGGGTAGCCTGTCCCTTCTCTAGCAGATATTTCTGACCCAGGAATCAAACCAGGGTTTCCTGCATTGCAGGCAGATTCTTTACCAACTGAGCTACCAGGAAAGGCCACTAGATATGAAAAATGAATAATAAGAAGAACCTTCTGTATAGCACAGGGAACTCTACTCAGTACTCTGTATTGACCTATATAGGACTAGAATCTAAAAAAAAAGAATGGATATATGTGTGTGCATAACTGATTGACTGCTGTACAAAAGAAGCTAACAGAGCATTGTAAATCAACTATATATGCCAATTAAAAGTAATTTTTCAAAAGCCATACATTTTAAATTAAACCAGTTGACTTATATTTCTAATTTCTGAAAAAGTTGTGGAAATTTGAGATGATGATGTAAATGTTGCTAGAAATAAGATTCTCTAGTTGTCTANAAAAAAAAAGAATGGATATATGTGTGTGCATAACTGATTGACTGCTGTACAAAAGAAGCTAACAGAGCATTGTAAATCAACTATATATGCCAATTAAAAGTAATTTTTCAAAAGCCATACATTTTAAATTAAACCAGTTGACTTATATTTCTAATTTCTGAAAAAGTTGTGGAAATTTGAGATGATGATGTAAATGTTGCTAGAAATAAGATTCTCTAGTTGTCTATGTATTTTAAAAGGTATTACATACAAGAGCAGTTTCTGTTGAAGGTAAATCTCTCATTGGTCACACGATGGGTTTTCCTTCTGCCCTAGGGTTTCTATGTCTGTGCTGCCAAGAGTGACAGGTCAGCATTGTGTAGGGCGGTAGATGACTTCATAGCCCAAAAATAATAGTACTTCTTCCTTAACTGGTTTAGTAACATGAAAGTGATGGTCTCAAACAGTCATTCCTATTTTTTTTTAATTAAGTTGTTTCTGATGTGTATATTGTCACCCTGCTTATTTAACTTCTATGCAGAGTACATCATGAGAAACGCTGGACTGGAAGAAACACAAGCTGGAATCAAGATTGCTGGGAGAAATATCAATCACCTCAGATATGCAGATGACACCACCCTTATGGCAGAAAGTGAAGAGGAGCTAAAGAGCCTCTTGATGAAAGTGAAAGAGGAGAGTGAAAAAGTTGGCTTAAGGCTCAACATTTGGAAAACGAAGATCATGGCATCCAGTCCCATCACTTCATGGGAAATAGATGGGGAAACAGTGGAAACAGTGTCAGACTTTATTTTTCTGGGCTCCAAAATCACTGCAGACGGTGACTGCAGCCATGAAATCAAAAGACGCTTACTCCTTGGAAGAAAAGTTATGAGCAACCTAGATAGCATATTCAAAAGCAGAGATATTACTTTGCCGACTAAGGTTCATCTAGTCAAGGCTATGATTTTTCCAGTAGTCATGTATGGATGTGAGAGTTGGACTGTGAAGAAGTGTGAGTGCCGAAGAATCGATGCTTTTGAACTGTGGTGCTGGAGAATACTCTTGAGAGTCCCTTGGACTGCAAGGAGATCCAACCAGTCCATTCTGAAGGAGATCAGCCCTGGAATTTCTTTGGAAGGAGTGATGCTGAAGCTGAAGCTCCAGTACTTTGGCCACCTCATGTGAAGAGTTAACTCATTGGAAAAGACTCTGATGCTGGGAGGGATTGGGGGCAGGAGGAGAAGGGGGTGAATGAGGATGAGATGGCTGGAGGGTGTCACTGACTCGATGGGCGTGAGTCTGAGTGAACTCTGGGAGTTGATGATGGACAGAGAGGCCTCGCATACTGCGATTCATGTGGTCGCAAAGAGTCGGACACGACTGAGCGACTGAACTGAACTGAACATTGTAATTCATGTTTCTTTTTGAATTATGGTTTTCTCTCAGTATATACTTAGGACTGGGATTGCTGGATTATATGGTAGTTATATTTTTATTCTTCTAAGGAACCTCTATGATATTCTTCATAGTGGCCATATCCAACTGACATTCTCCCCAAGAGTGCAGGAGGGTTCCCTTTTCTCCATATCCTCTTCAGCATTTATTGTTAGTAAATTTTTTGATGAGCACCATTCTAACTGGTATGAAGTAAGGTCCGTCTAGTTGAGGCTACGGTTTTTCCAGTGGTCATGTATGGATGTGAGAGTTGGACTGTGAAGAAAGCTGAGCACTGAAGAATTGATGCTTTTGAACTGTGGTGTTGGAGAAGACTCTTGAGAGTCCCTTGGACTGCAAGGAGATCCAACCAGTCCATTCTAAAGGAGATCGGTCCTGGGTATTCACTGGAAGGACTGATGTTGAAGCTGAAACTCCAATACTTTGGCCACCTGTTGTAAAGAGCTGACTCATTTGAAAAGACCCTGATGCTGGGAAAGATTGAAGGCAGGAGGAGAAGGGGACGACAGAGGATGAGATGATTGGATGGCATCACCGACTTGATGGACATGGGTTTGGGTGGACTCTGGGAGTTGGTGATGGACAGGGAGGCCTCGCATTCTGCGGTTCATGGGGTCACAGAGTTGGACACGACTGAGTGACTGAATTGAACTGATGGCATGTTGTAGTTTTGATTTGCGTTTCACTAATAATTAGTGATGGTGAGCATCTTTTCATTTGGTTTTTAGCCATCTGTATGTCTTCTTTGTAGAAATGTCTAGATATTCTGTTTGTCTTTTGATGGGGTTCTTTTTTTTTTAAATATTGAGCTACTTGAGCTGTTTGCACATTTGGAGATTAATCCATTATTGGTTACTTTGTTTTCAGATTTTTTTCTCCCCATTTTGAGGGTTGTCTTTTTGCTTATGGTTTCCTTTGCTATGCAAAATTAAATTTAACTAGGTCCCATTTTTTATTTTTGTTTTTATTTTCATTACTCTAGTAAGTGGGACATAAACAGTGTTGCTGTGATTTATGTCAGTGTTCTGGCTCTGTTTTCCTCTAAGAGATCTATTGTATCAAGCCTTACATTTAGGTCTTTAATTCATTTTGAGTTTATTTTTGTGTATGATGTTAGAGAGTATTCTAATTTCATTCTTTTACATGTGTTTCCTAGCACCACTATTGAAGAGGCTTTTTCTCCATTGTATATTCTTGCTTCCTTTGTCATAGACTAGCTCACCATAGGTGGGTGGGTTAATCTCTGGACTTTCTAAACTGTTCCATTGATCTGTATTTCAGTTTTTGTGTCAGGAGTATACTGTCTTGATGATTCCAGCTTTGTGGTATAGTCAGGGAGCCTGATAACTTCAGCTCCATTTTTCTTTCTCAAGATTGCTTTGGCTATTCTGGGTCTAGTGTTTCCATACAAATTGTAAAATTTTTTGTCCTAGTTTTGTGAAGAATCCCTTTGGTAATGTGCTGGGGATTACATTGAATCTGTAAATTGCCTTGGGTAGTATAGTCATTTTTGCAATATTGATTTTTCCAATCCAAGAACATGGTATATTTTTCCTTCCGTTTGTGTTGTCTTAGATTTCTTTCATCAGCATCTTGTAGGTTTTGGAGTACAAGTCTTTTGTCTCCTTAGGTAGGCATATTCCCAGGTGTTTTATTCTTTTGATGCAATGGTAAATGGATTGTCTTCTTGATTTCTCTTGCTTATCTTTAAATTTTAGTGTATTGACATGCAAAAGACTTCTGTGGATTAGTTTTGTATCCTGAAACTTTATTCAAATTTATCAATGAACTCTGGTAGTTTTCTGGCAATGTGTTTAGGATTTTATATGTATAGTATCATGTCATCTGTAAACAATGACAGTTTTACTTCTTATTTTCCAGTTTGGATTCCTTTTCTTTTTCTTCTGTGATTTTCATGGCTAGGACTTCCAAAACTATTTTGTATAATAGTGATAATAGTGGGCTCCCTTGTTTTGTTCCTGATCTTAGAGGAAATGCTTTCAGTTCTTCACCATTGGGAATAATATTTGCTGTGGTTTTGTTGTATATAGCGTTTATTATTTTGAGGTAGGTTCCCTCTGTGCCCTCTTTCTGGAGAATTTTTTTTTTTGGATTAGAAATTTGTGTTGAATTTTGTCAGAACCTTTTTTTTTTTTTGCTTCTGTTGAGATTATATAGTTTTTTATTATTCAGTTTGTTAATATGGTGTATCACATTGATTGATTTGCCTGTATTGAAGAATCCTTGCATCCCTGGGATACACCTGACTTGATCATGGTGTATGATCTGTTTAACGTGTTGTTAGAATCTGTTTGCTGCTATTTTGTTAAGGATTTATATATCCATGTTCATCAGTGATATTGGCCTGTAATTTTCTTTTTGTGTTATCTTTGTCTGGTTTTGGTGTCAGGAAGATTGTGGCCTCTAAAATGATTTTGGAAGTGTTTCTTCCTCTGTAGTTTTGGCAAAGGGTGGTTGTTAACTCTTCTCTAAATGTTTGGTAAAATTTGCCTGTGAAGCCATCTGGTCCAGGACTTTGGTTTGTTGGAAAATTTTAATCACAGTTTCAATTTCAGTATTTGTGATTGGTCTGCTCATATTTTCTGTTTCTTCCTGGTTCAGTCTTGGAAGGTTGTACTTTTCTAAGAATTTCTCCATTTCAACCAGGTTGTCCATGTAATCGGCAGGTAGTTGCTTGTCTCTTATGATCCTTTGTGTTTCTGTGGTGTCTTTTGTAACTTCTCCTCTTTTCATTTTGAATTTTATTGATTTGAGTCCTCTTCCTTCCTTTCTTGATGAGAATTTGTTGTTCAGTTGTTCAGTTGTGTCTGACTCTTTGCAACCCCATGAACTGCAGCATGCCCCTCGTCCCTGTCCTTCACTGTCTCCCTCAGTTTGTGCAAACTCATGTCCATTAAATCTGTGATGCCATCCACAAATTCAGTGGATGGCATCAGTGAATGCCAGTCTCTGTCATCTCATCCTCTTGTCATCCCCTTCTCCTCCTGCTTTCAGTCTTTCCCAGTATCGGGATCTTTCCCAGTGAGTCGTCTCTTCTCATCGGGTGGCCAGAGTATTGAGCATCAGCTTCAGCATCAGTCCTTCCAATGAATATTCAGGACTGATTTCCTTTAGGATTGACTGGTTTGATTTCCTTGCTGTCCAAGGGGCTCTCAAGAGTCTTCTACAGCACCACAGTTTGAAAGCATCAGTTCTTTGGCACTCAGCCTCTTTTATGGTCCAGCTTTCACACCCATACATGGCTACTGGAAAAACCATTGCTTTGACTATACAGACCTTCATCAGCAAAGTGATATCTCTGCTTTTTAATATGCTGTCTGGGTTGGTCATAGCTTTTATTCCAAGGAGCAGGCATCTTTTAATTTCATAACTTCAGTCACCATCTGCAGTGATTTTGGAGCCCAGGAATTTAAAGTCTGTCACTGTTTTCATTGTTTCCCCATCTATTTGGATGAAGTGATGGGACCAGATGCCATGATCTTAGTTATTTGGATGTTGAGTTTTAAACCAACTTTTTCACTCTCTTCTTTCACCTTTGTCAAGAGGGTTTTTCTTTCCTCTTCGTTTTCTGCCATTAAGGTGGTGTCATCTGCATATCTGAAAATATTCGTGTTTCTCCTGGCAATCTTGACTCCAGCTGGAAAAAATCATCCAGACCAGAATTTCTCATGATGTACTTTGCATATAGGTTAAGTAAGCAGGGTGACAGTATACAACCTTGTAGTACTGCTTTCTCAATTTGAAACCAGTCTGTTGTTCCATGTCTGGTTCTAATTGTTGCTTTTTGGCCTGCATGCAGGTTTCTCAGGAGGCAGATAAGGCGATCTAGTATTCCCATCTCTTTAAGAATTTTCCAGTTTGTGGTGATCCACACAGCCAAAGGCTTTAGCATAGTCAGTGAAGCAGGAGTAGATGTTTTTGTGGAATACCCTTTCTTGTTCTGTGATCCAGTAGATGTTGGCAGTCTGATGTCTAGTTCCTCTGCCTTTTCTAAATCCAGCTTGGACATCTGGAAGTTCATGGTTCACGTACTGTTGAAGCCTAGCTTGAAGGGTTTTGAGCATTACCTTCCTAGCATATAAAATGAGTGTTATTGCCTGGTAGTTTGAACATTGTTTGGCATGGTCCTTCTTTGGGTTTGGCATGGTCCTTCTTTGGGTCCTTCTTTTCCAATCCTGTGGCCACTGCTGTGTTTTCCAAATTGCTGACATATTGCATACAGTACTTTAACAGCATTATCTTTTAGGATTTGAAATATCTCAGCTGGAATTCCATCATCTCCACTAGCTTTGTTTGTGGCAGTGCCTACTGATGTCCACTTGACTTTACACTCCAGGATGTCTGGCTCTGGGTGAGTGATTACACCATCATGGTTATCCAGGTCATTCAGACTTTTTTTGTATTGTTCTGTGTATTCTTGTCAGTTCTTAATATCTTCTGCTCCTGGTAGGTCCATACTGTTTCTGTCATTTATTGAGCCCATCTTTGCATGAAACGTTCCCTTGGTATCTCTAATTTTCTTGAAGAGATCTCTAGTCTTTCCCATTCTATTGTTTTCGTCTATTTCTTTGCATTATTTACTTAAGAAGGCTTTCTTATCTCTCCTTGCTATTCTTTGGAACTGTGCGTTCAGATGAATATCTCTTTCCTTTTCTCCTTTGCCTTTCACTTCTCTTCTTTTCTCAGCTGTTTGCAAGGCCTCCTCAGATAACCATTTTGCCTTTCTTTTTCTTGGGGATGGTTTTGATTACCACCTCCTGTACAATGCTATGAACCTCTGTCCATATTTCTGGCACTCTATCAGATCTAATCCCTTGAATCAATTTTTCACTTCCACTGTATAATCATAAGGGATTTGATTTAGGTCATGCCTGAATGGCCCTGTGATTTTCCCTACTTTCTTCAACTTAAGTATGAATTTGGCAATAATGAGTTCATGATCTGAGCCACAGTCAGCTCCTGGTCTTAGTTTTGCTGACTATATAGAGCTTCTCTATCTTTGATTGCAAAGCATATAATCAGTCTGATTTCAATATCACCATCTGGTGATGTCCATGTGTAGAGTCATCTCTTGTGTTGTTGGAAGAGGGTATTTGCTATGACCAGTGCATTCTCTTGGCAAAACTGTTAGCCTTTGCCCTGTTTCGTTTACTCCAAGGCCAAACTTGCCTGTTGATAAGTCTAGCTAAAGGTTTGTCAGTTTTGTTTATCTTCTCAAAACCAGCCCTTCTTTTCATTGATCTTTGCTATTGTTTTCATTTCTCTTTCATTTTTTTTCTGCCATGATCTTTATTGTTTCTTTCCTTCTACTTACTTTTGTTTTTTTTGTTTGTTTTCTTCCCTAGTTTTCTTAAATGTAAGGGTAGGTTATTTATTTGAGATTCTTCTTATTTCTTGTGGTAGGATTGTATTGCTATAAACTCCCCTCTTAGAACTGCATTTGCTGCCTCTCAGGTTTTGAGTCATGTTTTCATTTTTTTTTCCTCAGGTATTTTTTTATTTCCTTTTTTATTCAGTGTTCTCTTGGTTATTTAGTAGTGGGTTGTTTAGCCTCCATGCATGTGTGTTTTTTTATAGGTTTCTTTTTCCTGTAATTGATTTCTAGTCTCATAGCATTGTGGTCAGAGAACACTTGATAGGAATTCATTCTTCTTAAATTTACTGGGGCTTGATTTTTGACTGAAGATGTAATCTTTCCAGCAGAATGTTGCATGTGCACTTGAGAATAAAGTGTGTTATGCTGCTTTCAGATGAAATGTCACTTGTCTTTCAGTTCAGTTCAGTCGCTCAGTCGTGTCCGACTCTTTGCGACCCCATGAATCGCAGCACGCCAGGCCTCCCTGTCCATCATCAACTCCTGGAGTTCACTCAGACTCAATCCATCGAGTCCGTGATGCCATCCAGTCTTTAAGTATCTTTTAATTTCCTCTTTGATTTCATCTTTAACCTGTTAGTTTTTTAGTCTCATGTTGTTTTGTCTCCATGAAATAGTTTTATTTTCATTTCTTTTTTTGTGGTTCATGTCTAGCTTCATCACCTTGTAGTTAGATGCTTGCAATAATTTCTGTACTCTTAAATTTGTTGAGGCATGTTTTCTGCCCTAGTATGTGGTCAGTCCTAGAGAATGTTTAATGTACACTTGAATGTTTATTCTTTTTTTTTTTTTTTGGATGTAATGTCCTGAAAATATCAATTAAGCCTAACTGTTCTATTGTATAATTTATTGCCTCTGTTGCCTTACTGATTCTCTGTCTGGAAGATCTGTCCATTCATGTGAGTGGGGTGTTAACGTCTNGTCTTTTGTCTCCTTAGGTAGGCATATTCCCAGGTGTTTTATTCTTTTGATGCAATGGTAAATGGATTGTCTTCTTGATTTCTCTTGCTTATCTTTAAATTTTAGTGTATTGACATGCAAAAGACTTCTGTGGATTAGTTTTGTATCCTGAAACTTTATTCAAATTTATCAATGAACTCTGGTAGTTTTCTGGCAATGTGTTTAGGATTTTATATGTATAGTATCATGTCATCTGTAAACAATGACAGTTTTACTTCTTATTTTCCAGTTTGGATTCCTTTTCTTTTTCTTCTGTGATTTTCATGGCTAGGACTTCCAAAACTATTTTGTATAATAGTGATAATAGTGGGCTCCCTTGTTTTGTTCCTGATCTTAGAGGAAATGCTTTCAGTTCTTCACCATTGGGAATAATATTTGCTGTGGTTTTGTTGTATATAGCGTTTATTATTTTGAGGTAGGTTCCCTCTGTGCCCTCTTTCTGGAGAATTTTTTTTTTTGGATTAGAAATTTGTGTTGAATTTTGTCAGAACCTTTTTTTTTTTTTGCTTCTGTTGAGATTATATAGTTTTTTATTATTCAGTTTGTTAATATGGTGTATCACATTGATTGATTTGCCTGTATTGAAGAATCCTTGCATCCCTGGGATACACCTGACTTGATCATGGTGTATGATCTGTTTAACGTGTTGTTAGAATCTGTTTGCTGCTATTTTGTTAAGGATTTATATATCCATGTTCATCAGTGATATTGGCCTGTAATTTTCTTTTTGTGTTATCTTTGTCTGGTTTTGGTGTCAGGAAGATTGTGGCCTCTAAAATGATTTTGGAAGTGTTTCTTCCTCTGTAGTTTTGGCAAAGGGTGGTTGTTAACTCTTCTCTAAATGTTTGGTAAAATTTGCCTGTGAAGCCATCTGGTCCAGGACTTTGGTTTGTTGGAAAATTTTAATCACAGTTTCAATTTCAGTATTTGTGATTGGTCTGCTCATATTTTCTGTTTCTTCCTGGTTCAGTCTTGGAAGGTTGTACTTTTCTAAGAATTTCTCCATTTCAACCAGGTTGTCCATGTAATCGGCAGGTAGTTGCTTGTCTCTTATGATCCTTTGTGTTTCTGTGGTGTCTTTTGTAACTTCTCCTCTTTTCATTTTGAATTTTATTGATTTGAGTCCTCTTCCTTCCTTTCTTGATGAGAATTTGTTGTTCAGTTGTTCAGTTGTGTCTGACTCTTTGCAACCCCATGAACTGCAGCATGCCCCTCGTCCCTGTCCTTCACTGTCTCCCTCAGTTTGTGCAAACTCATGTCCATTAAATCTGTGATGCCATCCACAAATTCAGTGGATGGCATCAGTGAATGCCAGTCTCTGTCATCTCATCCTCTTGTCATCCCCTTCTCCTCCTGCTTTCAGTCTTTCCCAGTATCGGGATCTTTCCCAGTGAGTCGTCTCTTCTCATCGGGTGGCCAGAGTATTGAGCATCAGCTTCAGCATCAGTCCTTCCAATGAATATTCAGGACTGATTTCCTTTAGGATTGACTGGTTTGATTTCCTTGCTGTCCAAGGGGCTCTCAAGAGTCTTCTACAGCACCACAGTTTGAAAGCATCAGTTCTTTGGCACTCAGCCTCTTTTATGGTCCAGCTTTCACACCCATACATGGCTACTGGAAAAACCATTGCTTTGACTATACAGACCTTCATCAGCAAAGTGATATCTCTGCTTTTTAATATGCTGTCTGGGTTGGTCATAGCTTTTATTCCAAGGAGCAGGCATCTTTTAATTTCATAACTTCAGTCACCATCTGCAGTGATTTTGGAGCCCAGGAATTTAAAGTCTGTCACTGTTTTCATTGTTTCCCCATCTATTTGGATGAAGTGATGGGACCAGATGCCATGATCTTAGTTATTTGGATGTTGAGTTTTAAACCAACTTTTTCACTCTCTTCTTTCACCTTTGTCAAGAGGGTTTTTCTTTCCTCTTCGTTTTCTGCCATTAAGGTGGTGTCATCTGCATATCTGAAAATATTCGTGTTTCTCCTGGCAATCTTGACTCCAGCTGGAAAAAATCATCCAGACCAGAATTTCTCATGATGTACTTTGCATATAGGTTAAGTAAGCAGGGTGACAGTATACAACCTTGTAGTACTGCTTTCTCAATTTGAAACCAGTCTGTTGTTCCATGTCTGGTTCTAATTGTTGCTTTTTGGCCTGCATGCAGGTTTCTCAGGAGGCAGATAAGGCGATCTAGTATTCCCATCTCTTTAAGAATTTTCCAGTTTGTGGTGATCCACACAGCCAAAGGCTTTAGCATAGTCAGTGAAGCAGGAGTAGATGTTTTTGTGGAATACCCTTTCTTGTTCTGTGATCCAGTAGATGTTGGCAGTCTGATGTCTAGTTCCTCTGCCTTTTCTAAATCCAGCTTGGACATCTGGAAGTTCATGGTTCACGTACTGTTGAAGCCTAGCTTGAAGGGTTTTGAGCATTACCTTCCTAGCATATAAAATGAGTGTTATTGCCTGGTAGTTTGAACATTGTTTGGCATGGTCCTTCTTTGGGTTTGGCATGGTCCTTCTTTGGGTCCTTCTTTTCCAATCCTGTGGCCACTGCTGTGTTTTCCAAATTGCTGACATATTGCATACAGTACTTTAACAGCATTATCTTTTAGGATTTGAAATATCTCAGCTGGAATTCCATCATCTCCACTAGCTTTGTTTGTGGCAGTGCCTACTGATGTCCACTTGACTTTACACTCCAGGATGTCTGGCTCTGGGTGAGTGATTACACCATCATGGTTATCCAGGTCATTCAGACTTTTTTTGTATTGTTCTGTGTATTCTTGTCAGTTCTTAATATCTTCTGCTCCTGGTAGGTCCATACTGTTTCTGTCATTTATTGAGCCCATCTTTGCATGAAACGTTCCCTTGGTATCTCTAATTTTCTTGAAGAGATCTCTAGTCTTTCCCATTCTATTGTTTTCGTCTATTTCTTTGCATTATTTACTTAAGAAGGCTTTCTTATCTCTCCTTGCTATTCTTTGGAACTGTGCGTTCAGATGAATATCTCTTTCCTTTTCTCCTTTGCCTTTCACTTCTCTTCTTTTCTCAGCTGTTTGCAAGGCCTCCTCAGATAACCATTTTGCCTTTCTTTTTCTTGGGGATGGTTTTGATTACCACCTCCTGTACAATGCTATGAACCTCTGTCCATATTTCTGGCACTCTATCAGATCTAATCCCTTGAATCAATTTTTCACTTCCACTGTATAATCATAAGGGATTTGATTTAGGTCATGCCTGAATGGCCCTGTGATTTTCCCTACTTTCTTCAACTTAAGTATGAATTTGGCAATAATGAGTTCATGATCTGAGCCACAGTCAGCTCCTGGTCTTAGTTTTGCTGACTATATAGAGCTTCTCTATCTTTGATTGCAAAGCATATAATCAGTCTGATTTCAATATCACCATCTGGTGATGTCCATGTGTAGAGTCATCTCTTGTGTTGTTGGAAGAGGGTATTTGCTATGACCAGTGCATTCTCTTGGCAAAACTGTTAGCCTTTGCCCTGTTTCGTTTACTCCAAGGCCAAACTTGCCTGTTGATAAGTCTAGCTAAAGGTTTGTCAGTTTTGTTTATCTTCTCAAAACCAGCCCTTCTTTTCATTGATCTTTGCTATTGTTTTCATTTCTCTTTCATTTTTTTTCTGCCATGATCTTTATTGTTTCTTTCCTTCTACTTACTTTTGTTTTTTTTGTTTGTTTTCTTCCCTAGTTTTCTTAAATGTAAGGGTAGGTTATTTATTTGAGATTCTTCTTATTTCTTGTGGTAGGATTGTATTGCTATAAACTCCCCTCTTAGAACTGCATTTGCTGCCTCTCAGGTTTTGAGTCATGTTTTCATTTTTTTTTCCTCAGGTATTTTTTTATTTCCTTTTTTATTCAGTGTTCTCTTGGTTATTTAGTAGTGGGTTGTTTAGCCTCCATGCATGTGTGTTTTTTTATAGGTTTCTTTTTCCTGTAATTGATTTCTAGTCTCATAGCATTGTGGTCAGAGAACACTTGATAGGAATTCATTCTTCTTAAATTTACTGGGGCTTGATTTTTGACTGAAGATGTAATCTTTCCAGCAGAATGTTGCATGTGCACTTGAGAATAAAGTGTGTTATGCTGCTTTCAGATGAAATGTCACTTGTCTTTCAGTTCAGTTCAGTCGCTCAGTCGTGTCCGACTCTTTGCGACCCCATGAATCGCAGCACGCCAGGCCTCCCTGTCCATCATCAACTCCTGGAGTTCACTCAGACTCAATCCATCGAGTCCGTGATGCCATCCAGTCTTTAAGTATCTTTTAATTTCCTCTTTGATTTCATCTTTAACCTGTTAGTTTTTTAGTCTCATGTTGTTTTGTCTCCATGAAATAGTTTTATTTTCATTTCTTTTTTTGTGGTTCATGTCTAGCTTCATCACCTTGTAGTTAGATGCTTGCAATAATTTCTGTACTCTTAAATTTGTTGAGGCATGTTTTCTGCCCTAGTATGTGGTCAGTCCTAGAGAATGTTTAATGTACACTTGAATGTTTATTCTTTTTTTTTTTTTTTGGATGTAATGTCCTGAAAATATCAATTAAGCCTAACTGTTCTATTGTATAATTTATTGCCTCTGTTGCCTTACTGATTCTCTGTCTGGAAGATCTGTCCATTCATGTGAGTGGGGTGTTAACGTCTCTTATTTATATTGTATTCCTCTGAACATTAATAGAACCTTTATGTCTGTTAATATTTGTTTTAGGAATGTAGGTGCTTCCATTACACATTTTTTTCTTTTTCTGACTTACTTTGTATGATAGTCTCTGTTTCCATCATCCTTGGTGCCACAGATGACATTTCCCATTCCTTTTTTTATGGATGAGTAGTATTCCATTACACATGTGTACCACATATTCTTTACGCATTTATCCGTTTAGATAGAGATTTAGGTTATTTTATGTCTTGGCTCCTGTGACTAGTGCTTCTATGAACATAGAGGTGCCTGTATCTTTTTGAAATATAGCTTTGTGTAGATATATATTCAGGAATGGGATTGCTAGATTGTATGATCTCTTTTAGTTTTTTGAGGAACATCTATACTGTTCTCTGTTAGAACTGGAAATGGAACAACAGACTAGTTCCAGATAGGAAAAGGAGTATGTCAAGCCTGTATATTGTCACCGTGATTATTTAACTTATATGCAAAGTACATCGTGAGAAACACTGGGTTGGAAGAAGCACAAGCTGGAATCAAGATTTCCAGCAGAAATATCGATAACCTCAGATATGCAGATGACACCACTCTTATGGCAGAAAGTGAAGAGGAACTAAAAAGCCTCTTGAAAGTGAAAGAGGAGAGTGAAAAAGTTGGCTTAAACCTCAACATTCAGAAAACGAAGATCATGGCATCTGGTCTCGTCACTTCCTGGCAGATATATGGGGAAACAGGGGAAACAGTGGCAGACTTTATTTTTTTGGCTCCAAAATCACTGCAGATGGTGATTGCAGCCACGAAATTAAGATGCTTACTCCTTGGAAGGAAAGTAATGACCAACCTAGAAGGCATATTAAAAAGCAGACATTACTTTGTCAACAAAAGTCGGTTTAGTCAAGGCTGTGGTTTTTCCAGTAGTCATGGATAGATGTGAGAGGTGGACTGTGAAGAAAGCTGAGCACCGAAGAATTGATGTTTTTGAACCGTGGAGTTGGAGAAGACTGTTGAGAGTCCCTTGGACTGCAAGTAGATCCAGACAGTCCATGCCTAAAGGAGATCAGTCCTGGGTGTTCATTGGAAGGACTGATGTTGAAGCTGAAACTCCAATACTTTGGCCACCTGATGTGAAGAACTGACTCATTTGCAAAGACCCTGATGCTGGGAAAGATTGAGGGCAGGAGGAGAAGGGGACGACAGAGGATGAGGCGGTTGGATGGTATCAATGGACATGAGTTTGGGTAAACTCTGGGAATTGGTGATGGACAGGGAGGGACAGGGAGGCCTGGCATGCTGCGGTTCATGGGATCGCAAAGAGTCGGACATGACTGAACTGAACTGAACCTATTCTGTTTTCTACAGTGGCTGTACCAATTTACATTCCTGCCAGCAGTGTAGGAGGGTTCCCTTTTCTTTACATCCTCTCCAGCATTTATGTTTATATGTGTTTTTTTTTAAATGATGGCCCTTCTGACCTGTGTGATGTTGTATTTCACTATGGTTTTGTTTTCCCTTTCTCTAATAATTAGAATAGTTACTCTTTTTTAGGCACTACTGGAAATGCTTTCTGTTCAAGTTTTAAT
This sequence comes from Neotragus moschatus, assembly GCA_006410615.1. NCBI lineage: Eukaryota > Metazoa > Chordata > Mammalia > Artiodactyla > Bovidae > Neotragus > Neotragus moschatus. The sequence continues at coordinate 221,064 of SJYA01001182.1, forward strand.
TTTAACAACAACTCTAAAGATGGGTAGTACTGTTAAGGCCATTTTATATGTGAGGACATGGAAGCTCATACAGGTCAACTAACATGTGCAAGATATATAACTAATGAGTGGTGAAGCCAGGATGCAAATGGAGGTGGAGGGCTCCAGGACCTAAACTTCATGCTAGGATATGTCATTTGGTCTAGGCATTCCACTTTGTCCTATCCATGAGGGTGTTTTATAATAAGATTGTTTTTTAAAAATCATTCTTACTTAGTCTAAGCTATTTTATTAATGCATAGTGTTCAGAGGTTTGCAGATTCAAAGACTAATTTAAAAAGAACTTTAAGTATAGTGAATTTGCATGTAAATTTCTGTATAGCAAAATAACTCAGTTATACATACATACATATATATATACAGACACACACATTCTCTTACATAATCTTTTTCATTGTGATTTCTCATAGGATACTGAATATAGTTCCTCATGCTATACAGTGGTACCTTGCCGTTTATCTGTTCTATATATAATAGTTTGCATTTGCTAATCCCAATCTCCTAATTCACCCATCTCCCAGACTCCGCTCACCCTTGGCAACCACAAGTCTGTTCTTTGTCTGTTTTTAGGTAAATTCATTTGTGTGATATTTTAGATTCCACATATAAGGGATATCATATGGTATTTACCGCAGACTAATTTTTTTCCCATGGACTAAAAATTCTTCTGTCTAATCCATGGTCTCCAATGGGAATGATTCTGGATTTTGGTTCTAAATAATTGTATTTGGCCTATTATTTCATTCTAGATAATGTTGCTGTATTTGATCTGTTTGGTTTTTTTTCACCTTTTAGTTTTGGGGGGCCCTCCTTAGGAGCAGTCATATAGGATTATAGTTACAGGTGATATTTTCTCTCTAAGGTAAAGTAAATTTATTGCTTATTTTTAATACTGACTGAAATAAGGTTTTGTTTTCTGGGTATTTTTTGGGAAGTCACCTATATGATATGCTGGTATTGTGCATTGTTACGATCCCACCATTCATCCTTGCTATGGATGGAATCTGTGTGTCCTCAGAATTAATATATTGAGGCCTCAATCTCTGATGCAAAGGTATTTGGAGGTGGGGGCCTTTGGGAAATAATTAGCTTTAGATGGGTTCATGAGGGGAAGCTCTGTGATGGGATTAGAGCTCATGCTCCTTTTCTTTGCCATGTGAGGAAATAGCAAGAAAGCAGTGCCCTTTAAGCCACCCAGTGTTTGGTATTTTTGTATAGCAGCCTGAGGAGACTTAGCACAGTCCTCTTGTGGGTCTTCAGTAAGATGACTCATATCTGCTGTGGGCCCCACAATGGTGTGACAGTCCGCACTGTAAGGCAGCCCCTTGCGTTGGTGGCAGCCCAGTCACTGACTGATGGAAAAACCAAGCTAAAGGTTTCTTTCCATAGGTGTGTTTTTATGGATTACTTAGCTGGGCTTTGTCCCTGCCTTTATTAATTGCACTCACCGGGAAAAACTATGAAGTGCTGGCATTAAGAGCCCTTTAAAAGACAAAGCAGTTGATTACTCTTATCACCAAAGTAGGCACTCACATCAGCACACTAAGTACTGCATAGAAATAGCTTGTTGGCAGAATTGCACTCTCAAGGGCGGATATCTTCAAGCCATCCTTAACTCTCCAGCAGAAAGGCAACCACATACAATGCTGAGGAGTGGGGAAAATGTTGACCTGAAGGTAGAAGGATCTCCTGTGAAATTGCAAGTGGCCTTTAATGATGGCTGTCAAAGAAGAGTCACAGCGCTTCACTTTTCTTTCCAGTGTGGGAGCTGCTATCCTCAGGAAAGCCCAGTTCGCTTCCTGGCACAGGTGTTAACTAATGGTTTGAGTGAACATTATCTGTTTACCTACTTGCCTTCATATGCACTGTTTCCTCTCTGAGGAAAGCCTACCCCTCACCCCCCAGCCCGACCCCGCCTCACTTCTAGAGAATTTCCTGCGTGTGGCCTTCCTTACCTGAATAATAACAGCGATACTAGCTAGCCTTTATATAGGATTTATATGCATCTGCCGGTGTAGAGGGTTGAACGGTGAGGTGGTGGGAATACCTGCTTCAGATCTTGCTGATAAGGAGTTGCATTGTCTACAGAGAATTAAAAAACATACTAAAAGCAAAAAACTGATTCTGCTTTTTTTCTGACCGGCCTATTTTGGCAGTCCTAAACAACGTCAGTAATAAAACACTCCTCCCCATGGGCGCAGACTTCTCAGCCCCCTTCATCCTTGGTACCCACTCTGTGTGCCCAGCACCTTCCTAAGCTTTTACATATATTAACTTCCATAATTTGTCCCCATTTTACAGCTGAGGGAACTGAAGCACAGAGGCCATGTGACCAATCTAAGTTTACATGCCGTTTGGTCATACTGCCTAATCCAGCAATATTGCATGATTTCACCTAAATATCTGCCTTGTGAAATATCTAATACACATATATAAATATATACATCTTTGAAGACACCCTGATCCACCCAGGGGGTAATTAGTAGCTCCCTACGTGTGTCCCTCACCCCCTGTTTATATTTCTGTCATAGTGTCACAGTGCTGCAGGGAGGAGACAGAGCTCCCTAAGCCTAGTCCAATGGCTGCCTTGTAATAGATGCTGAGAGAATGACTGGATGCAGCGTTTGGTCCCAGAGCTAGGGGATCTGCATGTATTTATGCATATTGCATGTATATCATGGCAGACTGGCGGAAGGCTCTGGATTTTGGTTGCATTCAAGAACAGCTTTCAGTTCTGACTGTTACTAATTATCTGTGAAACCCAGAATCAGGAATTGAATACATGTGAATATTTGTCTCCTAGTCTGTGAAGTAGGAAGTAGGATATTCTATCAGTGATTTTCAGAAGTGGTAACCCACCTTTAAACTAAACTCAAGTGGATTTCTTTTTTTCCCATCCCCTTGTTAACAGTCATTCTTGTAGAAAAAAAAACTTTATAATATACTACAGAAAGCACACAAACTAGAAGTGTGCAGCTTACTGAATTATCACAGGGTCAGCACATCCATGTGACACCACGTGGATCAAGAAACAGTATTGCCAGTTTTCCGTGCCCGCCTTCTTAGACGATGAGAAGCTCCTCTTTCAACATCATAGAGTTGCTCATAAATGCAAAAAGTTAGCATATATTGTTTTCTCTAATTTTTCTTACTGTGTTTGTAGGCTTCATCCATGCTGTTATAACCACATTTGCCTTGCTGTTTAGTATTCCATTGTGTAAACAGACTATAATTTATTTATCTATTCTACTATTTATGTGAATATTTTGAATTTTATTGAATTTTAGTATAGTTGATTTACAATGTTTCAGGTGTTCAGCCTGATATATATATATATATCTCATTTTGCAGATTTTTTCCATTATAGGTTATTATAAGATGTTGAATATACTTCCCTATGCTATGTACAATAGGTCCTTGTTTATCTGTTTTCTTAAATTTGTGTTTTATACTGGAATATAGTTGATTAACGATTTTTATTAGTCTCAGGTGTTCAGTGAAGTGATTCAGTTATACACACACATATACCTATTCTTTTTCAGATTCGTTTCCCATTTAGGTTATTCTGGAATATTTAGCAGAGTTCCCTGTGCTATACAGTAAGTCCTTGTCGGTTATCTGTTTTAAATATAGTCGTGTGTATATGTCAGTCCCAAACTCCCAGTTTATCCCCTTCCTCACTTTTCCTCTTTGATAACCATCAGTTTTTTTTCCTAAGTCTGTGAGTCTGTTTCTATTTTTAAAATTAGTTTAGTCATATCATTTTTTTAAGACTCTGCATATAAGTCATACCATATATTTGTCTTTCTCTGGTTTACTTCACTCAGTATGACAAGCACTAGGTCCATCCATGTTGCTTCAAATCCATTATTTCATTCTTTCTAATGTCTCAGTAACATTCCACTGTGTACATATATTAATACCACATCTTTACCTGTTCTTCCCTCCATGGCCGTTTAGATTGCATCTTTGTCTTGGCTGTTGTAAACAGTGCTGCAGTGTACAAAGGGGTGAATGTATCCTGGATTGTTGGATCATATGGTGGCTCTAGTTTTAATTTTTTAAGGAACCTCCATACTGTTCTCCATGGTGACTGTGCCATTTTACATTCAAACCAACAGTGTAGGAGGATTCTGTTTTCTTCCCATTCTGTCCAGCATTTATTTGTATGTTTATAGAGGTTTGGTAATGGCCAGTCTCACTGCTGTGTGGTGATACCTCACTGTAGTTTTGATTTGCATTCTCTAATAATGATGTTGAGCATCTTTCCATATACCTCTTGGCCATCTGTATGTCTTCTTTGGAGAAATGTCTGTTTAGGTTTTCTGCCCAGTTTTTGATTGGGTTGCTTGTTTTTCAGATCTTGAACTGCATGAGCCATTTGTAGATTTTGGAGGTTACTCCCTTGTCACTTGCATCATTTGCAAATATCTTCTCCATGCTGTAGGTTTCTTTTCATTTTGTCTATGGTTTCTTTTGCTGTGCAAAAGCTTTTGAGTTTAATTAGGCCTCGTTTGTTTATTTTTGTTTTTATTTCCATTACGGTAGGAGATGGCTTGAAAAAGATATTGCTGTGATTTCTGTNCTACAGAAAGCACACAAACTAGAAGTGTGCAGCTTACTGAATTATCACAGGGTCAGCACATCCATGTGACACCACGTGGATCAAGAAACAGTATTGCCAGTTTTCCGTGCCCGCCTTCTTAGACGATGAGAAGCTCCTCTTTCAACATCATAGAGTTGCTCATAAATGCAAAAAGTTAGCATATATTGTTTTCTCTAATTTTTCTTACTGTGTTTGTAGGCTTCATCCATGCTGTTATAACCACATTTGCCTTGCTGTTTAGTATTCCATTGTGTAAACAGACTATAATTTATTTATCTATTCTACTATTTATGTGAATATTTTGAATTTTATTGAATTTTAGTATAGTTGATTTACAATGTTTCAGGTGTTCAGCCTGATATATATATATATATCTCATTTTGCAGATTTTTTCCATTATAGGTTATTATAAGATGTTGAATATACTTCCCTATGCTATGTACAATAGGTCCTTGTTTATCTGTTTTCTTAAATTTGTGTTTTATACTGGAATATAGTTGATTAACGATTTTTATTAGTCTCAGGTGTTCAGTGAAGTGATTCAGTTATACACACACATATACCTATTCTTTTTCAGATTCGTTTCCCATTTAGGTTATTCTGGAATATTTAGCAGAGTTCCCTGTGCTATACAGTAAGTCCTTGTCGGTTATCTGTTTTAAATATAGTCGTGTGTATATGTCAGTCCCAAACTCCCAGTTTATCCCCTTCCTCACTTTTCCTCTTTGATAACCATCAGTTTTTTTTCCTAAGTCTGTGAGTCTGTTTCTATTTTTAAAATTAGTTTAGTCATATCATTTTTTTAAGACTCTGCATATAAGTCATACCATATATTTGTCTTTCTCTGGTTTACTTCACTCAGTATGACAAGCACTAGGTCCATCCATGTTGCTTCAAATCCATTATTTCATTCTTTCTAATGTCTCAGTAACATTCCACTGTGTACATATATTAATACCACATCTTTACCTGTTCTTCCCTCCATGGCCGTTTAGATTGCATCTTTGTCTTGGCTGTTGTAAACAGTGCTGCAGTGTACAAAGGGGTGAATGTATCCTGGATTGTTGGATCATATGGTGGCTCTAGTTTTAATTTTTTAAGGAACCTCCATACTGTTCTCCATGGTGACTGTGCCATTTTACATTCAAACCAACAGTGTAGGAGGATTCTGTTTTCTTCCCATTCTGTCCAGCATTTATTTGTATGTTTATAGAGGTTTGGTAATGGCCAGTCTCACTGCTGTGTGGTGATACCTCACTGTAGTTTTGATTTGCATTCTCTAATAATGATGTTGAGCATCTTTCCATATACCTCTTGGCCATCTGTATGTCTTCTTTGGAGAAATGTCTGTTTAGGTTTTCTGCCCAGTTTTTGATTGGGTTGCTTGTTTTTCAGATCTTGAACTGCATGAGCCATTTGTAGATTTTGGAGGTTACTCCCTTGTCACTTGCATCATTTGCAAATATCTTCTCCATGCTGTAGGTTTCTTTTCATTTTGTCTATGGTTTCTTTTGCTGTGCAAAAGCTTTTGAGTTTAATTAGGCCTCGTTTGTTTATTTTTGTTTTTATTTCCATTACGGTAGGAGATGGCTTGAAAAAGATATTGCTGTGATTTCTGTCAAGGAGTGTTCTGCCTATGTTTTCCTCTAAGGGTTTTATAGAATCATGTCTTACATTGATCCATTTTTAGTTTATTTTTGTGTACGGTGTTAGGGAGTGTTCTAGTTTCATTCATTTATGTGTAGCTATCCAGTTTTTCCCAGCACCATTTATTGAAGAGACTATCTTTCCTTCATTGCATATTCTTTGCCTCCTTTGTTGGAAGATCCATTGACCATAGGTATGTGGGTTTATCTCCAGACTTTCCATCCTGTTCCATTGATTTATATTTCTGTTTTTATGCCAGTACCGTGTTTTGAGTACAGTCATAGTTCCTGTGCTCATGCCCACAATCCCTATGTCTAGGACTTATCACAATCAGAGCACTCTTTTAAAGAATTCCGACCTTGGAATCAGACAGCAAGTCATCCTATGAGACTTTGCATCTGACGGGCCACTGAGGAACATGTCACTCTGCACAGGGAGACAGTATGGCTACCCCATGGCAGAACAGAGTGGAGAGCATCCCCTGATGGTATGCCTGGCCCCATTTATCCCAGAGGCCCTACCAAATCTTCTATAATTACTTACTTGGTCCATTAAATCCCTCCTTAGTTTCAGTTAGTTCAGGTTAGTACGCTGGTATAGTCGAAACAAATCTTATTAGCATACACACATGATACAAACTAAAACATATAAAATGGATAAACGTGGAGTTTCAGTGGGTCATTCATTGCTTCACATCTCAGCAGCCCCTTTTAAAGCAACACTGAACTGAGTGTTATTTAAGATTTGAATGCAGTTTTTGAGGAATGTTGAGGGGGGTGAGTTTTGTCAGTTTAAGAGAAAGAATTAGAATCTGAAACAGTATTTTATGAGAGGCACAATGCTCTGGACGCCTGCCTGGCACTTTCTTCAATACTGTCCTCAATTCTACTCTAAATAATCCTTTCTCTTGACTCTGCATCCCTGAGTCTGAGTCACAGGGCATTACACTTGAAAGGTGTAAACCCTGTACTCTGGCTTCAAGTACATGTGCCTCCCACGTAGAAGGAACTCAACAAATATTTGATACCAAAATCAGCCCTTACTACTTAGCTGAAGTCCCTTTCCCTATTTGTGGATGATGGCCTACCACATGTCTACCAGCAGTCTACTCCAGAATCTTTAATTCTCTTGAAATCTGCATTTTGACTTGATAAATGACTCCTTCAGTTCAGTTGCTCAGTTGTGTCTGACTCTTTGCGACCCCATGAATCGCAGCACACCAGGCCTCCCTGTCCATCGCCATCTCCCGGAGTTCACTCAGACTTACGTCCATCGAGTCAGTGATGCCATCCAGCCATCTCATCCTCGGTCATCCCCTTCTCCTGCCCCCAATCCTTCCCAGCATCAGAGTCTTTTCCAATGAGTCAACTCTTCACATGAGGTGGCCACAGTACTGGAGTTTCAGCTGCAGCATCATTCCTTCCAAAGAAATCCCAGGGCTGATCTCCTTCAGAATGGACTGGCTGGATCTCCTTGTAGTCCAAGGGACTCTCAAGAGTCTTCTCCAGCACCACAGTTCAAAGGCGTCAGTTCTTTTCTTCACAGTTCAACTCTCACATCTATACGTGACCACTGGAAAAACCATAGCCTTGACTAGACGGACCTTAGTTGGCAAAGTAACGTCTCTGCTTTTGAATATGCTATCTAGGTTGGTCATAACTTTTCTTCCAAGGAGTAAGCGTCTTTTAATTTCATGGCGGCAATCACTCCATTTTAATGAGCAACTTCAGAGGTTCCCTTCCTTTTTTTTTTTATCAGTTTCAACCTTCATGTTTATCCCTATTCTCTCCAGTCCGTGGAATCTGTGTCCTTAATTTTCTCTCAAGCTACATCCCCACCTGAGCGATACTCTTGCTGTGTTTATTCCTGCTCTCTCTGGCACCTTCAGACTCTCCCTCATCATGTGTATTTCAGCACAACTTGGGTATTTCTCCTTCACCTTGAAAGAAAATCTTGGTATCTAGAGAAAACTCCAAAATTATACTATCTTGTCTTTACTGACACAGTTCTTGAATAAGAAACTCAAGGATATATTCATCACCTATGTTGAAACCTTGAAACACCTACTCATTTCCAAGGTAAGTCACTGCCTTCTTGCTTGATCTTTGTCTCTACCCCTGGCCTTTCTTCTCTGTGTGTCCTTATCTCTGAGCATTTCTGAAAGTTCAGCCTGATTTCTGGGCTGTTTCTCCCGTTACAAAGTTCCATCAGCTTCCTGGATAATGTCTGTATAAATGATACCCACATCTATTCCTTCCATCTTGTTCTCTCACCTGAGTTCCAGCTGTGTTGTTTGAAATTCCAGCCGAACATTCACACTCAGCTGTTCAATTTTCTTTCTTCAAATGAACACTTGCCAAACTAAGCTCATCCTTCTTCCATCCACACTGGGCTCAGCATGCCAAATTCCTTTCCTTCATCAATAACACCAACATTTCCCCACTTAGGAAGGCTTGGAAACTCCATCATTATTGACGTTCCCTATCTTTCATTACACATAGTAATCAGTCACTATGACTCACAGAAATTGTTCCTTGAAAACACTCTGGCAGCCATACCTTTTTCTTTTTCCTACGCCCACACACCAATCCATGATTTCTATCCGCTGACGCCATTACAAAACTCAGAAAAATGTGTCCTCTTCCTTTCCCAATGTTTTCCCTTCTTGATGGACCTGTAAATTTGCCTCTGAAAAATATTTTTAGCTCTAAACTTTTTTCAGAACCAGGATAACCTAATCAACATGAGTTACAGGAATGAACACATCTTCCTGTGGTTAACTCTCCCAGATTGGCTCATGTCCTATATGCTCTTTATAACTTCTCACTTAGAAGATTCTCCCAAAGGGGTGGGATATTCTAAAAGTAGAATTTTAGAAAATCAAAATATCTTAAACATATTTAACAACAGCCATCATTCTCATCTAGGAAAGCAGAAATGGTTCGCACACATCCTTATTTGGTGGTCAGAAACGTTGACTACTTACTTACCTTTCTATATGGTATGGAGCACAGAGACTGTGTTTGCTATCCTGGAAACACTGCAGTGTCTGTCTCAGAATTTTGTATGTAGTAAGAATTTTAAACTTTCCAGTGACTGGATTGATGACTGTCTCAATAATACATATTATTTGTAAAAACTTAATAATTTAACATTTTTAGGGCTATAAGGAATAACTTTTGGGGGTAACTAGAACACACTGGAGAAGGAAATGGCAACCTGCTGCAGTATTCTTGCCTGGAAAATCCCATGAACAGAGGAGCTTGGGGGGCTACTCAGACACAACTTAGTGACTAAACACCATAGAACACTTTTTTTCCAGTTTTCTGTTGAGGAATCTGATGTAAAGAGAGGTTATGGATTGCCCACATTCATACTGGTATTTGGCAATATGACTAAGCTCATCTGTTTTCTGCACACCACTGCATGAAAGATTGGTAAGCCAAGTTTTAAAATGAAGAATAATGCATATATATGGAATCTAGAAAAAAGGTGCTAAGGTACCTGCAGGGTAGAGATGCAGACATAGAGAACAGACAGTGGACACAGCAAGGAAAGCAGAGGCTGGAGCAAAGAGGGCGAGTAGCATCGACGTACATGCACTACCGTGTGTAATGCAGATAATGAGTGGGAAGCTGCTGTACAGCACAGGGCGCCCAGCCCCGGGCTCTGTGATGCCCGGGACAGGCGGGAGGGGGCTCGGATGGAGGGGACACGTGTACTTAGAGCTGATTCACACTGCTGGATAGCAGAAACTAACACAACATTGTAAAGCAGTTGTCCTCCAGTTTAAAAAATATAAAAAAAATTTACAATTAGTAAACTATGAAATATTGCTGTAGCAGTAGTTAGTAGCAAGAATTGTAACCATGCTTCAAATTAGTTTTTATTCAAATGAAAAGATACACAGTTTCTCAATGTAATCTGTATAGCATTAAGGTAAGTAAATAAGATTATTATATGTTGACTAAAGTAGAAGAAAGATTAAAATGGGAAAAAAGGAATAAAAACAGAGGGCCCAAGTCAATAACATTAAACAGCTACAACCAGTACCACTCTTTTCCACCATGAAAAGAATTAGGGAATTTTCTCAAAAATTTAAAAATAAAGTTATCATATGATTTAGAACTTCCACTCCTGAATATTTATTCAAATAAAAGAAAAACCCTAATTTGAAAAGATACTTACATATGTTCATTCCAATATTATTGACAATAGCCAAGATATGCAAGTAACCTAAGTGCCCATCAATAGATGAAAAGTGGCATATATATAAAGGAACATTAGCCATTAAAAAGGATGAAATCTTGCCATTTGTGAAAACATGGATAGACCTAGGGGCTGTTATGCTAAGTGACTGAGGTAGACATTTAAATACTGTATGATTTTACTTATATGTGGAATCTCAAAAACAAAAGAAATGAACAAACAGTTGTAGATACAGAGAACCAACAGGTGGTTGCCAGAGGTGAGGAGGGGTCAGGAAGGAAAGAAATAGATGAGATGGATTAAGAGGTACAAACTTCCAACACAAAATAAATAACAGGTATATAATGTATAGTGTGGGGAATATAGTCCATAACCATGCATGCAAAATCTTTATATGGTTACATTGTAACTAGCCTTATCATGGTGATCATTTTGAAATGTGTAGAATTATGGAATCACTATATTGTATTACAGGAGCTAACAGTATGTCGGTCAATTATACTTCAAAAACAAACTCATAGAAAAATCAGATTTGTGGTTACCAGAGGTGGGGTTTTGGGGCATGGGGAATTGGATGAAGGCAGTGAAAAGCTACAAACTTCCAGGTATAAAGATAAATAAGTACTAGGGACATGATAAATATAATTAACACTGCTCTATATTACATATGAAAACTGTTGAGAGTAAATCCTGAGAGGTCTCATCACAAGGGGAAAATATTTTCTACTTCTTTCATTTTCACTCTATATACAGTTTTGTGTATTCATTGTGCGCTGTGTGCTAAGTCACTTCAGTCGTGTCCCCATGAACTATAGCCTGCAGACTCTTCTGTCCATGAGCTTCTCTGGGCAAAGATAACTGGAGTGGGTTGTCATTTCCTCTGCCAGGGGATCTTCCCAACCCAGGATCAAACCCGTGTCTCTTATATATACCTTAAACTAATACAGTGGTGTTTGTCAATTACATATTAATAAGAATGGAAGAAAAAACCAATATTTAGAATTGAAACCTCTGCAAAATTTCTCCTTTAGAATATTTAGTAGGTTCATAAATATTAGTAAACCATATTTTATATTTAAAGTCCAGTTTTCATTATAAGGGACTGGAATGCAAAAGTAGGAAGTCAAGAAACACCTGGAGTAACAGGCAAATTTGGCCTTGGAATACGGAATGAAGCAGGGCAAAGACTAATAGAGTTTTGCCAAGAAAATGCACTGGTCATAGCAAACACCCTCTTCCAACAACACAAAAGAANACTGACTCGATGGGTGTGAGTCTGAGTGAACTCTGGGAGTTGGTGATGGACAGGGAGGCGTGGCATGCTGCTATTCATGGGGCTGCAAAGAGACACTACTGAGCAACTGAACTGAACTGAAAGTCCAGTTATTTCCTTATCAAATTTGATTGTTCCTCAACTTATGACAGTAAACAACTTACCTAAGTTAATTGAGTTGCTGAAATTTTATAATATTACCATTGGAATATTGGAATTGTGCACTTGGAAGGAATGTCTAGAAGAATCTCTCTTATCGGACTCCTTTCTGTAAGAGAGAAATATGGAAAGGACTTAAGTGAGAACAAAGTACAGTTTCTTCAGGGGAACTTCAAGGGTGAGTCATTTGAATGAAAAGAGTTTGCACTTCCTCAGCTGGTATTTGCTCTACATTGTGTTGTATCTTGCCTATTACTTTTGTCTAGTATTTCATATTTCTTCACTGCAGATAGTATCACCTGGGAATTACCTGATGTATTTTAGGAAATTTGTAACTGTCTCTCTGGTAATCCAATCCTTTCTGTTTTCTCTAGACAGCCTTCAAAATTTCTGGTTCATGGATGTCACTTCGCTCTTACAAATGGGGTTTCTGTTCCTTGAACGGACCAAGCTCAGACCACTCTAGACGTTTGAACTACTTCCTTTATGGAGAATATAATAAGATTTTTGGAAGTCTGTATCTTTGGATCATTCAAGTCTCAGATCACATATTTGTTGTTGTTGTTGTTGTTTAGTCTCTAAGTCGTGTCCAACTCCTGGCAACGCCATGGTCTGTAGCCCCAAGGCTCCTCTGTCCATGGGATTTCCCGGGCGGGAATACTGGAGCAGGTTGCCATTTCCTTCTCCAAAGGATCTTCCCAACCTAGGGATGGAACCTGCATTCTCCACTGGCAGGCGGATTCTTTACCACTAAGGTATGAAGGCGGGAAGAGAAGGCGCCGACAGAGGATGAGATGGTTGGATGGCGTCACAGACTTGATGGACATGAGTTTGAGTAAGCTCCGGGAGTTGGTGTTGGACTGGGAAGCCTGGTGTGGTACAGTCCATGGGGTCGCACAGAGTCAGACAAGACTGAGTGACTGAGCTGAACTGAACAGGATTTCCTGCATGCTATAGGGGAAACAGTTCCCCAAACCCCTCCTACCAGTCACTCTCAACCACAGTTAATTCTGTTTAATTACTTTCGTAGTATAGACCTTTGGCTATAGTTATGCTGTTCATTTTATTTTTTCTCTTGCCCTCCCACCTTGACCTGTAAGCTCCTTGAGATCAAGCACCTTGCTTAACCTCTTCACCACAGTAGCACCTAGAGCATAGCCAGAGAGCAATAGTGATTTGTCAGATGAATGAAGGATTAATTCTTATGAAAATTTTTTCAGTCACTTCAAAGGATTTTTGATACTGAGAGGTAAACTTGTAAGCTTATCAAATTGATTTGATTTGGTGTACAATAGATTACTATTCAGTCATGAGAAAGAAGGATATTATGCCACTTGTGATAACATGGATGGTCCTTGTGGGAATTATGCTAAGTGAAATAAGACAGAGAAAGAAATATTGTGTGATATATGTAGGATCTGAAAAAGCCAAACTTATAGAAACAGAGGCTAGAATGGTGGTTGCCAGTGGCTAGGGCTGGGGGAAAGGATCTGGAAATGTCGGTTGACATGTATACATTTCTAGTTATAAAATGAGTAAGGTATGGAATCTAATGTATAGCATCATGATGATAGTTGTTAATACCTTATTATATATCTATATAAAGTTGCTAGGACAGTAGATCCTAATTACATGATATAGTACAGATGTTAGCTAAGGCAGTGGTGGTTAATTAATTTGCAATCAAAATAAAAAATTAATACATTGTACACCTTAAATGTACAAACTGCTCTATATGTTGATATCATTCAGTAAAGCTGGAAAATATGTAGGATCTTGGTAATATTTGTGGCCACTTTGTCATATTGATAATAGATGTTACAGAGAATACTATTGTTCCAAATAGTTGGTATAGAACATCTGAACATACCTGGAACTTTTTATAATACCTAATCGATATACCATATAAAAAGATGCCTAAAGCCCAGAAGAACAAAAGACACACAGTTCTGGAAAGGAAACATCGTCCAACTTGCATATTATTGTCTCATTCCTTTTGTAAAATGACCCTGCTCTCCAGTCACTGGATGTGGGATAGTATGGTAATGCGGTCTGCTTTTGGAGGTTTCCATGAGAGTATGTTCCAAGTGTGAGAAGGGTTTGCTTTTTCTTTTTCTGTCTTTAAAAGTAAAGATTGAAGGTGGGAGGAGAAGGGGGCGACAGAGAATGAGATGGTTGGATGACATCACTGACTCAATGGAAATGAGTTTGAGTAAAACTCCAGGAGTTGGTGATGGACACGGAGGCCTGGCATGCTGCAGTCCATGGGGTCGGAAAGAGTCGGACAGGACTGTACAACTGAACTGAACTTTTTCCTAAGACTTTATGAGCCCGACAGGACTCTGCCCTTACCTTGATCCCCAGAGGTCAGGGCAGTATTTTGTTTTGTTTTTTGGTATTGGACTGGGGAAGGTTCTTTTAACATTTAATCCTCAGAACAACACTGACCCGGTAGGTACTATTAACACTTATTTTCACATTAAGCAAGCGGACTCAGGTTATGCAACTTGGCCAAGTTCTTGCCACTGGTAAGTGTAAGAACCAGTATTGAACCTGTTTTCAGGAACCAAAGAGAGGTTCGATGTGACCTGTCAGTACTCAGCAGTGGTTCGACATGACCTGTCAGTACTCAACGGTGTCCCTTAGAGTAGAGATGAGTTCACGATGTCTAATCTGTTATTGACTTAAAATTGTTGGAAAGCTATTTCATATACGGAACCAAAATCTGTTTCTCTTTATGTCTATATAAAATTGCCCTGTGGGAGCAGAACTGAATGTCCACCTTTCCTTTTCCTGACAGTCAATCACTTTCAAATCCCTGAGTAAAATTATCCACTATGGTAGTTAGGGATGGATTCATAAAGAGATGGCTGGCACCTAAAGAAAATTCATAGCATTTGGATTTGTGCAAATGAGAGAAACAGACCTTTTAGGTAATCAGATGTGATGATGATAGAATGATTCACTGAGTGCCTGTTGTGTCCAGCACTGTGCTAGTTACACTAGATGCACTGTCTCTGCATCGAGTAATTCTCATGATGACTGTGCACTAGGGGAATGGTACTTCATTTTATAGATGTAAAAAGACACTCAAGAGATGTGAAGTGATCCAGTTCACTCAGGTATTAAGTGACATGAGATTTGAAGCCAGACTTACGTGATTCCAAAGCGCGTTTTCTGCACTAGCCTAGGCTTCATCTTGGTTGCATAAATTATAACAATATAATCTGTTGATCAGTCTGAATTCAATGGTGTATAAACCAAAAGGCTTTACTGTTTTCTAGCCACTATCTTAAATATGCAGTGCCTATATACTCTATTTTTGTCCTCTATTAACCTTTTAAGAAGATTCCATTGTATTTTGGGCCTTTTTATGACAAAACCCAGCTAGTTTAAATCTAGAAGTTGTCTCATTTGTTTCCCTCCCTTCATCTTAGCCCATGTGACTGTAGTGAAGAAGAGCATGTTCTTTTTATTTAATCTTTTTTCCCCCTTTTTTCTTTTTCACAGGCATTTAAGGCAGCGAAGAGGGAAATAGTGAAGGTCAAGTGATTCTTAACTGATGCTGTCTTTTCTGACTGTTCCTAGTTCTTCAGGTAACTGATCTGCTACTGATGCGGTCTATAAGGCAAGTGTTTTACCTTTGGGCTTGGTTTAGGAAAATGAAGGAGAAAGGAAAGGCAGGTTAAGGTTTGGATGCCAGGGAAGATGACATTTATGGTAGGGGGAAACTGGAAGAAAGAGAGCTAGTTCAGAATAGGCATAATCCAACAGACATGACGGGAACTCTTGTGTGATGATTTCAAATGGAAAGACAGCTTTTGCTTTGTGGAACTGATGTGTTCAAGCTATTGATTCTAAAATGAACTCAATTTTCCTTCTTAACTGCTATGATAGAATCAAGGATGTATCCCCACAAGGAAAAAAGAAAATCCTCAAAAGACTCAGTTAAAACTTTTGGTGAAGATGTAGTTGAAAGGGTGGCCAGCGCCCCGGGTCCTGTGGGATTGTTGTTTCACTTTGTGGTTCACTTCCCTTTGCTGTGGCTTACCAACTCCTTGGTCTCCCTGAGGCCCTCGGGCCCACCCTTGCTTCCTTTTGGATAGGATGGTCGTGCATGTCTCCTGTCAGAGAAGTGAATATTCAGTGCTAAAACCCTGGGAGTTTCCTTCTGGTTGGTTATGCATATTTGCTTTCAGGTTTTTTACCTTTACTCCACTGCCATTTCTCATCTTTAGAACACTTCTATAAGTAAAACCCATGTCAGAGTATCCATGTGAGATAATTCTGGCCCATATCTCTATCTCTTTACATGAACAAAAATCATCCCCAAAATTGTCTGTAGACATATATGGCATCTTACATTTTATCAAACACTTAGCTGCTCTATCATTTTGGCATTCTCTGTGTCTATATAAAACAATCTGTTGGTCTATAAAGAGAAGGCTGTCTTTGGAACCAGTTCTCAGAAAACTCAATCAGGCAAATGCCAAATTATGTTCCTAACTCTGTCCTGTGGGTGATTGGATCTTGGGCACCATGGAAAGTAACTGAGGTTTGGAAGGAGAACATACCCAACAGAAACCAGGAGAACAGAGAACTTAGAGACACCCTGGGAAAGAGAAGAGGCATAAGGAGAGAGAAAAGGGATGCTAGCAAAGATGAGATTGCTTTAGAAATACTCTTGCACTGGTTTCTATGCAGGAAACCTGTAATACCAATCCTGTTGAAAAGACTGGGTCAATAGAGTCACCTCCTGAACTCCCAATTTATAGCACTGTCACTTTCTCTAACTTTGTTACAGCTGGAGGAAGGAGTCCTGTTGATACAAAACATGATTACACCTCTTTTGTAAAAGAATAAAAAGATTTTCACAGACGCTTCCTATTTATTGTCACTACCATTTTCTCCCCTGTACTGCTCTCTCATTCTTGGCCCACATAGGAAATCAGAAGATAATTTAAAATTCAGTGATGAGGGCTCGGAGTGTAACACATTTAGAAGAAGAGAGGAAAGAAAAGTGTCACATCTGGACAGTACTGGGAGTGATGCTGGAAAGCTCGCCAAGGAGGCCCAGAAGAGCGGTTGGCAAGTGGCCTCATGGTGCCATGTGTGACCATAGCAGACCCCCAAGACATTATCTTTTCTCAGGCCATGGGATAGTGACTGAAGTCATGGAAGCATAGGAGAGAAGTTGAGAGAGAATTTATGTGTTAGGAAAATTAGGTTGAATCTTTGATTTAGTAATTACTATTTTGTAATGGTAATCCTTCTAATGATTTCTTCAATCCTAAGCATTTCTTTCTGTACGTGTAACAGTATCCTCATAGAATATGAGAAGTAGTTTTCTTCCTCTAGTCCTCCATGAGAACAGTTTAAAGTGTCTCCAGAAGAGAGCGCTAGCGGCTGCAACGGCCGGGCGGGCCAGCGCACTCAGCGTGGCCAAGAGGAGCTATCCTATGCCGGAGGACAGAGACGGCGGCCGAAAGNTTGATTTAGTAATTACTATTTTGTAATGGTAATCCTTCTAATGATTTCTTCAATCCTAAGCATTTCTTTCTGTACGTGTAACAGTATCCTCATAGAATATGAGAAGTAGTTTTCTTCCTCTAGTCCTCCATGAGAACAGTTTAAAGTGTCTCCAGAAGAGAGCGCTAGCGGCTGCAACGGCCGGGCGGGCCAGCGCACTCAGCGTGGCCAAGAGGAGCTATCCTATGCCGGAGGACAGAGACGGCGGCCGAAAGTGTCAAGCTGTGACGGCACAGGAACTGCTGAGAGGAGCCACCCCGCTTCTGAGGTCAGGGGCAGCGGCTGAGAGTGCCAGGCTGCAATGGCACAGGAACAGCCAAGAGGAGTCACCCTACGTCCGAGGTCAGAGATAGTGGCCGAGGGTGCCAGGCTGCGGCAGCGCAGGAACAGCTGAGAGGAGCCACCCCGTGTCCGAGGCCAGGGTCAGGGGTTTGGAAGAGCCACTAATTAATTAACACTCAGCACAAGTGGCTGCGATGGCTGGCGCACTCTGCGCAAACAGCTGCGATGACCAGCACACTCAGTGCGGCCGAGAGGAGTTACCCCACATCCGAGGTCAGGGGCAGCAGCCGAGAGTGCCAGGCTGCGACGGCACAGGAACAGCTGAGAGGAGCCACCCTGTGTCCGAGGCTAGGGTCGGGGGCCTGGAAGATCAAAATGCGTCCAAGGAGCAGTGGCTGTGCTGGCGCAGGAGGGNTACAGGATGCTTGGGACTGGTGCATGGGGATGATCCAGAGAGTTGATGTGGGGTGGGAGGTGGGGGGTTCAAGATTGGGAACTCATGTACACCTGAGATGGAAAAAAAATTAAATTAAAAAAAAGATTATTTAAGAAAATATTCCTGTGCATGAGAGATGCCATCTGAATTGTAGGAATGAAAGACTGATGCCGGGAACCCTTTACAATCCTGCAGGATTTTTTCTAAAAAATGGAATAGGCAAAGCAAATGTGCCAGTCTTGATTATTAGTGAATCTATGTGAGAAATGTATGTGGGGCCATTATTTTTGATACTTTAGTGTATGTTTTGCACCTTTTATAATAAAAAATATTAGTGAAAAGAAAAGAATATGAGAAGTAAATTATTTATATGTACAGACACACATATGCATATATATAATTCTTAGCACATGACAAGTTCTTTATAAATAGATTATTCTTATAATAGGATACAAAGGCAAAGGCAGCTCTTTAGTTTATCTTTGCTTTAATTGCCCCTATGTGATGACACACAAATCAGTAAAATCTTTCTTTTAAGATTCTCTGTTAGAAGTAAAAAGAACATAGGTGTCAGAATCTCAAAATCAGAATTAAAATTTGTATTCTGCCACTTACGAGCTATAGAACCTTGGACATGTTACCTTGTTGGTTTCAGAGTTCACATCTAATAATGTCATTACTTAATATTCACAACATGACTGGAAAATTTAATGAAGGGAAAAGTATGTAACACTGCTGAGTACATTGCCTGGTATATAACATATACTAAATCAGAGGTTGGCAGAGATCTTCTTTCAAGGGCCAGATTGTTAATATTTTAGGTTTTGGACCCAACTGCTTGAGTTAGTCATCATTGCATGAAAACATCCAGTGTCAGTGAGTGTTTAAGGGAATAAGGATAGCTGTTTGCCAATAAAACTTTACTTAAAAAGACAAGTGAGCCAGCTTTGGCCTCTGATCTGTACTTTGCTAATCCTAGCTCCTAACCAATATTAGTTTCTTTCTCCTCTCCAATCTGTCATCTTTGAAATTTAGCATTGTTTTTTCAGGAATATAATGTTGAAAAAGCGTCTACCTAAAGTTTATTTATTGAATATCTGTTGTGTGCAAAGGACTGAGTTAAGTGGAATGAAGAGAAGTGTGAATAAAATTTGCTTCTACTTTTGAGAGGGCTAAAGGATGAGAGAAAGGGATTAACTCATTTAAGTTTGGCTTTCTTAGCCAGATAGTAGTTTAAGAACATTTCTTTGAGATGTTGGAGGATGAAATAAGGCATTATATTTAAGCAAAGATGCAGTACAAAACATTATAGAAAAATGGTTATTGGACTGATCTTTTTTCCCAGTGAAGAACTGGAAAACTGGACAAAATGTATGAAGAAACTGTTTGCAGACATGGGACAACAGAAAGCACAGGTCTGTGATGCTGGAGATAAGAAAAATATATTTCATCCATTCTACCTGCAACCACTGTTCAAACCTCAGCTCAGAGAAGTGGAGCCCAATTTTTTTTTAGGTGTTTTTGTGTCTTTTTAAAGCAGTGCTTTCACTGGGTAGAGACAAGAGAAATATATAGTATTCTAAATACAGAACTAATAAAGTCTCCATGCAAAAATGATTAGAACTTATAAATTAATTCAGCAAGGTAGTAGGATACAAGATTAATTTATAGAAAGAAATGTATTATATTCCTTTACACTAACAAATATCAGAAATAGAAAGTAAAAATGCAATCTCATTTACAATTGCTTCAATTTCATTTAAAATTACATCAGAAAAATAAAATACAGAGGAATAAATCTAACCAAGGTGAAAAACCTATACACTGAAAACTGCAAAACATTGATCAAGGAAACTGAAGATGATTCAAAAAAAAAAAAAAAGAAAGATATCTTATGCTTATGGATTGAAAGAATTAATATTGTTAAAATAGCCAAAGTACCCAAAGCAATATACAGATTAAATGCAATCCCTATCAAAATACCAATGACATTTTTTACAGAAGTAGAACAAATAATTATTTTATAAGGAACCACAAAAGACCCAGAATTGCTAAAAACAATACTGAAGAAAAAGAACAAAGTTGGAGGCTTAACTCTTCCAAACTTCATACTACAAATCTACAGTAATCAAAACAATCTGGTACTGGCAGAAAAACAGACATGTAGATGAATGGGACAGAATAGAAAGCCCAGAAACAAACTCACACACCTATGATCAATTAATGTATGACAAAGGAAACAAAAATATACAATGGAGAAGACTGTCTCCTTAACAGGTGGTGTTTGGAAGTCTGGACAGCTGCATGTAAATCAATAAATTAGAACACTGCCTCACACCATATACAAAAATAAACTCATAATTGTTTAAAGATCTAAATACAAAACATGACACTAAAACTAGAAGAGAACATAGGCAAAACATTCTCCGATCATAGCAGCATTTCCTTAGATCAGTGTCCCAAAGCTATAAGCAAATGGGACCTAATCAAAATTAAGAGCTTTTGCACAGTGAAGGTAACCATCAAAACAAAAGTCAATCTATAGACTGGGAGAAAATATTTGAAAATGATATGACTCACAAGGGCTTAATTTCCAAAATATACAAATAGCTCATACAACTTAATATTGAAAAAGATGGGCAGAAGACCTAAATATAGACATTTCCCCAAAGAAGACATGCAGGTGGCTAACAGGCACATGTAAGGATGTTCAGCATCACTAATTATCGGAGAAAGAGAAAACCACAGTGAGTTTTCACCTCACACCTGTTAGAATGGCCATCCTCAAAAAGTCTACAAATGCTGAAGAGGGGTGTGGAGAAAAGGGAACCCTCCTATACTATTAGTGGGAATGTAAACTGGTACAGCCACTGTGGAGAGCAGTTTGGAGGTTACTTTAGAAAACTAGAAATAGAGCTACCATGTGATCTGGCACTCCTGCTCCTGGGTGTATATCCAGAAAAGATGGAAACACTAATTCAAAAGGCACACACACCCCAGTGTTCACGGTACTATTTTAAGAGCCAAGACGTGGAAGCAACCTAAGTGGTTTAAGAAGATGTAGGAGAAGGTGATGGCACCCCCACTCCAGCACTCTTGCCTGGAAAATCCCATGGACAGAGGAGCCTGGTAGGCTGCAGTCCATGGGGTCGCGAAGAGTCGGACACGACTGAGCGACTTCCCTTTCACTTTTCACTTTCAGGCATTGGGGAAGGAAATGGCAACCCACTCCAGTGTTCTTGCCTGGAGAATCCCAGGGACGGGGGACCCTGGTGGGCTGCCGTCTATAGGATCACACAGAGTCGGACACGACTAAAGTGACTTAGCAGCAGCAGCAGCAGTCTATGTATACAATAGAATATTAGCCCAAGATTGAAATATTGCCATTTGCAGCAACATGGATGGACCTTGTGAGTGTTATACTTAGTGAAGTGAAAGACATATCACTTTTATGTGGGATCTAAAAATTATACAAAGGTATCTGTATGCAAAACAGAAACAGACTCATAGATGTAGAAAACAAACTTATGGTTGCCAGAGAGAAAAGCAAGGGTAGGGAGATGTTAGACATTTGGGATTAAAAGATACTACTACACATACAATGGACAAACAACAAAGATTTACTGTGTAGCATAGGGAACCATATTTAGTACCTTATATAATAACCTATAATAGAAAATAACCTGAAAAATATGTATTTATATAACTGAATCACTTTGCAGTACACCTTAAACTAACTGTATTATAAATCAACTGTATGTCAATTCTTAAAAATAGAGAAAATAATTGAATATTAAATGTGATAATGAGGGATAAAAACAAAGGAAAGAAACAGAGATTGAGGCGTTCAAAGTACCCATTGAGGGCATGTAGTGGTCAAGATCAGAGAGAAGGAGAGAGCCATGCCTCTATCTAGGGTTAAGAGTTTTCCAGGCAGAGGGGACAGCAATCGCAAAGGCCTTACAGTGCCTGCGCTTTATGTTTAAAGAATGAGGATACTGGTTTATTAAGTCAAAATGTAAAGGAGAAGTGGTAGTGAAGGAAGTCTGAGTGGAGCCAATCTTGCGAGACCTCCAGTCTCACGGCAAGAACTTCACTTTTACCTTGTGTAAGATGGGGAGGCAGCCGAGTTTTGAGCAAAGAGAAAGACACATCGGACTTCAATTTTATCAGCATCCCTCTCCCTGTTGTGCAGAGAGTATTATGAAGAGAGGCAAAAATGGAAGCTGGAGCACCATATAGGAAGCAATTGTAAGAATCCAGTGAGAGATGATGGCTGAGAGCCATGCCTGCATTAGAGGTTACCACAAATTACCACTGTGCCCTTCCCGTTTTCCCTGAATCTTATTTAACAGCCCATGCCATCCAGCTTCTAACTGTCCACATCTACATCTCTTACTAGAGAACTGTCTGGGGTTGGAGCTAGCTTTGCCCAGCTATGAAGAAGCCCAGAAATACCCAGTTTGTCATCTTGGATAAAGCCTCCACAGGTGATAAGAGTTGGTTTCTAAATATCATAACTTTCTCAGTGGAGTCATATGAATCTGGGGTATGTGTCTCACAGGGTCCCCAGTGTTCCCTAGTGCAATTTAGAACTGGTTGCCTGCTGTCAAAACTGGCTTGATCTTGTACCTTTTACTAGCCATCTTCCCTTTCATATTTCCCCATTCACTACTGAAGTTTCCTGGAATTGCATCCAAAATAAGCTGCTAGCATTTAAATGTTATCTCCGGATCTTATTTTAAAAGAAATCCAAATTAAGATGGAAGTTTCCCTGGGAAGCAGAACTTCAGGATGGATTTCTGGATTTGATAACTCTGGTTGGGAACAAGGATCCTGATGCTGGCAGCAAGTGGGTGGTGATAAACCCTGGATTGTTAAGGGTGAGGGTTACCAAGACTCCCACTTGCAGTGAATTGGGAAGGAAGGTGAAAATGGGTGTACTTACTTGTACAAGAATAATACAACAATGCTTTTACAACAATATTTCAGATGTGGGATCAATGGTAATTACAAGGTCTAGGTAGTTGATTTATTATTAAGTTAAAGGGTTTAAAGAAGAACAGCTGTCTCACATCAGTTGGCTATTAATTCAGGCACCATATGTAAGCCAGAAGCCCTCTGTAAAAGCATTGAAGTGATTTTCATCTCCCATAGCCGATGGTGGACTGCTGAAAATCAGAAGCAAGGCCTGATTAAGAGAACAGTATAATTATGAAGCAGGCTGAGATCACAACCCTAGCAAGTCTGTACAGGAAGCAAGATCCTGATGGGAAAGCATCTGTACTCTGATGATAGGAATGGGAATATCTCAGAGGATGCATTTATGAGCCTAGAAAACTCAGCATCCCATGAATCTGGTCTAGTTTGAATGGCCTACAACCAACTGCTTGCTAAAGGGTAATAACCTCCACCTATCTGAAGCCATGCAAAATCCTCTCCTGAAGCAGATGCCAAACAAGATGATGCTTACTTTAAGATCTTTCATACATCCTTTCGTTTATTTTAGATCTAGATCAATAAATAGAGCTAAATTGCATCAAAGACCAGCTGTGGAAGTACTGTTTCTGCTGTGGGAGGGAAGAGACTATTACCAAAAGAGCTACAGGATATGGACAGTCTGTTTGACCGGAGCTGGGAGACCATGCTAGGGAATGGATCTTGAGGGCGCTGGACCGGTGGAGACATTCCATCAGACAGGATAGGGAACATTTGCTGACAGGAAGTTGCTCTTCTACAATTGGTTGCTCAGGAATTAATGACTTGTCAAGAACACTTTGGAGCCAGTCCTAATATTCCACTGAGACAGTTTCTTTAAGTTTGATTTTTTAAAAAAATGACGAATAGTTAATAAAGGGGAGAGGTTAAAGCTGCCTTGACAGAACTTGGAAAAAAAAAAAAACAGTGGCACAAAGATCAGTATATATGAATAGAAAACATCAAGTGCCTGTATTAGCTGGAAAAGTTCAGAAGACATTCTCTTTACTACAGCAAAGAGCAGTGTACTAGTGAGGGTTCTGCCAGCATCACAAGTCCACACTGGGTGTACTCTGTGAGCCAAGGTTGAACCTAAGGGATATTTTCATGGAAACAGGCTCTCTAGTGTCAGTGAGTATGACAGGATTATGGAGTAATAGAGGCCAGTTACTGTGTTGTTGTGTTTGACTATTTGCAACCCCACCAGGCTCCTCTGTCCATGGGATTTCCCAGGCGAAATACTGGAGTGGGTTGCCATTTCCTCCAGGGGATTTTCCCAACCCAGGGATCAAACCCATGTCTCCTGAATTGCAGGCAGATTCTTTACCTTTGAGTCACCAGGGAAGCCCAGTAGAGGTCAGTAGATAACACTTAACTGTCAGAGGCCAGGTGGGTACAATTACCATGAGTTTGGGGGCAAAAAGTACCAAATGGCATGTAGGAAGTTCTGACCCATCATGATGTTTGAGACTATGAAGTTCCTAAGGGTGAGATGGTTGGGTAGCCAGTGAGAGCATTGTTTGATATTGATACGTAACATACAGACCAAGAGTGAGTGAGCAGAAAGCAGATGATGTCAGTCAGAGCAAAAATAGAGAATGATGATCCCTTGCTCAATTTTCAGTGTTAAGCTTGTTCCTGATCCAAAGCCTACCAGTTAAAACGGAGGGTAGGCCACTTGAGGAAAGATTTTGCAATGTTACTGCAAGTTGACATAGTAACGATTGCCCCATTTCTTTCCCAAAGGACTATGGCCATTTATCAGAGTAATTGTATACTATAGAGAAAAGGATATCCAAATCATTTAGGGGATGTAGGATATAATACATGAATTAACACATACCAAAAAACTCACCCACCATTGTTAGAACAGGGGTGTGTGGAAGTCAACTGGAAAACGTCCTGAACTGGAAAATGTCCTGGTTCAGATGTATCTCAGAGTGTGACCAATGGGTTCCTGAACCAACTTGCACCCCAGTCCCTGAGTATACTGTCAAGGTGGACATATTTGGCAGCTCAATTTCTGTGGTAGATTAAGTTATCGTTCAAAGATGTGTACTACTACCCTTTCTCATCTCCATAGCAAAGTATACCTGCCTTGGCCATGAGACTTGCTTTGACCAATGGGATCCTAGCCAACATGATACAAGCAGAGACCTGAGATGTTAATATGCAGTTGGGCCTATTCTCTTTCACTTTTGCTATCACCCTGAGAAAAGGTTTTTCTATGTTTTTTCTGCCACTTCAGCCAGAGAAAGAATGAACTAATATGGAATGAACCCAAGCCCAGCCAGACACACAGAACTCGATGCAGAGCTGCCCAACTCATCCCAGCCTCAATCAGCTGAAACCCACACAACTCACAAACTTTAAAAAAAAAAAAAATTGCTGTTTTAAAGTACTAAGTTTCTATGGTGGCTTGATAATGATAGATATAAGATTCCTAAAAATAGATTCTTAACTAGTTTTATAATGTTACAGTGGGCAGTAAATAAACAGTGGGGAAAACATGGTGATGAAACTGTCTTATAAGGCTCAAAAAATGGTGGCCTGTGTAATGTGGCAGCAACATTTAAAACTAGTGCCTGCAGTGGCTCAGCTGGTAAAGAATCCACCTGCAATGTGGGACACCTGGGTTTGATCTCTGGGTTGGGAAGATCCCCTGGAGAAGGGGAAAGGCTACTCACTCCAGTATTCTGGCCTGGAGAATATGCAGTCCATGGGGTCATAAAGAGTCGGACACCACTGAGTGACTTTCACTTTCATATCAATATAGGGGCTTCCCCAGTGGCTCAGATGGTGAAAGAATCTGCCTGCAGTACAGGAGACCCGGGTTCAGTCCCTGGGTCAGGAAGAGTCCTTGGAGAAGGAGCTACCCGCGCCAGTATTCTTGCCTGGAGACATGGACAGAGGAGACTGGTGGGCTACAGTCCATGGGGTCTCAAAGAGTCAGACATGACTGAGTAACTAATACTGCAAAATCGGTGCACAATGAACTGGTAGAGTTAGGAGAAATCAATGAAACTTTAAAGAATGAGGTGCTTGCTACCAGCACATTTGACAAGGTACTATAAGAATGAGGTATGCTTAGAAAAGAACTGGCTACTTCAGAGACTCATTTTAAAGAGGCTATTGAAACCCGTACACCACAGCATTGAAAATTTTAACTCTTTCCCACCAGATAAAGCCTATATCCTTTATAATACAATCTCACCAAGTCCAGGAGTTTCGAAACCAACATACTTTCAGAGTAGGACCCTTTGTTAAGACTTGTGACAGAATTAAATTGGAGCCTTGTTCATTCTCTCTGCTTAAAGAAAGAATTCCTAAGATTATTTAGGGCATGGTCTCACAGAATCCTAACATGTCTAATAAATACATAATTGAATCTAGGAGAATTATGTCCCAGAACCGAATTTTATGAGTCAGTGTAACTCATATATATTAAAAAAGTACAAAATTCTTGAGAAATCTGTACTTATTAAAACACTGTCAACATGGACTAAATGTTATTGAGACAGAAATGTAAAAAGACCTTTCAGTTTACAACTTTTCTGTTGTAGTCAAGAAAAAGATTGAGAAAGTTGCCTAGCCATAAAAAACAAACCAAAAACAAAATCACATTATTCTACCATGCTTTCTTCAGAAATTATAGAAGGGGATACTAGTCAATAGCTTTAGAAACCAGAGCTAATACGAGACATGGACGATAACAAAACTGGAAGCTACTTCCAAGAAATAAAATCACAGACCAAAGCTACATCCTTATATCCTAGGGAAAGGGTCCTGACACATTTTTTCTCACAAGAATATAAAAAATGCTATCAAGTAGTTAATTTGTCTTCCTATTTCTCCTTTTTAAAATGGGGATGTTTCTTGGGTCTCTCCTGCCCCCACTTCCCCACTGTGTATTGAGTATGCGTGGGTCACATAATTTTTTAGTTCACTGTTCTCCAGATCAAGAGGAGCCACATCTGGACGATAAATTCCTGGTGAAGCTGATGCCACAATTAATTAAGAGTTTGGGGAGTATTAAATGGGGGTGACTGTATTTAGCAGTTGGGAGGGATAAAAGTATTTATGACCAAGAGAACAGACTAGTAGATCCAATTATCCTACCCCTTGACTCATGACACAACTGTGTGAATAACCCGGCATGAATTACAGAGAAATTATCAACATGAAACTAGCAGAGAATGAAAATGTGCTTGCATAGCTGAGCTTTCGTTTTTGCAGTCTGCCATTACCATGAGAGGAAGACTTAAGAGAGACTGCTGCCCTTCAGCCTGGGCCTAGGTGATAAAGTTACTCGAAACAGACCTCAGCCCAACCAGCATTGAGGGGCCAACAACTCTTCCAAGAGTTCACAGTGTGTCTGCTTTATTTTCAAGAGCCTTCTCATAATATTGCCCCTGATAAGCCACTCACTTTTTGTTGAAGGAAATTCAACAATTGGGACATAAATAAAGAGTCCACTATAAGGGAAAAAAATAAAAGCACAACCTGATATAGTCTCATAGAGGTATGATTAAGGGATTAGGTTGGGCATAACACCTCGTATAGTTCTGCTATCCTTTAAGATGTATTATATGCATTGGTCATAGCAAACACCCTCTTCCAACAACACAAGGGAAGACTACACATGGACATCACCAAATGGTCAACACTGAAATCAGATTGATTATATCTTTGCAGCCAAAGATGGAGAAGCTCTGTACAGTCAGCAAAAGCAAGACTGGGAGCAGATTGTGGCTCAGATCATGATCTCCTTATTGCCAAGTTCAGACTTAAATTGAAGAAAGTGGGGAAAACCACTAGACCATTCAGGTGTGACCTAAGTCAAATCCTTTATGACTATACACTGGAAGTGAGAAATAGATTTAAGGGACTAGATCTGCTGGAGTGCCTGATGAACTATGAACAGAGGTTCGTGACATTGTACAGGAAACAGGAATCAAGACCATCCCCAAGAACAAGAAATACAGAAAAGCAAAATGGCTGTCTGAGGAGGCCTTGCAAATAGCTGTGAAAGGAAGAGAAGTGAAAAGCAAAGGAGAAAAGGAAAGATATAAACATCTGAATGCAGAGTTCCAAAGAATAGCAAGGAGAGATAAGAACGCCTTCCTCAGCGAACAATGCAAAAAAGAAAAAGAAAAAATAGGATGGGAAAGACTAGAGAGCTCTTCAAGAAAATTAGAGATACCAAGGGTACATTTCATGCAAAGATGGGTACAATAAAGGACAGAAACGGTATGGACCTAACAGAAGCAGAGGATATTAAGAAGAGGTGGCAAGAATACACAGAACTGTACAAAAAAGATCTTCACGACCCAGGTAGTCATGATGATGTGATTACTCACACTCACCGAGAGCCAGACATCCTGGAATGTGAAGTCAAGTGGGCCTTAGGAGGCATCACTATGAACAAAGCTAGTGGAGGTGACAGAATTTCGGTTGGACTATTTCAAATCCTGAAACATGATGCTGTGAAAGTGCTGCACTCAATATGCCAGCAAATTTGGAAAACTCAGCAGTGGCCACAGGACTGGAAAAGGTCAGTTTTCATTCCAATACCAAAGAAAGGCAATGCCAAAGAATGCTCAAACTACCGCACAATTGTACTCATTTCACACGCTAGTAAAGTAATGCTTAAAATTCTCCAAGCCAGGCTTCAGCAGTATGTGAACTGTGAACTTCCAGATGTTCAAGCTGTTTTTAGAAAAGGCAGAGGAACCAGAGATCAAATTGCCAACATCTGCTGGGTCATGGAAAAAGCAAGAGACTTCCAGAAAAAACATCTATTTCTGCTTTATTGACTATGCCAAAGCCTTTGACTGGTGTGGATTACAATAAACCATGAAAAATTCTGAAAGAGATGGGAATACCAGAACACCGATCTGCCTCTTGAGAAACCTGTATGCAGGTCAGGAAGCAACAGTTAGAACTGGACATGGAACAACAGACTGGTTCCAAATAGGAAAAGGAGTACGTCAAAGCTGTATATTGTCACCCTGCTTCTTTAACTTACATGCAGAGTACATCATGAGAAACGCTGGGCTGGAGGAAGCACAAGCTGGAATCAAGGTTGCTGGGAGAAATATCAATAACCTCAGATATGCAGATGACACCAACCTTTTGGCAGAAAGTAAAGAAGAACTAAAGAGCCTCTTGATGAAAGTGAAAGAGGAGAGAGAAAAAGTTGGCTTCAAACTCAACATTCAGAAAATGAAGATCATGGCATCTGGTCCCATCACTTCATGGCAGATAGATGGGGAAACAGTGGCTGACCTCATTTTTCCTGGCTCCAAAATCACTGTAGATGGTGATTGCAGCCATGCAATTAAAAGATGCTTACCCTTTGGAAGGAAAATTATGACCAACCTAGACAGCATAAAGCAGAAACCTTGCTAACAAAGGTCTGTCTAGTCAAGGCTATGGTTTTTCCAGTAATCATGTATGGATGTGAGAGTTGGACTTATATAAAGAAAGCCGAGCACTGAAGAATTGATGCTTTTGAACTGTCGTGTTGGAGAAGACTCTTGAGAGTCCCCTGGACTACAAGGAGATCCAACCAGTCTATCCTACAGGAGATCAGTCCTGGGTGTTCATTGGAAGGACTGATGTTGAAGCTGAAACTCCAATACTTTGGCCACCTGAGGCGAAGAGCTGACTCATTTAAAAAGACCTTGATACTGGGAAAAGATTGAAGGCAGGAGGAGAAGGGGACGACAGAGGATGAGATGGTTGAATGGCATCACCGACTCAGTGGACAGGGGTTTGTGTGGACTCCAGCAGTTGGTAATGGACAGGGAGGCCTCGCATTCTGCTATTCATGGGGTTGCAAAGAGTCGGACACAACTGAATGACTGAACTGAACTGATGCATTGGACCAAAAATCATGGTATCTTGAGGCATCCCTGAAAATTAAGAATCAGTAGAAAGAAGTAGGAGCATGCCTCTTACCATCAATCTCAGAGACCCAGTAGGAAAAATATGCTTCCATGCCTACAAATTTGGCTCTTCTAGATCAGCGGTCCTTATTGCAAGCAAAGGATGTGAAGGGACTTTTTATCAGGGAACAGAGTAAGGGTTCCACTAATCTTAAAAGTTATGACTACCACATGATCATTTCATAGACCCTCATTATCTAGTTTTGTGGGATAAACCATAATAGAAAACAATATAAATATATATATGTGTGTGTGTGTATAACTAAGTCACTATGCCATATAGCAGAGCTTGACACAACATTTTAAATTAGTTATAATTGATTTATTTGTAACTGATAATTATTTATAACTGATAAATAATGAATATCATGTCATCTGCAAACAGAGACAGTTTTACTTCTTCACCTCTGATTTAGATGTCTTTTAGTTCATTTTCCTGCCTAACTGCTCTGGCTAGAATTTTCAGTACCATGTTGAATAGGAGTGACAAGAGTGGTCATCCTTGCCTTGTTAAAAGTCAAATATTGTGTGGTAGCTAGCCCTCAAGATGGCCCAGGGATTCCTGTTTCTGGTATTCGCACCCCTTGAGTGTGGGCTGATTTAGTGATACATTTTAAGCCCCCAGTGATTCACATTCCTCTCACTTGCAAAATGCACTTAACTACTCCCAAGGCTTTTAAAAGTCTTTTATTATCAGCTTGGAATTCCGAATCTTTTTAATTTAAACTGGGTTCAAGTGCAGATGGGGGTAGCCAAGTAGAACTTCTCTTGGTATGTGGACTTGTGGAACTAAAAACTGTCTGCCCCATATACACCAAACATCCAGTAACAAAACAGGCATAGAATAACTGCTGTGTTCATTTTCTGTTGCTGTGTAGCAAATTGTCACAGCTTAGCTACTTGAAAGAATGCACGTTTATTATTTAAACCTCAGAGGTGAGGAATCGAAGCATGGCTTAGTGGGACCCTCGGCAAAGCTACTAATAAGATATTGACCATGGCTAAGTTCTTATCTGGTAGCTCAACTAGAGAGGGATCTGCCACCAGGCTCACTCAGCTACTGGAAGAGTTCATTTCCTTAAAGCTATCCGACCTTAGGACGTGCTTCTTGCTGGTTATCAGCAGGAGGTCACCCTACCCTCCTGGAGACTACCCACTGTTCCCTATTGCATGGCCCTCTACACAGGCAGCTCACAACATGACAGGCTGCTTCTTCAAAGCCAGACAAAGAACAAGAGATAATCTACTACCAATACAAAGTATTTAAAATGTTAATCACAAGAGTGACATCCCATAAAATTTTCATATTCATTTGATTGGAAGACAGTCACAAGTTCTCACACTCCAGGAGTTTACAAAAAGGTATGAATACCCAGGAGTTAGGGATCATATGACCACTTTTGAGTCTACTCACCACAACAGCTATAGACATTCCTGTTCACAAATGAGGGAAATGGTAGCTCAAAGGAGTCATTGGTTCTTAGCAATTCCAAATCCAGCTGAAAAAACATTAGTTAGGTCTCGTGGCCTGGAAATAATTCTCCATGGCTTTCAGCTCCACCATCTGGGCTCTTGGTTCTACATTATGAGTCATCTTTCCTTTTTAATGAAAGCTAGGACTGTTGGAAAGACCCTCATGCTGGGAAAGATTGAAGGCAGGCGGAGAAGGGAACAACAGAGGATGAGTTGGATGGATGGCATCACCAACTTGATGGACATGAGTTTGAGCAAGCTCCGGAAGTTGGTGATGGACAGGGAAGCCTGGCATGCTGTAGTCCATGAGGTTGCAAAGAATCCAACACCACTAAGCAACTGAAGTGAACTGAACTGAGGACATGTTCATGGCTGAGTAATTTTCTCTGCTTTTTTCCTACAAAAAGTTTCGAGGTCCAGTGGCCTCTCTTTTATACTATCTATTTTATACTGTCTCAGTACCCGTTAGTTCAAGCTGGCAGCATTTATCCAGATACATCACCCTGCTTATTTAACTTATATGCAGAGTACATCATGAGAAATGCTGGACTGGAAGAAACACAAGCTGGAATCAAGATGGCCAGGAGAAATATCAATAACCTCAGATATGCAGATGACACCACCCTTATGGCAGAAAGTGAAGAGGAACTAAAAAGCCTCTTGATGAAAGTAAAAGAGGAGAGTGAAAGAGTTGGCTTAAAGCTCAACATTCAGAAAATGAAGATCATGGCATCTGGTCCCATCACTTCATGGGAAATAGACGGGGAAACAGTGGAAACAGTGTCAGACTTTACTTTTTTGGGCTCCAAAATCACTGCAGATGATGATTGTGGCCATGAAATCAAAAGACGCTTACTCCTTGGAAGAAAAGTTCTGACCAACCTAGATAGCATATTCAAAGGCAGAGACTTTGCTTTGCCGACTAAAGTCCGTCTAGTCAAGGCTATGGTTTTTCCAGTAGTCATGTATGGATGTGAAAGTGGACTGTGAAGAAGGCTGAGTGCCGAAGAATTGATGTGTTTGAACTGTGGTGTTGGAGAAGACTCTTGAGAGTCCCTTGGACTGCAAGGAGATCCAACCAATCCATTCTGAAGGAGATCAACCCTGGAATTTCTTTGGAGGGAATGATGCTAAAGCTGAAACTCCAGTACTTTGGCCACCTCATGCTAAGAAAAGACTCTAATGCTGGGAGGGATTGGGGGCAAGAGAAGAACGGGACGACAGAGGATGAGATGTCTGGATGGCATCATGGACTTGACGGACACGAGTCAGAGTGAACTCCGGGAGTTGGTGATGGACAGGGAGGCCTGCTGTGCCGCAATTCATGGGGTCGCAAAGAGTCGGACAGGACTGAATGACTGAACTGAACTGATCACACACAAGTTAGGCAGGTCTACTGCATTGCCAAAAAAGCCACATCCCAGTTCTCTACGTTTGAGATAATTTGTACATAAAGTTAAGTTCCGTATACTTTATTCCCATTTTACATGAATCAGGGATCTAAACTAGCAGGACTATCAGGTGTTCACTTATGTGGATACCTTCCATGTGTTTCATCATGGTTCTGGACTCCCTCAAAGGGTAGAGGGAGTAACTGGCACTTCAGGGATTTGTATATGTTAGTTAAAGGAATGAGAGAAGGAAAACGTCTCACATACTGGTTTAGCGGTCATTTGTTCATCCCAGTTTGTGGAATCATGTGTTTCTAACTTAATCAAATACATTTGTAATTAGAGCAAAGATAATCTTGGCCATAGAGGAAAGGGGAGAATTGCAGATAAACAGTTGACCTTTGTTGAATACTGTGGGTTTGAATTGCACTGGTTCATTTAAATGTGGGTATTTTTGAACAGTAAATACTATGGTACTACATGGTCTCTGGTTTGTTAAATGCACAGATGCAGAGGAACTGGAGTTACAGAAGGCCGAGTATAACCTGTATGCGGATTAACCAATGCATTGCTCAAAGGTTAAGTATAGTGCGATACAGGGTTGCTTGGGCTCAAGATGCTTTAAATTTTCATCAGTAACCTGGATACAATAACCTGGTCATGAAGTTTGGATCAGGATTTGAAACTGCACCTTCATGGCTAAGCATGAGGACAGAATAATTCACTCAGGGGTGAGGGTTGGGGGGTAAAACCAACTGGGAATCAAAATTAGGTTCATTTTTGTTAGGAATGATTTAACATAATCCTATCTGAAGGCAGGAGTTTATGAATCATTTCCAATTCTTTGAACTAAGATTTAACAGGAAAGGTAAACTTTGAAAAAAAGTAGGGGGTATAACTTGAAAGGCTGTATATTTGGACTGATAGAAAATTTTACCAATTCATTTCAAATATACAAATGTTTAAAATGTATTAATAGGATTTATGAATATCTGAATTCTCAAATACCTGCAAGTTAATTTTTTAATACAATCTTTTATGTAAGTTACTAGTTTCTAAGAGTTACAGGAAACTTTAGGAGTGAAGGATATGTTTGATGGTCCAAAGTCAGTAAATTGTATACAGTAAACATGTACAGTTTTTTGTGTACCCAAGATACCTCAGTAAATCTGTTAAAAATTTTTCTATGGGACCCACACAAATTGCTGCTGCTGCTAGGTCGCTTCAGTCGTGGCCTACTCTATGCGACCCTATAGACTGCAGCCCACCAGGCTCCTCTGTCCCTGGGATTCTCCAGACAAGAGTACTAGAGTGGGTTGCCATTTCCTTCTCCAACCCACACAGACTACTTATTCATAAACATTTCCCCTATTCTTCCTGCATTTCCTTCTTCCTTCCCAAGTGTCATAGACTTAACAGAGATCAAGGAAGTGGGAGACCATGGCATGCCAAACATGATCAGTGTTCAATGATCTTTAAAACTTTTAGATGCATTTTGTAAAGTGCAGAAACATCTCTGTTGCCTATTTTATCAGGAGGGCTTTGGTCCAACTAGGTTTGGTTTAGTAGGTTCACCAAGCATGAATCATCAGGCAGGCCCTGGTGAAGATCATAAGGATTGGAAGTTCCCTGTCATTGGAAAGCACAAAGTTCAGAAAAACATTATTTTTTAAAATTTTGAAAAAAATATATATTTGATGCCACATAAGGAAAATTCTGAAAGAGATGGGAATACCAGACCACCTGACCTGCCTCTTGAGAAACCTATATGCAGGTCAGGAAGCAACAGTTAGAACTGGACATGGAACAACAGACTGGTTCCAAATAGGAAAAGGAGTACATCAAGGCTATATATTGTCACCCTGCTTATTTAANAGATGGTGATGGACAGGGAGGCCTGGAGTGCTGCGATTCATGGGGTCGCAAAGAGTCGGACATGACTGAACAACTGAAATGAAGTAATTTCAGATTATTTATAAAATACTAACTTAGAAATTTAGTCACATTTAAATCCCACCACCCATGGTAACTACCATTCTCAATTTATTACGTCTTTCTCATTCTCTCTATGAGTGTTTAAGCATATATTTACAAAAATCATTTTGTAGACACTGTTTTGTTATCTGCCTATGTCAGTAATATTTTGGAATCATTTTTCGTATCAACAAATATCTTTTTTATATTGATTTTAGTGGCTGCACACTATTTCATGCTGCATGTTATGAATGAGCCTTAGTCTATTGAACTTTATTTTCTGAAATCTGGCTGCTGCTGCTACTGCTACTAAGTCGCTTCAGTCATGTCCGACTCTGTGCGACCCCAGANTGGAATCATTTTTCGTATCAACAAATATCTTTTTTATATTGATTTTAGTGGCTGCACACTATTTCATGCTGCATGTTATGAATGAGCCTTAGTCTATTGAACTTTATTTTCTGAAATCTGGCTGCTGCTGCTACTGCTACTAAGTCGCTTCAGTCATGTCCGACTCTGTGCGACCCCAGAGACGGCAGCCCACCAAGCTCCCCCGTCCCTGGGATTCTCCAGGTAAGAACACTGGAGTGGGTTGCCATTTCCTTCTCCAATGCATGAAAGTGAAGAGTGAAAGTGAAGTCGCTTTGTTGTGTCCGACTGTTAGCGACCCCATGGACTGCAGCCTACCAGGCTCCTTTGTCCATGGGATTTTCCAGGCAAGAGTACTGGAGTGGGGTGCCATTGCCTTCTGGCTACAGTCAGCATTTTACTATTGTAAAGAAACAGCCTTCATTAGCCCTACTTTTTAATAAAAGTGAAATCCTGGTTTTAAAAAAATATGTCATATTTTTAAAGCTTTTACTACATCTTCCCAAACTGCACTGTTGTTCTTGTAATTTTATAAAATTACCCAATCCTAATATACTCATTGGGCTTCCGTGGTAGTAAAGAATCCACCTGCCAGTGCAGGAGACGCATGTGCAATTCCTGGGTTGGGAAGATCCCGTAGAGGAAGGAATGGCAACCCACTCCAGGGTTCTTGCCTGGGAAATCCCAAGGGTACAGATGCCTGCTGAGCTAAAGTCCGTGGGGTCACAAGACAGTCAGACATGGCCTAACAACTAAACAATACACTCATCATAACAAAGACAAACACTCAGAGCAGTATTTCCTGAGGGATGTTGGGCAGTCTTGTCTGCTCTCACATGGTGCTGCCCAGGAAAAGAGTTTGGTTCAAAGAAATTTGGGGAACATGATATTTCCTACAGAGATATTCACAGTCCATATTAGCATTTCAAAGACTGAGAAGTCCAGCCCTAAAGAAACAGGTTCAGTTCTGTGGAAGTCAACATTATTAACCAGGGCACACACTGTTTAGTGTAATATTTTCTGGCATGTTTTGGAACATCCCTTGCTGCTTTAGAAAGTAATTTGAAAGTGCCGAAGTTTAACACTCAGATTTTTGCTCAAAAAAAGCATAATTTATATGATTTGCTTAGTAGCATTTGAAAGACAATTTAGGATAATTATGACCATAAAGAAATAAACTGGTAACCTTTAATACTAGGGAATGTCTTAGTCTAATTTTGTTTCACATTTTATTGACCACTTGTACTTCAGAAGAGCATTGTTACTATTTCTGAATCCATGTGGCAGTAAGTTATATTTCAGTGAGATTCTATAGTGTATCTGAAAATTGGGATCAAGTCTGGTAGCATAAATACTTCGACAGCTAAGTACAGTTCTCATGTATGATACTTAGAAAGTGCTCTAAAATGAATCCTAAAGTAAAACTAATTTCATGACCATTATATAGTAACAATAAAGACATTAAAGTATAATCAAATGATTGCTGACCATCTTTCACTGCTTTTCGATAGTATCAACTTACATGGAAATATATAGATATATCGATTTTTTAATATGTCATTCAAATACCAAATTAAACATGAGTAAAACATCATATTCATGCTTAAAAAACTGCCTTGCCAATCAATGTCTTGTACACAGGTCTGACATCAGATTTAAGTATAATGAGGTATAAGATTGACAACTAATTAGTCAAACATGAAAAATAGATCATCCTTTGTTTTCTGTTTCTTTTTTAAATGAAATATTCTTAGCTTTTTATTCACTTATTGCTAGTCCAATTTGTAACGTTTCAGTTTTACTGCAGTGCCTGTGCTATAGTTCCCTTTAATTTTTTGTGCCATTTTTCGTACTTTTATTGGCATGTAGATACGTGTGTTCTACACTGATGACCGTGGTATGAAATAAAGGTCAAATGTTAGTGGATATACAGTTATATCAAGATAATTTTTAAAAATGAGACGATGCTTCACAGATTATTCTGAGGAATAACAACAATAACGAAAGAAAATTGTACCCCCAAAGAATACACAAATGTTTAATTTTTTGACATTTACTACTAAAACTCATAGCAGTCCCATGTGCCAACAAATGTCATTAAACACATACTTATTCTCCTTATCTTCTAGGACTTTCCTGGGCTTAGCAGGATGGATCTCATCTACTGTGGAACTTAGTGTCCTGTTTTGGCTTAAAACTGTCCTAGCAGCAAGACCTAGCAAACGGATGCCCGAGTAGTCACATCTGTTTAGCGGTTTTGAGACTGTAAGCCATTGGTGACAGTTCTTTAGGTTTCCATAAATTTTGAGAAAAGTTCAGTAGTCTGGAAAGAGATAAAAGCTGTCCCATCACCTTGGTCTTATAACACTCCCAGAGTTTAAAGGAAGGCAGCCATTAGCTGTTTTTCTGGAAACATAAGCATTAAGTGCTGTGAACTCAAAGTAATGGATATAGGACTGAGTCAGGGAAATTAAATAATAATGTATTGAGTTCTCTCCTATTGCAAGGCACAGCACTAACACTTTAAGGTTTAAATAACAATCGGTAGGACACAATGCCTGACTTCAAACTGTTTATTCTAATAGGAAGTTGGAACAGGAGATGAAAGACTTGTATATATATATATATATATATTTTTTTTTTTTTAAAGCAAAACCTTAAATATACCTTCAGAGAGGTACCACTGATACCATGAGAGATTGAAGAAGGAAGAGTCCATATTTATGGCTGATCATGAAAATTTATTACTCGAGCTTGGTCTTGTAAGGAAGAGTATATATAATTTTGAGTCAGAAAAAAAGGGGAAGACCAAATATCATGGTTTGTAAATTCTGATGTACTTAACTTTAGAGAAAAGGAATTGAGAAGCTGAAAGATAAGTTGTTATACTCTTGTAAAGGGGCTGAATGAAAACTGACTTCAAGCTGAAGTCTGCCCAGTTCAATAGGTATTCAATAATAAAGTAAGACTTTTTTCTATTGATTTCAGTTTGTTTTGCTTTGGACAAAGACAATAAGAGACAGAAAGACCATCTGGGAGGCTATTGCATCATTCTCAGGAAACGGTAATCAAAGTATAAGTGGGACCAGCCAAGAGGAAAATCAAGGAGAGAGAACAGAGGTGAGAGGTATTTCCAATACATTAGACTAGACTTAGCAAATAATTGGATGTGAGAAATAGGAGAGGGAGACACCAGAGATTGTCTTAACCCATTGTAGTAAACAATAGAAAATGAAATGCTGAACAGAGAGCTGGAGAAAGAATCTAGAGGGTTAAGACTAGGAGAAGACGGAAAACACAAAAATTAGTCAGAGAAAGTGACTGTCCAGGTGATGAGACAGAAGCTTAGAAAAGTTAAGAGACAGACTGGAGATAAACAAGTTGAACACAAAATACCATATATAATTGAACATATGACATATGACAGACACAGAAAGGAAATAAAAGTAAAACTTCACAATTTACTAGCATTTCTTTACCTCTAGTGAAGGTACCACAATCCTTCATCTAGTGGTAAATGGTTGCCTGCAGATAAAGATGCCTTCCAGCTCCAGCAAAAGGAATCATATTCCCTTTCCTTTTTCCTCTCTCTTCCTAAATTCTGAATGCAAACCCATGGTGTGTGAAGGGCAGAACCAATCCCTCAATTCAGCCATATTCATTTTCCTCTGGCAAGATTTTAAAGCTGAAAATAGGAGTTTTCAATGGAACATGGAATAAAAAGCTAATCTTTACAGCATCTTGTGAGTATGACACCCAGACTATATTATGGTCATGAAAGACTGTTTCATGCAAAACATAGATGTGTTTTCTCAGCCACACTCATTGTGACATCCCGAGACTGCATGTCACAAGAATATTTTTTGGTAGAGCCTAATCATAACTCTTCTTCCAGGGAGTAAGCGTCTCTTAATTTCATGGCTGCAGTCACCATCTGCAGTGATTTTGGAGCCCCCCAAAATAAAGTCTGACACGGTTTCCCCATCTATTTCCCATGAAGTGATGGAACCAGATGCCATAATCTTAGTTTTCTGAATGTTGAGCTTTAAGCCAACTTTTTCACTTTCCTCTTTCACTTTCGTCAAGAGGCTTTTTAGTTCCTCTTCACTTGACCAACCTAGATAACATATTGAAAAGCAGAGACATTACTTTCTTTGCCAACTAAGGTTCGTCTAGTCAAGGCTATGGTTTTTCCAGTGGTCATGTATGGATGTGAGAGTTGGACTGTGAAGAAGGCTGAGCGCCGAAGAATTGATGCTTTTGAACTGTGGTGCTGGAGAAGAATCTTGAGAGTCCCTTGGACTGCAAGGAGATCCAGCCAGTCCATTCTGAAGGAGATCAGCCCTGGGATTTCTTTGGAAGGAATGATGCTAAAGCTGAAACTCCAGTCCTTTGGCCACCTCAAGTGAAGAACTGACTCATTGGAAACGACTCCGACGCTGGGAGGGATTCGGGGCAGGAGGAGAAGGGGCCAACAGAGGATGAGATTGCTGGATGGCATCACTGACTCGATGGGCATGAGTCTGAGTGAACTCCTGGAGTTGGTGATGGACAGGGAGGCCTGGCCTGCTACCATTCATGGGGTTGCAAAGAGTCGGACACAACTGAGCGACTGGACTGAACTGAAATGAATCATTTTCTAACAGCTGCATGCTCTAAACAGTTTTTGAAGGTTAGTACCTAAAAGAAAAGTTTTCACTTAAATCTGGTAAACGTTACATTTTAGCAAAGATACCTTTAAATGTACATAACCATTTATTCTGGTTTACCCTGTAATAATCTTTTCTCAGACTAGATGGCATTCTTTAAAGAACTGAATAATGTTTATTAAGTTTTAGTTAAATGTACCTGGTCAGGTAGAGTTATTCTGGCAATATAAATGTAGAGAAAGAGAGAGAGAGAACTGAAAACTGGCAGAAAGCAGTGCTCTGTTCTGACGTGTGACTTCATCAAGTTTATATGTGTTCATCATTGTCATTCACATGTTCTGTGAAGAGATGGTTTGTTATTTTAGGAGACTGATTGTTAATTGAAAAAACTTTTGATGAACTGGTAGAAAAGAGAATTTATAGAAAAAGGAAGGGAGCACACACAGAGGTATTTGAACAAACCTACAAATTGAACCTTGAAATCCAAGTGCTTAATTGCCAGTCTACTTGAATACAGATTGAGGGGATGCAATCACCGAATGTAATTCTAGCTTTAAGAAACTGTCTATCCAAATGTTAAACGTATACTCCCACTTCTTTGTATTTTGTACACTAGCATTTTGCTTCAACAAAATACTTTGAGTAGAAAGATTAAAATAAAATTATTTCTCCTTTTTAATCAAAAATAACAATCTTGCTTTTCCTGTATTACTATAGCACTAGGTAATACTATTTATAGATTTAAAGAAACCATTTGTCCTAGGCTTTGTGATTGTAAAGTTAATTCAGCATTTGCATTTACTAAAAAATGTTATCATTACATGGAATTTTATAATTCTGGTAAAAAGTACCTGAAATTCCACCCACTATTGCTTAGCATTTTTCAACTGAAGGCATTTCAGTGTTACAGATCTACACTGGTCAGATAAATATTTTGATTTGCTGAGCTGAAGAAGTTCTGCTGAGGTCCCTCAAGTAGTCATACATATCTGTTTTGTTGGCATGGAATAAAAAATTTTAATATGCATCTATCTAGCAGTGGTATTTGGGGTTATAGGATATACATGGAGGGGTCTGTTTCCAGATTTATACAAGGATTCATAGAATATTTATCTGCCAGACTGTATTCCAGGCAACAGGAATACATTTGGGAACAAAATAACCTAAAATTCCTGTCCTCATTGAAGATGATCAAGTGTCAACAGGCGGCGAGGACCAGAAAAGAGTTAGGGATGGGACATGCTGGGAGTGAGGCTTGGAGANTTACCTCTAGTGAAGGTACCACAATCCTTCATCTAGTGGTAAATGGTTGCCTGCAGATAAAGATGCCTTCCAGCTCCAGCAAAAGGAATCATATTCCCTTTCCTTTTTCCTCTCTCTTCCTAAATTCTGAATGCAAACCCATGGTGTGTGAAGGGCAGAACCAATCCCTCAATTCAGCCATATTCATTTTCCTCTGGCAAGATTTTAAAGCTGAAAATAGGAGTTTTCAATGGAACATGGAATAAAAAGCTAATCTTTACAGCATCTTGTGAGTATGACACCCAGACTATATTATGGTCATGAAAGACTGTTTCATGCAAAACATAGATGTGTTTTCTCAGCCACACTCATTGTGACATCCCGAGACTGCATGTCACAAGAATATTTTTTGGTAGAGCCTAATCATAACTCTTCTTCCAGGGAGTAAGCGTCTCTTAATTTCATGGCTGCAGTCACCATCTGCAGTGATTTTGGAGCCCCCCAAAATAAAGTCTGACACGGTTTCCCCATCTATTTCCCATGAAGTGATGGAACCAGATGCCATAATCTTAGTTTTCTGAATGTTGAGCTTTAAGCCAACTTTTTCACTTTCCTCTTTCACTTTCGTCAAGAGGCTTTTTAGTTCCTCTTCACTTGACCAACCTAGATAACATATTGAAAAGCAGAGACATTACTTTCTTTGCCAACTAAGGTTCGTCTAGTCAAGGCTATGGTTTTTCCAGTGGTCATGTATGGATGTGAGAGTTGGACTGTGAAGAAGGCTGAGCGCCGAAGAATTGATGCTTTTGAACTGTGGTGCTGGAGAAGAATCTTGAGAGTCCCTTGGACTGCAAGGAGATCCAGCCAGTCCATTCTGAAGGAGATCAGCCCTGGGATTTCTTTGGAAGGAATGATGCTAAAGCTGAAACTCCAGTCCTTTGGCCACCTCAAGTGAAGAACTGACTCATTGGAAACGACTCCGACGCTGGGAGGGATTCGGGGCAGGAGGAGAAGGGGCCAACAGAGGATGAGATTGCTGGATGGCATCACTGACTCGATGGGCATGAGTCTGAGTGAACTCCTGGAGTTGGTGATGGACAGGGAGGCCTGGCCTGCTACCATTCATGGGGTTGCAAAGAGTCGGACACAACTGAGCGACTGGACTGAACTGAAATGAATCATTTTCTAACAGCTGCATGCTCTAAACAGTTTTTGAAGGTTAGTACCTAAAAGAAAAGTTTTCACTTAAATCTGGTAAACGTTACATTTTAGCAAAGATACCTTTAAATGTACATAACCATTTATTCTGGTTTACCCTGTAATAATCTTTTCTCAGACTAGATGGCATTCTTTAAAGAACTGAATAATGTTTATTAAGTTTTAGTTAAATGTACCTGGTCAGGTAGAGTTATTCTGGCAATATAAATGTAGAGAAAGAGAGAGAGAGAACTGAAAACTGGCAGAAAGCAGTGCTCTGTTCTGACGTGTGACTTCATCAAGTTTATATGTGTTCATCATTGTCATTCACATGTTCTGTGAAGAGATGGTTTGTTATTTTAGGAGACTGATTGTTAATTGAAAAAACTTTTGATGAACTGGTAGAAAAGAGAATTTATAGAAAAAGGAAGGGAGCACACACAGAGGTATTTGAACAAACCTACAAATTGAACCTTGAAATCCAAGTGCTTAATTGCCAGTCTACTTGAATACAGATTGAGGGGATGCAATCACCGAATGTAATTCTAGCTTTAAGAAACTGTCTATCCAAATGTTAAACGTATACTCCCACTTCTTTGTATTTTGTACACTAGCATTTTGCTTCAACAAAATACTTTGAGTAGAAAGATTAAAATAAAATTATTTCTCCTTTTTAATCAAAAATAACAATCTTGCTTTTCCTGTATTACTATAGCACTAGGTAATACTATTTATAGATTTAAAGAAACCATTTGTCCTAGGCTTTGTGATTGTAAAGTTAATTCAGCATTTGCATTTACTAAAAAATGTTATCATTACATGGAATTTTATAATTCTGGTAAAAAGTACCTGAAATTCCACCCACTATTGCTTAGCATTTTTCAACTGAAGGCATTTCAGTGTTACAGATCTACACTGGTCAGATAAATATTTTGATTTGCTGAGCTGAAGAAGTTCTGCTGAGGTCCCTCAAGTAGTCATACATATCTGTTTTGTTGGCATGGAATAAAAAATTTTAATATGCATCTATCTAGCAGTGGTATTTGGGGTTATAGGATATACATGGAGGGGTCTGTTTCCAGATTTATACAAGGATTCATAGAATATTTATCTGCCAGACTGTATTCCAGGCAACAGGAATACATTTGGGAACAAAATAACCTAAAATTCCTGTCCTCATTGAAGATGATCAAGTGTCAACAGGCGGCGAGGACCAGAAAAGAGTTAGGGATGGGACATGCTGGGAGTGAGGCTTGGAGAGGTCTGTTCTAAAGAGGGATTGGGACTATCTTGGGCACGTTATTATTGGGGACATGCTGGGAGTGAGGCTTGGAGAGGTCTGTTCTAAAGAGGGATTGGGACTATCTTGGGCACGTTATTATTGGACACAGCCTTGAAGATGGTGAGGGAGGTAGAGGAAACAGTCAGTGCAAAATTCCTGTAATAGGAACATGCCTGGCATATTCAGGAGATAGTAATGAGTGGTTAAAGGAGAATGAGAAGGCGGGGGGAGAGAAGTGTGAGAACACAGAAAATGGGGGTATGGGATTCGGTTTCTCTGGTGTCATTGCATTCTAAACGAAATGGGGAGCATGGCAGAGTGTTAGCAGAGAGGTGGCGACTTGACTTAACATTTTTAAAGTTTCACCCTGACTCCTCTGTGGTGAACTGTGTGGAAGAAGGCTAGTTCAGAGACAATCTAGCATGGATAAATGACGATGGGAGCTCAGAAGAAGGTAAAGCCAATGGAGAGATGAGAGTGGGTTCATGGATTTGTTTGGGATAGTAAAAGTTACTGAGGGATGGGGAGGTGTTGAGGAAAGAGAAGATTTCAGGATAACGTCAAGGCTTTTGTCCTCGCACCTTGGAAGGGCGTAGTTGCCATTTACTTTCTTTCAGGAGGTCTGCTTTCAGCATGTGCATGACAAAACCAAATAATACATAAAATGATGCTTCTTTGGGGCCATTTATTGAAAATGTATTGACTCTGGCTCAACTAGTTCAGAATTTATGATGACCCATCAGTGTTAGACTGACCAGAGACTTCCTTTATGTTCCCTATAAAGGAAAGATACCATCTATAACATTTTAGGGAAGGAAGAGGGAAACATATTAACTTGGGAAAGCAGCAGTTTTTAGAAGGAAATTTATACAGGAAGATTTTTCTCTGAATGGAAATCCTTAAAGGAAGGCTCTGTGAAACCTGAGCTTGGCAGCACATATTTTTGTGTAGCTGTGAACAGCTGCTTTGCCTGAGTCAGCCACAGAGCTAGTCTGCCTCCCCTAAAGTGTTCCCATATACATGGG
Organism: Neotragus moschatus; assembly: GCA_006410615.1. NCBI lineage: Eukaryota > Metazoa > Chordata > Mammalia > Artiodactyla > Bovidae > Neotragus > Neotragus moschatus. The sequence goes on from SJYA01001182.1 coordinate 265,773, forward strand.
AAGAGTAAATAAAAAAAAAAATGTTCAGCCTTTCTAGTAATCAAAGTCGTATGAATTTAATCAACAATATAATTTCATTTAGCATCAAATTAGTAAAAGTTTGAATTGTTCAAAAGAACATCTGATCTTCAGGTCCAGAATTAATTGAGTGTTTGCATTCGTCTGTCTTCTCAGCCAAAGTCCCACTGAAATTAGAGCTGAGATATATACATACATGGTGTATAATGATAATACCAAGGGCAGTGAGGACTCTAAACAGATAAGAAATTCGACAAACTTCTAGAGGATAAATTTCAGATAGGATCATTTTTTAAGATATTCTGTAATATAGAAAGCAAAAGTTCCGAACGTGCATATGAAAAGGCATGGAAGGTGAAATACACCATTTCCATCAATGCCCCGGAGAGGTGCCAGCCTTGTAGTTGGCAGATTTGTAGAACAGCCATGAGCTCTAGAGCTGAAGTCAGTATAATCAGTAATGAGATTACCTGCAGAACAACTGGAAGAGCCCTGGCCACAATACCGTCCTCTGTATGTACAGAATGCTGTCCCGATGACATTTGGCCTCTGGGCAGAAACTAGAGAACTCTTCTCCAAAGAAATGTGACAGTATTGGGAGTTAGTGGGGAGAAACAGTATGAATAAATATATTATTATTCATTGAAAAATGGCATCCACAGCAAGGTAGTTTTTTCAACAATGTATGCTCATTTCTACTTAATTTCTGATACTCAGATACTAGTAGTTATTGAACTTACTATTGATAAAGAGAAAACATCAGGGGATTGAAAATTCTCAGACTTAAGTCTTCACAAGGTTACTGAAGGATCAAATTTTAAACTTAAGTACAAGTTCCAGAAAGTCAAATTCAATAGGTTGGCAGTGGGACCTAGGAATAAGGGTTTTGGAGAAATACTAGTGGACTATGATGTAGAGAGTGGAGAAAGAATACAAAGAAAACAGATAGCAGACACATATCATGTGCTCTTTGTATGAGTATCTGGGTCCTCATTATTTTCTTTTTATACAAGACATTCCCTATTACTCTATATTTATTCATCACCTTTCCATACTTCAAATCCAACTAAGAGTCTTCACCTGCCTCCACTGAAATCTCTCTCCTCTGAATGCCCATGCTACTTCCTTTTTTCCCAACCATACAGCAACTGTGCACATTTTAAAGATTATATTGTATCATTGAAATGTTACTGATACACTCCCATGTTTATTAATATAGTCTCAATCATAAAAAAGCAAGAGGGTTCCAGAAAAACATTTACTTCTGCTTTATTGACTATGCCAAAGCCTTTGACTGTTTGGATCACACCAAATTGTGGAAAATTCTTCAAGAGATGGGAATACCAGACCACTGACCTGCCTTCTGAGAAAAAAATATGCAGGTCAAGAAGCAACATTTAGAACTGGACATGGAGCAACAGACTGGTTCCAAATCTGGAAAGGAGTACGTCAAGGTTGCATATTGTCACCCTGATTATTTAACTTATATCCAGAGTATATCATGCAAAATGCCAGGCTGGATGAAGCACAAATGAATCAAGATTGCTGGGAGAAATATTAATAACCTAAGATATGCAGATGACACCACCCTTATGGCAGAAAGTGAAGAAGAACTAAAGAGCCTCTTGAGGAAAGTGAAAGAGGAGAGTGAAAAAGTTGGCTTAAAGCTCAACATTGAGAAAACTAAGATCATGGCATCAAGTCCCATCACTTCATGGCAAATAGATGGGGAAACAGTGGAAACAGTGACAGACTTTATTTTCTTGGGCTCCAAAATCACTGCAGATGGTGACTGCAGCCATGAAATTAAAAGACGCTTGCTCCTTTGAAGAAAAGTTATGACCAACCTAGACAGCCTATTAAATAGCAGATACATTACTTGGCTGACAAGGGTCAATCTAGTCAAAGCTATGGTTTTTCCCGTAGTCATGTATGGATGTGAGAGTTGGACTATAAAGAAAGCTGAGTGCTGAATTGATGCGCTTTTGAACTATGGTGTTGGAGAAGACTCTTTTTTTTTTTTTTTGATTTTATTTTTCTTTTTTTTCATCTCAGGTGTTCCCAATCTTAAACCACCACCCCCCCCACCTCCCACTCCATATCAACTCTCTGGATTTGGAGAAGACTCTTGAGAATCCCTTAGACTGTAAGGAGATCCAACCAGTCCATCGTAAAGGAAATCAGTCCTGAATATTCACTGGAAGAACTGTTGCTGAAACTGAAACTCCAACACTTTGGCCACTTGGTGAGAAGAACTGACTCATTGGAAAAGACCCTGATTCTGGGAAAGATTGAAGGCAGGAGGGGAAGGGGTTGACAGAGGATGAGATGGTTGGATTACATCACTGACTCTACGGACGTGCGCTTGAGCAAGCTCTGGGAGTTGGTGATGGATAGGGAAGCCTGGCGTGCTGCAGTCCTTGGGGTCACAAAGAGTGGGACATGACTGAGCGACTGAACTGAATTGAATGTTTCTCTTTTGCTCACTATATAGTGTACTTAGCCAAGTGCTTGGAGTATATTAGCAGTACCAATATTCATTCAGTAGTGATTAAGTTACTGTCTTTACAGTCTAAATTAAGTTGCTACTTTATCCTCCCTATGCTGTCTATCATGTTGAAAGATAAGTCCTTGGAACCTGTGAACCAATATTGACCCACATGTTTTTCCCAAAGTACCTACTACATATAGAAATACAGAAAAAAACAAATACCTATGTCTCCCCAAACTTACATCCTGAGGGAAACAAAATACCAAAAGATAAAATTCAACATTAAGGTCACTAATGAGAATTTGGAGAAGGAAATGGCAACCCACTCCAGTACTCTTGTCTGGAGAATACCATGGAGGGAGGAGCCTGGTAGGCTACAGTCCATGGGGTTGCAAAGAGTTGGACATGACTGAGCGACTTCTCTTTCAGTGAGAATTTAGAAACCTAAAGAAAGCATTGGTGTATTCTTTTTAAATATAAATACCTTATGAAACCTGATTTATTAGATTTTTAAAAAAATTATGACCATAATAATCTTGAATTTGAAAATATTTTATTTTGATTTTTTAAAAATGATTGTTTAAATTGCAAAAGCAAAACATACTCATGTTACTAAATAAAGATACTGAAAGGGCTCCTCAAATTCCTCATCCTCTTCCACTGGTTACATTCCTCTTCCCAGGGAAAACTATTAATAGTTCATGTATATAAATTATACCAAAGTAGGTTACTATACAGTCACAAAATACCAGTGATGACATTCATGGAGTGTTTTCATTTTGCAGAACACCTGGCTGTGTGTTTTTCTCAAACTGTCTCATTGACTTTCATAACTACTCTGTGAAATACAGACCGTTCATATCTCAATTTTGCTAGTAAAGAAACGGACACTTAGAGAAACTAGCTTTGTCCATTAGGCATGAAGCTAATAATCAGTGAAACCAAAATTCAAATCAAAGTAGAATGGCTCCTACCTCTGACATCTCCACACAATTATGTAACTGTCAAGATCTATATCAGGTCATGAAATACACTTAAATATATGTTACTTTCATTACGTACATGAAATCATCATATATATGATTATGAGGATTAAATGGATGGGCCAAAACAATACCAGGCATGGTATATGGTACATAGTCTCAAATGGTCTCCCATCTAACTTCTAAATACAAGGAGGCATTGGACTTAGAAGTTATTTCTGTTTGCCATAGCACATATCACTAAGTGCTCAATAAACATTTCTTTAAGCATTTCTTCACTTCAAGACAGTCTTCAATTTAGGTTTTAAGGAAAGACTTTTTCCTTCGTACTTCTATGGCAAACAATTATTGATTTTGTTTGCATACATTAACTTTTAGAAAATAAGTTAATCTAGGACCTCATGTTCTGAGTGTTAGCCTTGAAGCCAATTTATTATTCTATCACACACACAAATATGGCAAAAAACTTAATGATGACATCAAGAAATAAGAACTGATGGCACAATGGTAATAGATTTTAGATACACTTTAGTAAAAAATAAATGTGTGTGTGTGTGTGTGTGTGTGTGTGTATGTGTGTATATGAATGAAAGCAGGAAGTTAAATGTCCATATGTTCTGCCAGGCTTTCATTTTTAAAGAGAAGGGGTAGATGAAGAAAACTGACCAATTGGAATGGATCAGAGTTATTAAGTGAGGTACAGGAGTGGTTTCTATTTGTAATACACAGGGATTTTTAATTTTGAAAAACATAAATTGGTGATATTATATTACATCCTTTTCCAACTAGTCTGGCTAAGAACATCTTTCTATATAAATTGAAACTGATCCCATCAAAGCTACATTAAATGATTGGTGGGAAGATGGGTGATAGGAACCTGCCTGCCCCTTCGTATACATCTATAATGGAACTAGGCCTCCCAGGTGGCACTAGTGGTAAAGAAGCCACCTGTCAATTCAGGAGACTGTACGAGAAGCAGGTTCAGTCCCTGGGTCAGGAAGATCCCCTGGAGAAGGGCATGGCAACCCACTCCAGTCTTCTTGCCTGGAGAATCCCATGGACAGAGGAGCCTGGAGGGTTATAGTCAATAGGGTCACAAAGCGTCTACACAACTGAAGTGACTTAGCCCAGCACACAACTAATGGGACTAAAGAGATTTTTGGAAGCCCACACTTTTGTCCCATTTTCAGGAGGTCACTTTTAATAGTAGCCACTGCTATCACTCAGGAATGACAAGGTGTTTAATCAAAGGTGACTTTTTTTTTTTTTGGTAGATCTGGTGGTCTTAAATTTACTTATATGTATTATAGGGAATTTAGTCTGTCTCCAAGAGTGGTTCATGTACAACCTATAGCAGGATCACCTGCAGTGGTTGTTAAAAACTATCATTTCCTGGGCAGGTGTAGAACATCTCAAGTGTGATCTAGAAGCTTGCATTTTTAATAAGCATTCCACTTAAGCTTATGTTCCTGAAATTTTAAGAAGTATTGATTCAGATTTTACAGTAGAGTTATGTTGCTGAGAGTCTCAAAATGCATTGAAAAAAATGTTTAAGCCAAATTTTTCTAATTTTTAATGCAAAAATAATAGAAATATGACTTTTGCCAGGAATCTTCCCGTTGAATGAATGACTTCATTGAAATGCCTTTGTGTGTGGATATAAAAGGGCGTTAATATACATTTTGATGCAACATGTCACAACTCCTCATGTCTGGATAATTTTGCCAGCAAAAGCAAGTATAGCCTTCCTTGAAGAAATTAAATGTTAGATTTTTCACACTTTGTTTTGGTTTCCATAACAGGCATCTTCTCTGTGCAGGGCAAATTATCAAGTCTTCACTGGTTTGTGTTTTCCTCTATGATAAGAAATTGCAGTTTTTGCCTCTCTTACTTTAGAATGTGTTAAATCAAGTCCAAATTTTTTGAGGAAACAGTATACAGAATGAATTTGAACCGAGTCTATAAGCAGGAAGGAAGCCCAAATTGAATCAGAACTGAAATTACACTTTGATTTAGTTATCTCACTCTCCCTAGAAAAAGTGTTCCACAAATGGTGGAAAACAATGCTTCTAACTTAATTTTATTTCCTGCTTAAGTTTTGGTTTTGTGCACATGGGTCCACTGAAGGTTTGAACTACATTAAATATCTATGTTAATTGCGTGCATACCAACACTGTGGTGGATGCTATTCAGGAAGTAAGGCATGGTCTCTACTCTGTGTGTGTGTGTGTGTGTGTGTGTGTGTGTGTGTGTGTGTGTGTGCCCGTGCTCAGTCGTGTCCTACTCTTTGCGACTCCATGGACTGTAGCCATCCAGGCTCCTCTGCCCATGGAATTTTCCTGGCAAAAATAGTGGAGTGGGTTGCCATTTCCTACTCCAGGGGATCTTCCTGATCCAGGGATCGAACCCGTGTCTCTTGGGTCTCCTGCATTGGCAGGTGAATTCTTTACCAGTGTGCCATCTGGACTGTACTCTCTAGGGTCAACAGTCAGGAAGCTGAGGAAAAGCATGATAGGACATAGATGGTAAGAAAGGTTGTAAAGCACGCATGGGTAAAATGAGAGGGAATTTCATACACAAGCAACATTGTTTTTGAATGCAAAAGCATTTTCAAAGTCTTTAAATAAAGTTGACACTTGAAATTTATTTTGAACAATTAGCAAATGGAATGAGAGGGAATTCCCAAGAAGCCCAGTGCTTAAGACTCTGCATTTCTATTGCAGGGGGCACAGGTTCTATCCTGGATGGGGAAATAGGATTCCTCAAGTCATGCAGTGCAGCCAAATTAAAAGAAAGAAAGGAAATGGAACAAGAGTCCAAAGTATAGGGTTTTGACAACCCTACTTCACCTAATATTTTTGGTTGTGCCATAGTCTTCTTGATATAAGAAAAGAGCCAAGCAAATAGAAACTTGCCACAATAGTTTGTGACTCAAGGCAGTTATAAAAATTCTTACACTGAGTTAGAATAAATGATATTATTGCCCATTCATGGGGCCTCTTACCCTACATCAATAGGCAGTAGGTAGAAGAGGTAATGCAGTGTAGATATAGCAATATCCAGATGTTCATACCACCACTGTAAGGTCTACTGAAAGTCTACAAGCTCGTAGGAAATCAGTATTACAGATGAACTGAAACCTTTCTCCTATGAATTCATCCTTTGCCTGACACAGTCCTCTCCTGAAGTCCTCCCCTGAAGTCCTCCCAGACCTTTACTGAAAAGAGCTTTTCACATTAGGTGTTTCTCTTCCTGGGTTACTCTTTACTTTGTATACATATGGTTTAGGTCATTATAAAAGACAAAAAAAATGGTAATCTGGAAAGGGGTTCTATCACCTGACAGTGTTTGTATAACTCAGTTTAAATAGTATTATAGGCACTATCTAGTCAAAATCCAACGAAGATATTGGCCCATCAAGCTCTCTTGATAATATGAATATAACCGCTTTTCAGACTCCTCCTCCGGGTCTTTTTTTCCCCACACAGTATCTTTCTGACCTTACACTATCCCCTTAGCCCACTGATTTGTCATAATAAAGCTAAATAACAGCCAGCTGTAAAACCTTAGTAGCACAGGACAGTGTGTATTTCTTTTGCTCATTCATCTGTGGGTCAAATAGCAAGGCTCAACTGAGTAGCTCTGCTGGTTTTAGCTAAACTTGCTCACACGTCTCATCCTCCTCCTGGAACCAGCAGGCCTGACTCAGGCATGTATCACTCATGGAGTGGCAGAGGCGCACAGGAGCAGGTAGAATATTCTGTCTCCTTAAGGCTGAAACTGGCTTGAAACTGGCATTCTGGTACTTTTAGCTCACTCTCTTATCGAAAATAAGTCACAAGTCTCATTCTGTTATCCAAAGCAAATCACAAGGCCAAACCCAAATCTAAAGGGAGAGAACATGCACTCTCCCTTCAGTAAGAGGTACTGTAAAGCCAGATGGCAAAATGAAGAGATATACCCTACACATGAATTAGGTTTTTCACTTAAACGTCCTTAACACTCCATGCTTTCTGCTAACCCAGCAGTGCAGCATAGTACAGTTTGCTTCCTCCCAAAGAGGATGATCTTCTTCAGGGCAAGCATCAGCATATCTTTAGAACCTCCGATAAAAGTCTGACGTAAACACTAACATTTCCTGATAGACAGATGGGGGAGAGGAAGGAACCTAGATTATCCCAAGCACAAGGTATAATTGTCATTAAACAGCTACCCTAAAGGTAAAACATGATTCTGTTAGCCACGTTTTTTCAGTCTGGTACCACTTTCTTTTGTTTGTTTTTACTCCTCAAGAATATCTGCAAACAAGTTCTTAATAATACCCCAAATGATCAGTGATGAACAGACTATACACTTAATTTTTTCCCCTGAATTTCCTCCATGAAAACTTGGATCAAAATACTCTCTAACTCTTTAAATCTTTTCCAGATCTTGGAAGGATTACTATCAATAGTCATTGCCAATGTTATTGGATATGAAATATGGCAAGGAAAGGCACTCACTTTATCACTTGACTGTGGTAAGAGATTATGTATTTTTAAAGGCCACTAATGTAACCAGGTTTGATGTATTCAGAGGTCAGGATTTGTTAAGAGAGTAGGACATTTAGGATTAAGAAATGCGGATTTCTTCACAGATCAATTTGCGTAAGCTTCTTAAAATTAAACCTCCTTGACGCTCCTCCAAGCTTCAGTTGATTCCATATGTAGAGATTCTATTACTAATGATGGTCACTTCTTTGTATTTGTAGGGTATCTTTTTTTTAACCCCGAAGGTTCAAGTTACTTAAAATTAATAGTATTTACCAGATAATAGTACTGCTGACCAAATTTAGAGTCCTGATGGTGTGCCTGGCAAAGTGCTAGGGGATTTACGTACATTATTGGTTTAATCCTTTAAGGTAACCCATTGAAGAAACATCTTTCATCCTTCTTTACAGGAAAGGAAACTGAGGCTTTGAGAATTTGTGACATGCTCAAAGTAACAGAAAAAAAACCCACTAGAGCCAGAATTTAAAAACAGATCAACATAATTCTAAGGTTTGTAGTTTCTCTTTATAATACCCAGTTATAGTCTGCAATTTAAAGCACTGTTATTCATTTTTTTAAAATCACAGAAACAAAATGCCTTTTAAAAAAAATATAGAATAAATCCTTGAAATTGCAGGTAATGCTGAAGTTTCTAACTTGCTTCCTGTCTGACAGCCTGTGGGTGCTAAGCTCACATGTAGTTGTCGGTATTCATACAAAATGATAACTGCTTCAAAGTATTTGGAGTGAGACATACTCGGAAGGCAAGGCACACTAACAGGACAGAGGCCCCTGAAATCTACATGTAAGACTCCATATACTTTAGACACAGTCTTAGGGTTTTAGGTCACATTTTTCATGCCTTTATTTTAAAAGTTCTACTTATACTTATTAGGAGTATAAGAGAAGATGTAACAGAATGAAACAGATCTGGAGAATGTGATTTTACTTCAAATGGCAGATTAAGAAATTAAATGGATAATGATATCCATTTCCAGAGTTTTTAGATATCAAAAAAATTCCTGTTTCTTTTTCTGTTACTCTGTCCCCTTCCTTCTTTCCTTTTACTTTTAAGAGAGGAAGGAAGAACAATCATTTGATTTTTAAAAGTTCATTTATTTTAACAACATTCATGAAGTTTTAAATGCTGAAAATCATAATACACAATCCCTCCTTTTCTCTCCCAAGCCCTGTTAAAGGTGAGGAGAAAATGAGATGACATGGATAGCCTGGAATAAACACCAAATAATTATCTCTCTAATGAATTGTTAAAGTGCACAGAAAGGACAGTGCAAGTCAATGAATATGTCTTATCAACACAGTAAAAAGGCATTTAAAAGTGAACTGTGATCTTTCACCACCATTGCTTCAGAATTGCAAATAGCAAGATCAGAAACACAGGGCAGGAGATGGCATTAAACTGAAATAAAGAGAAAGATTGGCACTGACTATGTTTTTATTTGTTTGTTTTTATTTGAATCGGGGCTGCCCTAGAAGGCAGTGTGTAAATGTGTGTAAACACACACACTGGATTCCAAAAAGGGTTAGTGACTGTGTAATCGATGATGTTAAAAATGCCTGAGTCCACACATAAGGTCAGGAACCTTCACATAAAATGCAAACTGGAAAGGCCCCAGATGGGAAACCTGAGTGGCAGAGCAGCCAGTGACTAGACCAAGGTTGCTTTGCTACCCAGTGACTGGACCATCATCAGACACCATCGAGATGGAGAACAAGTCCAAGCAGCAAATAAGCACACGTTGTTTTCCTGTGTGTCATTTTAATCCTAAATACAACTCCCAGTGACACATAATACTAAGCAAAAAACAAAACAAAACAAAACCAAAAAACACCATATTTCTCTAAAGAGACAGTGAGTATGCAGTAAAGATAGGATTCTAGCTATGTCGGTCTGTCGTAGCATACCGAGCCTCTCCAACATCATCCTCCTCCTTTTGGAACTTTATTCTCATCCTCCATTGTATTAGTAACTCCTGATACATGGTTACTTTCTGCCAATTTGATGCCTGAAGTCTTAATTCCTCTATCTAGGATCCTATCAGAATTGTCACATACGGTGAATTTCTGACCTGAATACATAATATCATTGCTGTATACTACTGCTCCTGGTTGCTTCATTTGCTTCCTATAATTACTGCTCTTACGCTGCCTATAAAAATTGACTGTAGTCAGCATCATATTTCTTCAATGTGAGACTAGAAAACAGACTGGAACCTGAAATACAACTAAAAGGATTCTTAAGTAGGCAGTTATAGAGGTAATGATGAGAACAATAGGGGATGAAGAATGCATCTCGAATGCATGACATGAGCTATGCACGTATCACTTGCCTGAAATTCAAAGGGTAACTTCTCCCTTTACAAGTAGAAGAAAAGAAAAACTGTGTCAGGATTTCGAGATACGAAAATACTCTGCTGGGAGATTCAGCTGTCTCCCATACCCCTCTGTAGCAGAGGTATAGAAGATGACATTATTCTCTGTTAATAGACAAGGAGAATGAGGATGAGAGAGCTTAGTTAAATTGCCAGGGTTATGGGGCTAATAAAATAGAAAATGAGGATTCGAAAACAAAAGTGTGTGCTCTAAAACCACAAACTGCCTCTCAACCAACCACTTCTGCTGTCCAGTTACAGGTTTCTGTTGCTCATGTACGCTATATTCAGATATGAATATTAAATACAGCCACACCAAAATGAGAAAATACCCTCTCACCCCTGAAGGAAAAAAGCACAGAAACAAAAACAGAAGTTGGGGTAATCATCTCTTTTGTGATGCCTTTCTTTAACCTCACATTGGTTTGAGTACCCTTCCTCCATTGATGCCTGCCTTACAGCATTCTCACTTTACATTTTACCATCCATTATCTGGATTTTGCCTTTCTCATTTTACCAAACTACAGGAAGACAGAGATCAATGACTTCAGGATCTTATTCACCTAAAATTGTTTCTAGTAAATGAGCTCGCTGACTGAACTAATTGAATCATCCCCTGTTGGGATCTGCAATTTTGCCAGCATTTTGAGAAATTTCAACTTGTTTGTTTAGTCCATGATGAACTGGAGAACCTGTGACACATTATCCAAGGGACGGCGTGGTAGTTTTCTATCCCTTGGTCACAGTGTCCAGTGGTAGTAGTAGCCGTCTATACACTGACACTCCCTGAAGTTAATTAAAGCACCCTTCTCTGTCTTTCATAGTTGTCCTCTCATAAGGAAGGCAGGGATGTTAGGAAATTGTCACGCATACTAAGGCCCCTTTGACCAGAACAAAAGGATCTTCCTGCACCGCTTGGACAGTGGGGCACAGGTACCCTGTGCTCTGGCCACCATCAAAGCACAGCTCACCTCATCTCTGCAGAGGCTCTTCGAAAACCAAAGAAGATACAGAGCCTCAAGGCTCAACCTCACGTCACAGACAGATGTGAAATATAACTACCAGCCTCCTGAAATAAGTTCATCAGCTCAGAAAAGAACAAACGAGACTTGACAACATTCTTGTCAAGAGAATTGATAGGAAAGGCCAGGGCTTTGCCACATGAGTACACACTGATTGTTGCTCAGGGCTCAAAGGATGATGAGCAAGTGGAGGCTCTTTGCAAGGAATGTTAGCCACGAACATTTAGAGAAAGAAAAGGGTGATTAGAGGAGAAAAGTTGTGCCCTCTTGGATGCCACTGTACCTGAGAAGAAACTAATTCTGATTTGTGTGTGTGTGTGTCACTAACCTAAAATGAAAAAAGAAAAACCTGCACATTTTTTCCTTTTCATTTGTAATACTGTTTCAATGCCAAAGAGAAAATGTGATGAAAATGCCAAAGAAAAGGACCGTGGAATCCATAGCGTTCATTGTGTTTATATAGAGATTATGCTGCTGGTTGTTAATAGCCTCCAGAAGGTAAGCAAGTACTGTATCTATGCATTTAAAATAGAGGAGAGCAGGCGCCCTTCCCAATTTTCAGTAGAGCAAAATGATTTGGGAGCGGAATATAATTTCCTTTTCCATGTAATAAAAACTTGACAAGAAGTTACTCTCTGAGTTTCTTTAATATTTGTCTCTCTCCTTTCTAAAAAGTCTTCATTACAGAGAGCCACAGCCAAGCAGTTTTGATTTTTCACTGCAAGATTACAACTTGAAACTGTGATGCAATTAGAATCTTGGAAAGGATTAGCAGAAATATATTCTTGCTCTTGTCTCTCTGCTCTGTTTATGGCCACACGTTACTCCCAACCTCTCAACCCTCACCACACACGTGTGTGCATACTGGAACATATACACACATCCATTATTTCAGGCTTGAGTATAAGTTTATGCTTGATGCACTCAGAGTAAAACATAATGTGTTCCATTTCTCAGGGCTGCAAATAAATCAAGTTGGAGAAACAGAGTAAATGCAGATGTGAATAAATTATTTCAAGTAACTCCACTTGCAATATCCCCAATATTACTGCATCAGGAATGCACCAACTGTACTGGTTAAATGACTTATGGCACAGTCATGCAACAGGCTACTATTGAGGCCGTTAATAATGGTGTTTTAGAAGAATATATAATGGCTTTCAAAGATCTCCATGATGTATTGTTGGCTGAATAAGGCAGACTACAAAACACCTACAGTTTATTCCCAATTTTGAAACTACAAAAATATGAGACTATTTTACTACTAGTCTCATCAGTATCTAATAGCACAGAAAATATATAGTCTGACCTGAAGCTTTAGAAAACATGTATTTTGACAAAAGCTTGAAGGATATTCACAAAGAATAAGGTTTTTTTTTTTTTTTTAAGGTGGTAGAATTCTCTTATTTATGCTTATCTAGTAAGCTAAAGATGACAAAACAGATGATAAACAGTAAGGATGCCTTTTTCCAAAATCAGTGAATTTGAAGATTTAAAAACAAAACAAAACCTGACAAGCAAGCTATCATTGGATATTTTTAAACTGAGCTATCTTTTAGTTACTCAAGAGAAATTTCTTACTGACCTCATCTACCTTAAATAGTAAAGTGCTAAAGTACATAACCTAGCCAAAGCCCTATTAAGCACCATCAATACAATTGTTAAAATAGACATCAAAGTGCAGAATTTTCTGTAATTTGGAGTGGTGAGAAATAGGAAAGGAAAATATGATTCTGATGGAAATCAGTAAAAAAATTTATCCTCCTACAACCTATTTTCTAAGTTTCAACTTCCCTGTGGATGTTTTAAAATGAAATTATTTCAAAAATTACATGAAAGATAATATGTAAAGATAAATCATTTATGGTTCATAGCATTTCTACCTTCATCTTTTGTGAGCAGGCTGAATTCTCATCTACAGTGCTTTTCCATTGTCCACGCTGGAATAACTAAAAATGACTACTACAGTTACAGGGGAGTATTATCTGATGTTAAGTTCTCCACTTTTTTTTTTTCCTTCGTGAATTTGAGCCTAGACTTTAGTGCTCATGCTGATTTAGTATTCAACAGGCCCTAGAATCCAAACAAATAATAATGATAAACCATCAAAGCCACAAGAATAATCAAAGCTGCCATGACTTTATCTGGGCTTTTCTTGGGCTCCAAAATCACTGCAGATGGTGACTACAGCCATGAAATCAAAAGATGCTTGCTCCCTGGAAGAAAAGCTATGACCAACCTAGACAGCATATTAAAAGGCAGAGACATTACTTTGCCAACAAAGGTCCATCTAGTCAAAGCTATGGTTTTTCCAGTAGTCACATATGGATGTGAGAGTTGGACCATAAAGAAGGCTGAAAGCCAAAGAATTGATGCTTTTGAACTGTGGTATTGGACAAGACTCTTGAGAGTCCCTTAGACTGCAAGGAGATCAAATCAATCAATCCTAAAGGAAATCAACCCTGAATATACATTAGAAGGACTGAGGCTGAAGCTGAATCTCCAGTACTTTGGCCACCTGATATGAAGAGTTGACTCATTAGAAAAGACTCCGATTCTGTGAAAGATTGAAGGCTAGAGGAGAAGTGGATGACAGAGGATGAGATGGTGATGGTTGGATGGCATCACCGATGCAATGGACATGAGTTTGAAAAATCTCTGGGAGATGGTAAAGGACAGGGAAGCCTGACGTGCTGCAGTCCATGGGGTTGCAAAGAGTGGGACACAACTGAGTGACTGAACTGAACTGAACATACACATACACACATACTTGTGTGTTGTATATAAACACACATAATATATGTGCCTGTTGTTCAGTGTTGTATGTGTGAACATACACATATAAACATATTTTTGTGTTGTATATATAGATACATAATATATATGCCTGTTGTTGTTCAGTGTTGTATGTTTATATACATACAACACACAAATATGTGTATATGTGAAATGAACACTGACCTTTTCCAGACTTGTGGCCACTGCTGAGTTTTCCAAATTTGCTGGCATATTGAGTTCAGCATTTTCACAGCATCATCTTTTAGGAATTGCAATAGCTCAACTGGAATTCCATCACCTCCACTAGCTTTGTTCGTAGTGATGCTTCCTAAGGCCCACCTGACTTTGCCTTCCAGGATGTCTGGCTCTAGGTGAGTGATCAAGCCATCATGATTATCTGGGTTATAAAGGTCTTTTTTGTGTAGTTCTGTGTATTCTTGCCACCTCTTCTTAATATCTTCTGCTTCTGTTTGGTCCATACCATTTCTGTCCTTTATTGTGCCCATCTTTGCATGAAATGTTCTCTTGGTATCTCAAATTTTCTTGAAGAAATCTCTAGTCTTTCCCGTCCTATTGTTTTCCTCTATTTCTTTGCTTTGTTCACTGAGGAATTCTTTCTTATCTCTCCTTGCTATTCTTTGGAACCCTGCATTTGGATGCGTATATCTTTTCTTTTCTCAGCTATTTGTAAGGCTTCCTCAGACAACCATTTGCCTTTTTGCATTTCTTTTTCTTGGGGATGGTCTTGATCTCTGCCTCCTGTACAATGTCACAAACCTCTGTCCATAGTTCTTCAGGCACTCTATTAGGTCTGTTCCACTGAATCTATTTGTCACTTCCACTGTATAATTGTAAGGATTTGATTTAGGTCATCCCTGAATGGTCTAGTGGTTTCTCCTACTTTCTTCAGTTTCATTCTGAATTTGGCAATAAGGACAGCTCCCAGTCAGCTCCCAGTCTTGTTTTTGCTGACTGTATAGAGCCTTTCCACCTTTGGCTGCAAAGAATAGAATCAATCTGATTTTGGTATTGACCATCTGGTCTTCTCTTGTGTTGTTGGAAGAAGGTGTTGGCTATGACCAGTGCATTCTCTTGGCAAAACTCTGTTAGCCTTTGACCTGCTTTGTTTTGTACTCTAAGGCCAAATTTGCCTGTTACTCCAGGTATCTCTTGACTTTCTACTTTTGCATTCCAGTTCTGTATAATGAAAAGGATATCTTTTGGGGGGGGGGTTAGTTCTAGAAGGTCTTGTAGGTCTTCATAGAACCGTTCAACTTCAGCTTCTTCAGCATTACTGGTTGGGACATAGACTTGGATTACTATAATATTGATTGGTTTGCCTTGAAAACAAACAGAGATCATTCTGTCATTTTTGAGATTGCATCCGAGTACTGCATTTCAGATTCTTTTGTTGACTATGATGGCTACTCCATTTCTTCTAAGGGATTCTCACCCACAGTAGTAGATATAATGGTCATCTGAATTAAATTTACCCATTCCAGTCCATTTTAGTTCGCTGATTCCAAAAATGTCGATGTTCACTCTTGCCATCTCCTATATGAGCACTTCCAATTTGCCTTCATTCATGGACCTAACATTCCAGGTTCCTAAGCAATATTGCTCTTTATAGCATCAGAGTTTACTTCCATCACCAGTAACAACCACAACTGGGTATTGTTTTTGGTTTGCTCCATCTCTTCAGTTTTTCTGGAGTTATTTCTCCACTGATCTTCAGGATTTTGGGGCACCTACTGACCTGGGGGTTTCATCTTTCAGTGTCCTCTATCTTTTTGTCTTTTCATACTGTTCATGGGGTTCTGAAGGCAAGAATACTGAAATGGTTTTCTGTTTCCTTCTCCAGTGGACTATGTTTTGTCAGAACTCTCCACCATGAGCTGTCCTTGGCTGGCCCTACATGGCATGGCTCATAGTTTCATTGAGTTAGAGAAGGCTGTGTTCCATGTGATCAGTTTGATCAGTTTTCCGTAATTGTGGTTTTCATTCTGTTGGCCCTCTGATGGGTAAGGATAAGAAACTTAAGGAAGCTTCCTGATAGAAGAGACTGACTCTGGGGAAAATTGGGTCTTGTTCTGATGGGTGGGACAATGCTTAGTAAATCTTTAATCCAATTTTCTGTTGATGGGAGGGGCTGTGTTTCCTCCCTGTTGTTTGACCTGAGGCCAAAATATGGTGGAGGTGATGAAAATAATGGAGACCTCCTTCAAAAGGTCCCATGCATGCATTGCTGCTGCACTAAGTGTCCCTGACCCTGCATCAGGCTACCGCTGACCCATGCCTCTGCAGGACACTCCTGGACACTCACAGCCAAGCCTGGGTCAGTCTACCTTGGGGTTACTACTCCTTTCTCCTGGGTCCTGGTGTGCACAATGTTTTGTTTGTGCCCTCTAAGAATCTGTTTCCCCAGTCCTATGTCAGTTCTGGCAGCTCTATGATGGGGTTAATGAAGACCTCCTTGAAGCCCTCCAAGAGGCTTTAGGCCATACCCAGGCCTGCTGCACCCAGAGCCCCTGGCTCTTTGAACAGAGCCTGGTGAGTAATTCATCCTCCAAAGTGTCCTGTAACTTTAATTACTGATTCCCCCTTAAGTTGCACAGAAGATATCATTGGGTATACATTCATATTATTATAAACAGCTAAACGTGAGGTCACAGTGGTCACCACCTTAATTTTGCTGGTTCTAACCTAGGTAGCGTATTCAAAAGCAGAGATACTACTTTGCAGACTAAGGTCCATTTAGTCAAGGCTATGGTTTGTCCGGTAGTCATGTATGGATGTGAGAGTTGGACTGTAAAGAAGGCTGAGCACCGAAGAATTGATGCTTTTGAACTGTGGTATTGGAGAAGACTCTTGAGAGTCCCTTGGACTGCAAGGAGATCCAACCAGTCCATTCTGAAGGAGATGGGTCCTGGGATTTCTTTGGAAGGAATGATGCTAAAGCTGAAACTCCAGTACTTTGGCCACCTCATGCAAAGAGTTGACTCATTGGAAAAGACTCTGATGCTGGGAGGGATTGGGGGCAGGAGGAGAAGGGGCTGACAGAGGATGAGATGGCTGGATGGCATCACTGACTCGATGGGCGTGAGTCTGCGTGAACTCCAGGAGTTGGTGATAGACAGGGAGGCCTGGCGTGCTGCAATTCATGGGGTCACAAAGAGTCGGACACGACTGAGTGACTGAACTGAACTGAACTGAATCCATTGTAACTTGGTTCAAAATAAGCCCAATATCCCTGTTTTGAAAGTAGAATGCATGCCACAAGTAGATACTAAATGAAAGCATTCATGATTAGCAATTTAAATGGTGCATCTCTATGAACATTTGCATTTAAGGTGTTTGAAATATAGCTGTTTATGCATTGGGAGAAAAAAAAGTAGAAAAAAATGAGGCAGGAAAAGAAAAGAAATAGGGAGATTCATTTTTATTTCCCTCTGCCTACAGCATCCAATTCATTAATTTAAAGTTTCTGAGATGTGATCAGTTTTTTAAAAAAATTCAGATTGTCAAAAGTGCAAAATAAATCAACACTGATGTAACAAAACAAATCAGAAAATGAGAAAAAAAAATGACATCTTTCAAGATCAACTGTTCCACAGAGTACAGAACAAGCTGGCAGTCTGCAGAACATCATACATTAACTAGGATAAGCACTCAAAAAATATCTGACAGTCAATGCATATCAGAGTTAGGAGGCAAAAGAATCAGTGCTCCCTGGGGACTGATGTGTTGTGATATCTCTGACTGTAGGAATTTCATAACCACATCCAAAGGTCTTATGTTATTGTATCTACCATAGAACACATTTACTGAGATTCTTCAAGAATAGAATAGTATCCACAGCCATGGGCAGAAAAAAAAAAAAAAAAAAAGAAAAAAAAATCACATAGAACAGTATGAATAAGAGTTTTAAGAAATCCAGAAAACCTGAAAGTGCAAATCACTTTTGCCCATTTATGAATACTTTACAGAATAATTCAACAGTGGGTATTATGGACAGGGGAAAAAAAATCTTAGAAACTAGGTAAAACTTAAATAATCACTTGCATAATGCTCAGTCAAAAGGCCATCATTTCTTTCTTTCCTACTGTATAAATCTTCTTTGCATTAATTTATTTTCAGTGGTTTTCAAAAAATGTGTATCAGATAATCATCTACTAACTATTAAATATTTGATAGAGTTTAAAGCACTAGTGATGCAGTGATAAAATAGATTCTACTTCTAAGGGACTCAGCTGAGTGAGTAAGATTTTTGATGCAAAATGTTGATTAATCTTGTAAGAAAAAAAGGTATCTTAGAAATTTGGCTCAAAAGCTTTTGAATGAGAGTTAAGAAGAAAGAGCAAACACTGGAATGGGAAGGTGAGAAGTTGAGAACAGAAGGAAGGAAAGAAAAGAATAAGGAATGGGAAATAGGGCCATACAGAGGAAGAGGAAGGGCCTGGCACAGATAGCACTGATAAGAGAAAAATCACATATTGGAAACTAAAAGAAGGGACATAAGAACAGACATCAATGAGAGATAAAGGAAAAATATAAGAATAAGACAACAAAAGATTCAAGGGAGGATGCATGAAAGACACTTAGTGAGGGAATAAAAGAGGCATAATAAGTATGGTTGAAGAAATTAAGAAGAAAGAGGAGTGTGAAATAAAGGGACTGTTGATTGGGCATGAGACATTATCAGACTAAAAACATCTTTTTTTAAAACAATTATTTATTTTAATTGGAGGCTAATTACTTTACAAAATTGTGGTGGTTTTTGCCATACATTGACATGAATCAACCATGATATGGTACTGGCACAAAACAGAAATATAAATCAGTGGAACAAAATAGAAAGCCCAGAGGTAAATCCACACACCTATGGACAGCTTATCTTTGACAAAGGAGGCAAAAATATACAATGGAGAAAAAACAATCTCTTTAACAAGTAATACTGGGAAAACTGATCAACTACTTGTAAAAGAATGAAACTAGAACATTTTATAACACCATACACAAAAATAAACTCAAAATGGATTAAAGATCTAAATGTAAGACCAGGAACTATAAAACTCCTAGAGGAAAACATAGGCAAAACACTCTCTGACATAAATCACAGCAAGATCCTCTATGACTCATCTCCCAGAGTAATGGAAATAAAAGCAAAAATAAACAAATGGGACCTAATTAGACTAAAAACATCTTACAAAGATGTTAAACTAGCAATATTACTGGCTCTCCCCAAGGTCAACTGCAGATCTCTCTATAAAGAGAGATCTAATTTACAAAGAAAAAGTTTTAAAGTCTTGTGGAGGGTAGAGGTGATTTGCAAGGATGGGATAGTTGTATTAATTGGTTTTCTGAAGCTGTGACTCTGGGTTGGAGAAGAGGCAGCTCAGCATGGATATCAAATGTTGGTTTCTCAGTCCTGTCTGACTCTTTGCAACCCCATGGGCTGTAGCCCACCAGCTCCTCTGTCTGTGAAATTTCCCAGGCAAGAACACTGAAGTGGGTTGCAATCTCCTTCTCCAGAGAATATTCCCTGACCCAGGGATCAAACCCAGGTCTCCTGCATTGCAGGATAATTCTTTATTGTCTGATACAGGAGGAAAGTATAGGAATAGTTGGCATTCTTTTTTGTGTTTCCTCCACCATTGTTTTGGATAACTAGTAATTGTTTCTGCAATAGAATTTCATACCTATAGTGCAAATGTCAACAAGAGAAAAATCAGGGAGACTAAGAGCCCTGTTTTTATTAATATATTGAAGGAATCAAGGGACAGAATGGCCTAGGGCAGTTGCTTCCCCATTCTGTCCTCTTCAAATCCCCAGACTTAAGAATTTTCATTTAAAAATTTCCTTCTAATAGTGCTTCTGCCTGATGGGGCTAAAGTCCTGACCTGAGGAGCAGTTCTGGGGAAAGAGCAATAAATGAATGTGTTTTCCAAGGCCAAGTTTCTCTTTCCAAGGTCTTAGGTATCTCTCAGGTCTATTCAATACCTCCCCCTGCCCAGCTCATGATGTCAGAAAATGAGCTCCCAGTTTCCCCCCCTGCATGCACATTGCCTGCCACAAGAGAGAAGGANATCTACTAACTATTAAATATTTGATAGAGTTTAAAGCACTAGTGATGCAGTGATAAAATAGATTCTACTTCTAAGGGACTCAGCTGAGTGAGTAAGATTTTTGATGCAAAATGTTGATTAATCTTGTAAGAAAAAAAGGTATCTTAGAAATTTGGCTCAAAAGCTTTTGAATGAGAGTTAAGAAGAAAGAGCAAACACTGGAATGGGAAGGTGAGAAGTTGAGAACAGAAGGAAGGAAAGAAAAGAATAAGGAATGGGAAATAGGGCCATACAGAGGAAGAGGAAGGGCCTGGCACAGATAGCACTGATAAGAGAAAAATCACATATTGGAAACTAAAAGAAGGGACATAAGAACAGACATCAATGAGAGATAAAGGAAAAATATAAGAATAAGACAACAAAAGATTCAAGGGAGGATGCATGAAAGACACTTAGTGAGGGAATAAAAGAGGCATAATAAGTATGGTTGAAGAAATTAAGAAGAAAGAGGAGTGTGAAATAAAGGGACTGTTGATTGGGCATGAGACATTATCAGACTAAAAACATCTTTTTTTAAAACAATTATTTATTTTAATTGGAGGCTAATTACTTTACAAAATTGTGGTGGTTTTTGCCATACATTGACATGAATCAACCATGATATGGTACTGGCACAAAACAGAAATATAAATCAGTGGAACAAAATAGAAAGCCCAGAGGTAAATCCACACACCTATGGACAGCTTATCTTTGACAAAGGAGGCAAAAATATACAATGGAGAAAAAACAATCTCTTTAACAAGTAATACTGGGAAAACTGATCAACTACTTGTAAAAGAATGAAACTAGAACATTTTATAACACCATACACAAAAATAAACTCAAAATGGATTAAAGATCTAAATGTAAGACCAGGAACTATAAAACTCCTAGAGGAAAACATAGGCAAAACACTCTCTGACATAAATCACAGCAAGATCCTCTATGACTCATCTCCCAGAGTAATGGAAATAAAAGCAAAAATAAACAAATGGGACCTAATTAGACTAAAAACATCTTACAAAGATGTTAAACTAGCAATATTACTGGCTCTCCCCAAGGTCAACTGCAGATCTCTCTATAAAGAGAGATCTAATTTACAAAGAAAAAGTTTTAAAGTCTTGTGGAGGGTAGAGGTGATTTGCAAGGATGGGATAGTTGTATTAATTGGTTTTCTGAAGCTGTGACTCTGGGTTGGAGAAGAGGCAGCTCAGCATGGATATCAAATGTTGGTTTCTCAGTCCTGTCTGACTCTTTGCAACCCCATGGGCTGTAGCCCACCAGCTCCTCTGTCTGTGAAATTTCCCAGGCAAGAACACTGAAGTGGGTTGCAATCTCCTTCTCCAGAGAATATTCCCTGACCCAGGGATCAAACCCAGGTCTCCTGCATTGCAGGATAATTCTTTATTGTCTGATACAGGAGGAAAGTATAGGAATAGTTGGCATTCTTTTTTGTGTTTCCTCCACCATTGTTTTGGATAACTAGTAATTGTTTCTGCAATAGAATTTCATACCTATAGTGCAAATGTCAACAAGAGAAAAATCAGGGAGACTAAGAGCCCTGTTTTTATTAATATATTGAAGGAATCAAGGGACAGAATGGCCTAGGGCAGTTGCTTCCCCATTCTGTCCTCTTCAAATCCCCAGACTTAAGAATTTTCATTTAAAAATTTCCTTCTAATAGTGCTTCTGCCTGATGGGGCTAAAGTCCTGACCTGAGGAGCAGTTCTGGGGAAAGAGCAATAAATGAATGTGTTTTCCAAGGCCAAGTTTCTCTTTCCAAGGTCTTAGGTATCTCTCAGGTCTATTCAATACCTCCCCCTGCCCAGCTCATGATGTCAGAAAATGAGCTCCCAGTTTCCCCCCCTGCATGCACATTGCCTGCCACAAGAGAGAAGGATCTTAGGAGAAGATGGGCTCATAAATCCAAAAGCTAAGACAACTGATGGACCAACTGTTTTGAAAGAAAAACCATAACCTGGATTATACATTAGAGACATCAAAGTCTAAAATCAGAACAGGTGCACTAGAAATTAAAATAATAAGCATGCTAAAAATGGTGAAAAAAATTTAAATTATGAATAAAATAAATCTTAACAGAACCAGATAGAAACACAGTCTGGAAAAAGTACTGTTGATACAAGAATTATAACAGATACCATTTTATTGCTTATCCTACAAATGGGAAACAAATTAGTAATTTGGAGATAAAACTGAAAAACTTTCCAAGAAAGAATATGTGTAAGAAAAGGAAATAGAGGCTATAAAAATAAGTTTAAGAGATAAGGAAGATAGAACAAAAGTGCTAGGATCCAGAATAGAAGAGATTCAGATGGGATATAAAAGCAGTGAGAAAGAAATACTTGAAAAATGAGAGTAAATTTCTCATAATTCAAAAGAGATTTAAAAAATAATGATTTGATGGGTCCATAGAGTTCCAGAACATAGGGCTTTTTTTTTTTAAACTCACATGTATAGAAAATTTTAAACTATGACAAAATTTAGAATTAATCTCAAGAATGAAAAAGTAGGGCACATGTAAAGGAATCAAAATACTGGAGGAAATAAAACATACTGTTTTCAAAATATTGAGAATCAAGAATTTGAATCAAGAATTTTTTATTTGGCCAAACTGTCATTCAAACAGAGGGTAATGATAAAAAAAAATTATCAGCCATACAGCTTTCAAAAATTTGCCACATAAATACCTACTTGTAAAACAGTCTTGGATTAAGTACTTAAGATGGAGGAAAATTAAATACAAATGATAAAGAAGATACATGAAGCAAAAGTGAATAAACATTAGGTAATGTTTGTTGTGGTCTTTTAAAAGTAGATAAGACTAAATGAGAGAAAAAAATAGAAAATATAGTCATAAAACTCCAAGTCACAACATAATTTTCAATAAATTGGGGTGGAAAAGAAGACCAAGAAACGTGAGAGCTTTCTAAAATTCTTGTCTTATTATTCAAAGGTTATCGATTTAATTTTTTTAATGGGTGTGTGCATGTGGAGATTTAAAAGAAATAAAGTGAGTCACTTTCTCTAAAAGTTGACTGGGTGAGGTGAAGTGATGTCTCATTGAGAACCACCAAAGAACTTGGTCAAAAGATATTCTAAATCCGTTAAAAGATATTGCAGAGTTTAAAAGGCAATTAGGAATTAGAGGACAGCAGACTGGAGAAAAAAAGAAATGCAGAAAGATGAACTAGGCATTTGGCACCATCTTTACGTCTGTAAATATCTGCCTGTTAGAGGAGAGGAAACTGAGAGGCTGAGAAACACAGCTGAACATCAATGAATTTGGGCCCAGGAACCTGCCGAGGGAGATAAGGTCAAACCCTACACTTTGAGTTGGGAACTAAAAGAACTTGAGTTTAAGAGTGAATTAAAATAGACTGGATGGCATAGCGTCCAGAGCCCACAAATAATTTTCAATACCTAATTGAAATAAGGTAATCGCTGCTGAAAATAACATAAATCCAGCTGGAAAAAGAATTAATTTCTAGTCCTCCTTCAGTTCAGTTCAGTTCAATTCAGTCTCTCAGTCGTGTCTCTTTGCAACCCCATGAATCACAGCACGCCAGGCCTCCCTGTCCATCACCAGCTCCCAGAGTTCACTCAGATTCACGTCCATTGAGTCGGTGATGCCATCCAGCCATCTCATCCTCTGTCGGCCCCTTCTCCTCCTGCCCCCAATCCTTCGCAGCATCAGAGTCTTTTCCAATGAGGTCAACTCTTCACATGAGGTGGCCAAAGTACTGGAGTTTCAGCTTTAGCATCATTCCTTCCAAAGAAATCCCAGGGCTGATCTCCTTCAGAATGGACTGGTTGGATCTCCTTGCAGTCCAAGGGACTCTCAAGAGTCTTCTCCAACACCACAGTTCAAAGGCATCAATTCTTCGGCACTCAGCTTTCTTCACAGGCCAACTCTGACATCCATACGTGACCACTGGAAAAACAATAGCCTTGCCTTTGGTCAAAAGCAAACCTAAATTTCTCTGATGAAAGGTAAAGTGAATGTAGGTTTTAAACTGTCTCTATACTTTTTATATACAGTATCCAGCACACAATAGAAATAATCAAACATGAAATTACAACTCAACAGGATCATAAAGCAAGAGTTCAGTTCAGTTCAGTTAGACAATAAAATCACCCAGAGTGATCCAGTCCATTATAAGACACAAGATGATTAAAAGAATCTAAAAAAAAATGCTGTCTGTACAAGACCAAAATATTAACAAATAATAATGCTGCTGCTGCTGCTAAGTCACTTCAGTCATGTCCGACTCTGTGTGATCCCATAGACAGCAGCCCACCAGGTTCCCCGTCCCTGGGATTCTCCAGGCAAGAACACTGGAGTGGGTTGCCATTTCCTTCTCCAATGCATGAAAGTGAAAAGTGAAAGTGAATTCACTGAGTCATGTCCAACTCTCAGTGACCCCATGGACTGCAGCCTGCCAGGCTCCTCCATCCATGGGAGTTTCCAGCAAGAGTACTGCAGTGGGGTGCCATTGCCTTCTCCAATAAATAATAACATATGTGATTAAAACATAAAGTAGAATAGGACAGAGTCATAGTGTTTTCAAGTCCTTACATTTTCTGGGGAAATGTAAAAGTATACATTTATATTAAGTATGCAGGCTGCAATATAATTATTGAAACAAAGAGTACTAATTATAAAGGTAAAGGACAATTGAAACAATGAAAACTCTAAAGCAAGTATGAAAAGAGAAAAAGTAACAGAAAAGAAGTGAAACAGGTAGGTAATAAGATGATAGATATAAACTTCTCATAACAGTGAAAAGTGAAAGTTGCTCAGTCATGTCTGACTCTTTGTGACCCCGTGGACTGCAGCACGCCAGGCTTCCCTGTCCTTCACTATCTCCTGAAGTTTGCTCAAACTCATGTCCGTTGCATCACTGATGCCATCCAACCATCTCAGCCTCTGTCACCCCCTTCTCCTCTTGCCCTTAATCTTTCTTAGCATTAGAGAATGAGTGGGTTCTTTTCATCAGCTGGCCAAAGTGTTGGAGCTTCATCTTCAGCATCACTCCTTCCAATGAGTATTCAGGGTTGATTTCTTTTAGGACTGACTGGTTTGATCTCCTTGCTTTCCAAGGGATTCTCAAGAGTCTTCTCCAATACCACAATTCGAAAGCATAAATTCTTGAAGGCATTGTTGACTGTCAAAAATTTCAGCATTTATATAGATCATATTTTTTCACCATTCTATTAATTATATTCACAGGTTGCTTAATGCTGATCATCACTTTTATTCCTAGGATAAACACTAAATATCTGAGGTATAACAATTTTTAATATACTACTGTATTTGATTTTTCAATATTGATATTTTTAAAAAGATTTCTTGTGAGACCTAACATACTATATTGTTTCCACTTTGTGTATTTTACTTTAAATTGTCCTTTCACCAGTTTATGGTGAAGATGACAGTGTTCTCTTAGAATGATTAAGGAAGTTTCTCATTTTTCTATGTTCTGGAATAGCTCTGAAGCATTTCAATCTCTTCTTTCAAGGACTGTTGTCCCTCTCACACTTGGCTGCTGGTGATGACAATGAGAGGTGTCATATAGCAAGTGTCATTATGTCTCTGTATCTGTTTTGGACTCGTTCTGTTTGCCTGTCTGTGAACTCTTGTGTAATTATCTTACTGTCTTAAGTCACCTAACTGGAATGCAGTCTTCTATCCTATGAACACGGTGTGAACATAGCATCTTTCCATTTATTTAGATTTGTTTTGTCTAGTAATAAATATGGAGTCTCATCTTTCATCAATTCCTAGATAATATTTTTGATAATATTGTAAATGGCATTATTATATACTATTTAATTTCTGATTGTATGTTGCAGGTATATAGAGAAATCATTCATTTTTTTATATTGGCCTTATATATAGCAATCTAAATTTACATAATTCTAATATTTTATTGGATTGTCTATGTACAAACATTTTTTACAAATAAAAATGATTTTGATTCTTTCAGGGTTATGCCTTTCCTTTTTTGTCTTCCTCCCTCTCTCCTTCTGTTTCTCTTAATCCACTTCCTCAAATCTTCAATATAATATTGAATAAAAAGGATCCTAGGAGACATCTTTATCTTGTTAGTAACCTCAGAGGGGAAAGGGCTCAATATTTTACACTGAGTGTGATGTTAGCTATCAGAAATTTCTTCTTAATAGACACTCTTCATTAGATAATTCCCTTCTATTCCTAGTTTGTTTAGAGTTTTACCATGAACAGATACTGAATTTTAGCAGATGCTTTTTGGGCTCTATTGAGATGACATTTTCCCCCCTTTATTCTGTTAATGGGGTGAATTACATTGGTTAATTTTTGCATGTTAAACCAAACTTGCATTCCTGGATAAACCCCAGTTATCACGATGTTGTCCCCTTTACATGTATCTCTGGACTTTTGTAATATTTTGTACTATTTGATCTAGGCTATTTCTACACTCATGGAAGATAATGGTCTATATTTTTCTTGTAATGTTTGGAAGAACTAAATCAGTAGTCATCTGGATCTAAAGATTTTCTTAAGCAGATGTATTAAGTTACAAAGATTATATTTTTATTTAATCAGACATTACACAATTCAGATTGTCCTTTTGTAAGTCTTGATACTTCTTTCAACAAATTTACTCACTCAGAGAAGTTGTAGAATTTATTTTTATGTGATCTGAAGTGGTGCCACTTCAGATTTTATTATTTTATTGTGAGCAGTGTTTATTTTTTTGTGAGCAGTCTTGCTAAGGGCTTTTACCAATTTTATTAATCTCTGTAATGAATCAACTTGAGGGAATTTAAGATTTTATTTAACTTATGCTTTCTATTTAGTTGAGTCCTGATTTAATTTTTACAATTTCTTTCCTTAGAGTTTCTTTGGTTTTGTTTGTGTCTTAAAAGCTAAGTTAGATAATTAATTCTCAACATTTCTTCTTTTTAATATATACATTGAAAGCTATATGTTTTTCTATAAATACTGATATAGATATATCCACAAATATTGATCTGAAATATTTTGTCACTTGTTCAAAATACTACTTAAAATTTCCTTGTGATTTCTTCTTTGAGCCATGATTTGTTTAGGAATATATTTAACTTTCAAGCATGTAAGAATTTTCTATTTTTGTTCCAAACACTTGGGAATTTTCAGTTATCTTTTAGTTGTTATTGCCACATTAATTCTTCTATGAGCAAAGACCATATTCTGTAATTCCAAGCCTTTAAGACTCATTTCATTGCCACATATATGAGCTATTAAAAATGTTCAATAATGCTATAAAAGACTATATGTTCTATAGTTAATTGAGCAGCATTTTATACATACAACTGTATATACTTTATTACTTATCATTTCTATAGTTTATATTTACTGACTTTTGTGAGATTATTTGTTCAGGCACTGGGCATACACACACACATATGTGCTGCTGTGTTGTGCTTAGTCACTCAGTCCTGTTCAACTATCTGTGACCCTGTGGACTGTAGCCCAACAGGCTCTTTTTATCCATGGGGATTCTCCAGGCAAGAATATTGAAGTGGGTTGCCATGCCCTCCTCCAGGGGATCTTCCCAACCCAGGTCTCCCCCTTTGCAGGCAGACTCTTTACCATCTGAGCCACCAGGGAGGGAAGCCCATGAATACTGAGTTGCATAGCCCATCCCTTCTCCAGGGATCCTCCTGACCCAGGAATTGAACTGGGGTCTCCTGCATTGCAGGCAGATTCTTTACCAGTTGAGCTACCAGGGAAGCCCACACAAATATGTAGATTTCAGTGAATATATATGCAATAAAATCAACTGTATCAGGTTTTTCAAATCTTACTCATTCTTCCTGAGTTTTGTCTGTGTATTCCATTGTGTATTAAAAAGCAAATCTATGACTATGGAGTTAGCTGTTTTACTTTATATTCTGTCAGATTTTATTTTATATATTTTGAGACTGTGTTAATAGCTGAATACACATCTATGGTTTGTTTCATCTTTGGTAGACACTGTCATTATGGTACATCCCTCTTTATTTCTACTTGCTTCATATTTGAAATATACTCTGATAACTGAAGTTTTTGTGTTTTATGATATGTCTTTATTACATTTATTGATCCTTATTCTTTAAATAGGTCTTGTAAGCAGCACGTTCTTTTTTTAATTTGAGCTGTCAAGTTTTGGTTTTAAATTAAATATTTTTTACCTTTAGTGTAATTATTGCTAATATATTTTTGTTTGAATTTACCATCTCACTTTCTGTCCTGTTAGTTTAGTTGTCTTTTCCATTTTTTTTTCATGTTGGTATTAATGAAGTATTTCTTTAGAGATAACTTTTGCCCTGCTGCTACTAGTCAGTTGTAAATATTTTTATATCTCCAATCAGTTAGGAGTATCCTAGAGATTACAACATGAATGCCTAATTTATTTGTGTCAAATATAAACAGTACAAAAATAATTTGCTTTTCTTCTCTGGAAATGCTGAAATTTATCTGCAGTGTTTTTGTAGTTTTGAATTCTCAGTACTTTGTTTTGATTTACTTTTCTCTTTAGTCTCATAGTAACCACTGGACCCTTCTAACAGTTACTAAAGATTTACCTTTCAATATCATAATCAAAGATTTATATCTGAAGATTTAAAAAATCTGCTTGAAAATATTAGAAATACTGAACATTTATAAAGTGTAGCCATAGAATGGAAGAGTATATAGCTATTACGAGTCCTAGGCTTCCTGATGGCTCCGATGGCAAAGAATCTGCCTGCAGAGCAGGAGACCTGGGTTTAGTCTGAGTTGGGAAGATCCCCTGGAGAGGGCATGGCAACCCACTCCAGTATTCTTGCCTGGAGAATCTCCATGGACAGAGGAGCCTGGCGGGCTACAGTCTCAAAGAGTCAGACACAACTGAGTGACTAAGCACAGCACATTATGAGTCCTGGTTAACATAGGGAAATTTTTATATTGTAAGTAAAAATAAAAAATATATGTATGTGTATATATATGTGTATTTTTCTGTATGTACATAGACATATGTAATAAAGTGAGAAATTAGAAGTAAATACCAAAAACATGAACATGATTGTGTCTGCAAAGTATATATTTTCTTGTTAAAACTTTTCTGTATTTTTAATTCTGGGAATAGTATATTGCTTTATATGTGTATATTTTATATATATTTACACACACAGACACGGGGGCGGGGGGGAGAGACAGAGAAACAGAGAATAAGAACTCAGGGAATTATTTTCCAGTCCCTAGCACTGAATCCACCAAATTTTTCTATATTAGCAACACTATCTCTTTTAAACCTTGCCCTTTTACCCACATATATGGAGTTAAGTGTTTGAAGAAAAGCTCTAATTCACTCTTATACACACTTAGAACATTTGCTAAGACATCTTTATGGGGCCATCACAGTCCAGCCTAATTTCCTTTAATAAAATCAAAAGCATTTCTCCTCCCAGAAAATCTCTCATAAAAGAAACCTAGCATTTACTGAAAAGCCCTTTCCCTCAGTAGCACTGAGAATGAGGTCTGTGTGCTGCTGCTAAGTCACTTCAGTCATGTCAGACTCTGTGAGACCCCATAGATGGCAGCCCACCAGGCTCCCCCATCCCTTGGATTCTCCAGGCAAGAACACTGGAGTGGGTTGCCATTTCCTTCTCCAGTGCATGAAAGTGAAAAGGGAAAGTGAAGTCGCTTCAGTCGTGTCCAACTCTTAGCGACCCCATGGACTGCAGCCTACCAGGCTCCTCTGTCCATGGGATTTTCCGGGCGAGAGTACTGGAGTGGGATGCCATTGCCTTCTCCGTGAGGACTGTGTAAGGGCACCTGTTCATCAACCCCAGCAAGGAGGAGCGGTCCCAGAATTAAACTGGCAGAGCTGAGATTTACACCAGAGGTAATCATGTTCCAAACTCATTAGAGAATGTGAAACACCTTCAGGGTCACAAGAAGAAACACTGTACAAAAGAAAGTATCACTCTTTCCATCCAGGGAAGAATCAAGGAATAAATAACATTGGTTCATAACGTCTAAAATATGAAACAACCGAATGATCATTTCCATTTACTAATTCAGGCTATATAGATGTTCACGTGTTACACATTTTCTGGCTCTTGATAGTAAAGCCATATCTAAAGGGTTATATGGTGTTATCTTTTTATACCTTTCTTGAAATAAATCTCAGAAATACCTACAAAACTAAAAATCGAGATCATAAACTTTAGTTTTCTTACAGCCTCTGCGTAAAGCTTGACAGTTCTTCAGCTTCTAAATTTGCAGAACCAGCACTTGAAAATGATAGGTAAATAGAGCCACCAGTGACGCTCCATGACAAGTTCATCCTTCACCCAAAGCATAGCCAAGGGAAAAATCATTGTGACCCAAAGCTTATGCATGCCAGTTGAGACATACATCAGAAACAAGCGTCTTTCTCACATAAACCAGTTTTAAAAGAACAAGTGTCTATTCAAAATCAAAGAAAAAATCAAGAGATGAAGTAAACATCGACTAATCTCTGTAAGAAAGCTATTTGGGGTAATTTTTTAAATTTAGGTTTGCATTTTCTTAAGCCTGGGTTTTCCAGATGACAATCTGATTCACTCATCTATTGTAACGATAGTGCTAGATTAAATCCACATTAAGAAAGGACCCACGAATACAGAAAAATAGACCAATGGAAGGTAATAATGAAAATGTGAAAATGCATAAAATAAAAGGTCAAGAATCAGTTTAGAAAAGACATGTTATTCACACAGTAGGGAAAGACAATTAGATAATTACTGGGGAAACAAACGAATTCCTGTATTATAAAATATTTTAAAAGGAATTCCAGATGGATTCTAATTATGAAATACTTAAAGTATTAAAAGAAAATATAGGTTATTAATCTCATAATCATGACATAAAGAAGGTCTAACAATGACACCAGACATTTAGTGATAAAACATTGATAGGTTTGACTACACGAAAATATACGATATTCTCAAAGACAAAAATCCCCTTCATAAATAAGCAAGTCTATTTAGTAAGTTAGCTAGTTAATGATTCAGCTAAATATAGCTTTCTACCAAGTGACATTTGAGGTAACTAAAACCTCTATGAATATTTCACTGTTTTAAAAATACACACATGAAAAGTGATAGAAGTTTAAAAAATGAGGGTTGAAAATATGATGATTTAACAAAGTCACAAAACACACCAACGGATTATGGGCTAGGTCACTGCACTGTTCTGAACTGTCCATTTCTTGAGCAACATCTGCTCCCATGCATTTTAAATGATCCCCAATCTCTACTGTGACTTACAAGAACTTGCACTTAAGAGAGTAGCATTAAAACATATACATTATCACATGTAAAATTAGATAGCCAGTGGAAATTCACTGTAGGAGGGAGAGCTCCCTGGTGGCTCAGACAGGCAAGTATCTGCCTGCAATGTGGGAGACCTGGTTTTGATACCTGGGTTGGGAAGATCCCCTGGAGGAGGGACAGGCTACCCACTCCAATATCCTTGCCTAGAGAATCCCATGGACAGAGGAGCCTGGCAGGCTACAGTCCGCAGGGTTGCAAAGATTCGGATACCACTGAGCAACTTTCTCTTCGCAGGGAGCTCAAGTCTGGTGCTCTGTGATAAACCAGAGGGATGGGATGGAACAGGAATGAGGGGCCATGTATACACCTATGGCTGATTCAAGTTGATAAATGGCAGAAACCAGCAAAATACTGTACAGCAATTATCCTCCAATTAAAAGCAAAGTTTTTAAAAAATATGAAAAGAAAGATGTCCAAGATGACACATAGTTAAAACACTGATGTCTACATCCTTACAATGTATTCCGTTTTGGCTAAGACACGAACATGGTTTCAAAACAGATTTCATGTGTGATTAGATCTATAAAGAGTTCTTCTAAAACCAATACCTGCTGGGGAAAAGGCAAGTATATATTATTCGTTTTGAGAAAAATTATTGTAATATTTTTAGCCATATGAGATAGAGTAAGAAAAACTGCGGTAATAGAACAGTTTTCAATGTTTATTTCAAATGTCTGCAAACAACTCAACAGTCCAGAAATACTTAAAAATACCCCAAAGTTCAGCCCATTTTGTTTTTCTCAATCTGTTTTCATCATAAAATAATACAAACACATTATATAAAAGTGGCGAAAATAAAGGGAAATTACATATAATTCCACCACATAAACACAACCAATTTCACTTCTTCTCTTCCAGTATCTTTCTCCTTTTTATCCGTTTGGATTTAAGAATTCCAGCATCCACTTTACAGATCTTTTCTATAGTTACTTTTATGCGAGAATTTTATGAGTTATCACCACTGTCATTAGAATGATCACCAATTCTAAACTAGAAAAAAACTTCCAAAGTACTAAAGTTTTACAGTATCATAGAGAAAATCTCTGGCCCCCTAAAGTACAATACTTTTGTATAGAAAACACCTTATAGGATAAGCTGAACCTAAGATGAAGAGGTTAAAAGTAGTCAACAAAAAATTAAGGTTTCCTATTACATGGCTTTCCCCCCTTTTCGTCTGCATGTCAGTGCTATCTGGGCTAATTTTTATTAATCAGGCAGCATCACAGATTAGTCACTTAATCAGGGCCAATGTGAAAAATATTTTTTAATTAATTTTTTAAATTGAAGGATAACTGCTTTACAGAAGTTTGTTGTTTCCTGTCGAACATCAACATGATTTTTTTGTGTTTTAAATTTCACTTTCCTATTTGCCTAGTTTGGGTGACACGTGGAAAATGAGCCTTTAAAAAGTGTGTATAGGCAGGAAAACCCAAGATACTCAAAGCTTCTGAAACTTTTGGGCACTTAAAGAGAATTCAGTTTTCAGTGTATGAGATCTGCATATAACTAGTAGTGACATTTTACAAATGCAACGTGGTCCAAATGTTATAAAAACTGATTGTAAGGCTGTGTTAGTAAAATATTCAACTTGGTGTGAGTGAAATAACATGTTTTTCCCACATAAAAAGACAGTTATACTTCTTCCAATACATGAAGAACTATATGCAGTTTCT
Organism: Neotragus moschatus; assembly: GCA_006410615.1. Lineage (NCBI taxonomy): Eukaryota > Metazoa > Chordata > Mammalia > Artiodactyla > Bovidae > Neotragus > Neotragus moschatus. The sequence continues at coordinate 299,149 of SJYA01001182.1, forward strand.
GACTTTGAATAGCAAAACATCTATTTCTTATAAAATTGCTACTATCTTTTACCTTTCCAATGTAACTTCACTTGCACAGACACATGAAAATTGGGTAAACTGCATTAATTTGTATCAGTATTTCCTAGAAATTTGATTCCCCCTATTTTCACATGATTAATTTCCTAGCATTATCAACTAATTAGCTGAAATTTTTTTCTATTAAGAATTAGCAATTATAAAATATAACCAGTGTTGTATAGCTATAAATGGAATATAAACTTTAGATACTGTGAATCACTATATTGTACACCTGTAATATATAATATTGTACATCAACTAAACCTCAAAAGAACAATTCATTCTAAAACTTCCTGTCATATCTTCGGCATCAACCTTGATTGATTTGAAAGCTCAAAGACTGGATTAGAACACCAAGTTGTGTGTAAGTATGCAAATATCGAGATGTCTTGCTGCCATCTTCTCATAATTCCTTATTCATAATCACTGGGAACCTGGCATTAGAGAGTACAGAGGGGCACACACTGGCAAAAGCTCAGGCACACACTTCACATAGAGTTCCTGGGAGAAAGGCCTCAGTCCATCATGGCAATGATACCACACATGTTAGTAGCCCTGGTTCTACTGCTGACTATCTGAATCTGATCTTGGACTAGTTCTTTCATTGTCCGAACTGTGATTTTATGAAAAAGTGCTAATGCTACACAGATTCAGGAATGATTCAAGTAGAAGAAAAAAATAAAATATTAATGGCATTGAAAACTTTGAAAAGGCCAAAATCTTACCCTCAAATGCCTTGGGGTAACCTCTCTCTCAAGTAATAGACAGAGCTTGCTATTTTCTGACTTGTGAGCAGCTCTTGAAATGTGATGGCTTGCCAGTATTTTGCTGGGCTAGGGGGTGGGTGGATGGCTGTCTTCCAAAGGTGAAAATCTTTCTAGAAATTACTTATATATCTTCTTTATCTTGACTTAGGTTCTTTTCTCCATTTTCCTTTTTCTTTTCTTTTCTCTTTTTAAAAATCACTTTTGCTCCAACTTACTTTCCTCTTCCTAGTAAAAACATAAGTTAAACCCCTATTCTCTTAAGCCTGGTCTTGCACCCCTGGTTTCATCCTTGTCTCCATGTTTTCTTGCTTGATGATGAGCTGAAGTTCTAATTCTGACCCATCTGGAAGAACGAAGGAGCTGGGAAAAGGCATGTGGGGTAGAGAGAGTTAATCGTCCCATGATGATCCCTACCTTAAGTACTGTCTGGGATATTTTCCTGATATTTCTATGTGTTTCTACTTGACAAGAAACTATCCCCATTCTTTCACCCAGAAAAGAAACAAAGCAAAACTCTGTGAAGTAGTTTGTCAGAGTTTGAACAATTAGTGACAGAAATGGAAAAGCCAACTACCCAATTTTCTATTCTTCTTTCGCTGAGATTCTGTCTGGGCAGTTGTGTTTCTTAGAATGTACTTCAGAAAATATGCCGGTAATTTCTTCACATTCAATACCATCAATTAGCTCCTATTTAAAAATGGATTTTCCTGCCTTCCAAAAAAGTAAATGTTCGTTTCCTTCCATCTCTTTATAGCTGTCCTTCCTCCTTAGCTAGAAAGTCTTTCTTTCTTGTTAAGTATAATATCTGCCAACTTGGAAAGCTAAAGTACCCAAAACTGGCAGAGATACATTATTGTCATCCCTATGCTTCACTTCCCCAGAACCTAGCAGAGGAGGAAAAAAATAAAAAATAAAACCCTATTTTCACATGCAACTGACACTAGCTGGGTTGCTGAGATTAGCTCGTGAGGCTGGGGAAATGTGTACCAGTCCCCTTTCATACATGTATCCTTTTTATCCTCTTCCATCTGCGACTCAATGGATAGAAAATGTGATGGGTTGGAGAAATCTGTTCATCCTGGTAAACTGTTTGGAGGTGTCGAGGCTAAGAATAGTCATGGGCTGACATTAAATAGTAGGGACACATGCTGAGCTGGCTCACCCAAAGCTGGTGTCTACAGCAGCAAACCGAATTAGAATTTAGATGGGAGACCTTTTTTAGAATATTCTTGGATCTGATTGCTCAAAGACATTTTAATGTAGAGATGCAATGTGACCCTTGGGGGCATGAGTTCCCATGGACAAGACTGACTCAGGTGCCCTGAAAAACTGCCCTTAAGCTGGAACACAGAGAAGAAAACTATTACAACAATCCCCCACGCCCTCTATCATTCAGGAGGGGCATCTCCTCTGAACACATACAAGGGCAAGCAGGCTAAGCAACAAACCCAATCTAGGAGAAATTATAATGCTTTTTAAAAATCAGGCAACAACCCATCCTTGGATGTTTCTAACTCATATTATCTGTCTGAGAGCTTAGCTGATTCACATCTTGGCAGCATCCATATTCAGCGAGGTTAAATACATGTCTAAATCTATGTCACTATAAATGTCATGATTATGGCGAAAATATCAATTTCCTTTAGAAGCCATGTTTTACTTCCAGTCACTGCTCCTTTAAATCACTTGCACATGTTTAGACTTAGATGGCAAAGTGGTTAAACTGGTAGATTTTGAAAAGAACAGGTCACTCTTTAGATCATATTTGGGAAACTGTTTGTGAGTATAACTGTTCTTCTACTCTAGAGATTTTTCTGAGCTCTCTATTAAAAAATGAGTCTTTCACATGCCTTCAAATTTCACCAAACTGCTCTTTAAGTCTGTTTTCTTTCACAAACTATCAAACGAGTTTGTTCAAAGAGATGTGTTAATTCACAGACTCGCAGGGCAAGGAGCCTTTAGGCTTGAGAGCTCATGTGGCATTCAAGTACATAACCATGTCTCCAGGCAGGACCCTGCCAACAACCTATCAAGAGAGCGGAAAGTGTAACCTGCCTTCTAGAGCTGGCGGGAAGAAATTTTCAGTGATTCCAGTGTTTAGACACTTTATGCTGGCCACCTACATGCCTGCAAGGGATTCCCATCTTGTTATTTAAAACTATTCTTCACATTTTGTTCACCAGAGTTAGAACACTAAACTTCTGATAACTATGCTATTTCACAGACATTAGGTCAAACAACTCCCATTGCTTTTCCCCTGTTCTCAGAGCTCCACATATTAATATTTTGGTCAGCCTCATTGCTTTGTGTCCTGACATTGCTATGGCAAGAATTAGAAAAAACTACATTTCTCTAAGCAAATGAAATACATTCTGGAGTCACCTATTCATTTTACAAACATTCCTAGAAAGTTCCTATGAGTTGGAACTGAAAACAAAAGAGAATTCCTGTCCTCTTGAAGAGCCAGTCTAATGAAGGGAGATCAAAGTATATGAATAAAAAAAATATAGATGATAGCTTTTCTTCATGAGAAGTGAAAGCCCATGGTGAGTAAAGGTTTAGGAGACAAATCAGGATTTAGGGTGTGGCTATATTACTTAAAACACCTGTTAGATTTCCATTAGATTTGTCAAGTAAACAACTGGATACAGGAATCCAGTGCTGAAGGAAGATCTCTAGTAGATGTAAATTTTGGAGTCAACTGTTGACTAAGATTTCACTTGGGATGAATTTACTCATATCATTTATTCTGTAATAAGGAAACTATCCGTTCCATTCCAACCAATCTCCCCATTCCATGCTTTATCTTTCAGTCAGAACTACTACTAAATTTCATCGTTTTCTTCTAATTTTCAATTTGAAAAGTATCTACTGACTATATTTAATTTGTAAGCTTAATGAAAAACTTCACCCTCTGCCACATTGTATTTTTATTAAAAGTTAAGTGTTGACTTTGTATCTTGTATTTTATTAAGCATTTCCTATGTATCATGTCATTTCACTTTCCAAAACCTTCATAAAATAGATATTACCAAGATCTATATTTTATTAACGAAGAACCAGAGACATTAAGCAACTTGCCTCAGGTGATAAAGCCAGTATCTTAAAAAAAATGTTATGCCAGTTGTATAACATCAAACAGCTGGAAATGTTACCCAACACGGCATTATTCCACTCCTTAGAGATATGTATATTAAGTCTACAGATAACCACTGAGAGCTCTTTCAATGCAATATAGTACACCATCACTCACAATGAGCAGGCATCCAGAAAAGGACTGCTTAAATGAAGACGGGTGAAAAATTATGTATTGCTAAGTGTCTTTGCAGAATTACCTTATTCAGTCTTCACATCAAACTGGAAGAAGAGATGATATTATCCGAAGGCTCAAACAGTTCAAGCAACCAGACCAATTCTTAGAAAATGTGAAAACCTGGATTTTATTTATAGCATATCCAACTCCAGGGCCATATTCTTCCCACTGTGATCAGCTGCTGTACCACTAAAATAACAGTGGGTCTCTGTAGTCTTCTACTGGAAGAATCCAAACAGTAGGCTGAATATGAAGGATGGCTGAATGTCAAGATTAAGATCTCTGTCCTGGGGCTTCCCTGGTGGTCCAGTGGTTAAGAATCTGCCTGCCAGTGCAGGAGACCGAGTTTCAATCCCCGGTCCAGGAGGATCTCACATGCCACAGAGCAACAAAGCCTACGCACCACAGCCATAGCCCCTGCTCTAGAGCCCTGGAGCCACAAGTACTGAAGCCCATGTGTCCTAGAGCCTGTCTTCCACAGTAAAAGAAGCCATCACAATGAGAAGCCCATGTACCACAAAGCAGAGTGGCCCACATTCACCACAACTAAAGAAAGCCCACGCATAGCAATGAAATAAATAAATATTTTAAAAACTCTTTTCACCACTACAGCGATGAACTTGTGAGATAATAGAAAATACATGTATTGATCTCTGTCCCTGTTGCCAGCACATAGCTCCTACAATTCCTGAAGTGAGAACACACTTTGTCCTAGTATTTGGTCTTTGACCCTGTCCCTGACACAGGGCTCTAGAACTCTTCCTAAAGGGAAGGTAAATTCTTTGGTGGTAATAGCACTAGGAGGCTTCCCCGGTGGCTCAGAGTTAAAGAATCCATTTGCCAATGAAAGGGATGCAAGTTTGATCCCTGGGTTGGGAAGATCCCCTGGAGAAGGAAATGGTAACCCACTGAAGTACTCTTGCCTGGGAAATCCCATGGACAGAGGAGCCTGGAAGGCTACAGTCCACGGGGTCACAAAGAGTCGGACACTACTGAGCGACTAACCAACAGCACTAGGAGCATCCTTTGTTCTCTTGGGGAGCCCTCTGGGTGGGTTCCTAGGTGGCTCCTGGATGGGAGCCACTCACCAGAAACACCGAGTCACGATTAGAAACTTGAAATGTTCAGCCCTACCCCTTATTCTTCAGAAGGGGAAGAGGGGGTGGAAATGAAGTTAGTAATTGATCATGCCCACACGAGGAAGCTTCCATGAAATCCCAATAGTATGGTGAGTTCCCAAGTAGGTGAACACATCTACACACTGGAAGTTAATGTGTCTCAGCTCCATGGAGGCAGGCGCTCCTGTACTTAGGACTCTCCAGACCTCAGCTTACTTGTCTTCTGTGTCCTTTAACATACCCTTTAATAAAGTGCAAACATGTTTCCCTGAGTTCTGTGAGCCCCTCTAGCCAGTTAATCGAATCTAAGAAGAATCATAGGAACCTTAGACTGATAGCCAGTTTCAGCCAGAAGCCCAGGTGACAATCTGGACTTAGGGTTGGCATCTGAAGTGGAGTGAATGTAGTGGGAATGAGCCCTTAACATGTTGGAAATCCAATGCCATCGGTAAAGTGAACAGTATCAGAATTGAGTTACATTGTAAGCACCCAGTTTGTCTCAGAATTGCTTGGTATAGGGGGAAAAAATCCACACATTTGTTGACCAGATGTATCAGAAGTGTTTATGTAAAGACACACTGGAGGGGAAAAGTTAGGTTTTCCTGCAAAACACCATTGCTCTGTGGATAATGGAAAATAACTACCACCTACTGAGAAGATAAGATATATATACTCAACTAGAAAGAAATCTCAAACGAAGAGCAATTAAGTGACCCACCCCATGTAGCACATAAAATTAAGGACAGGACTGGGAATAGACACAGATGTTTTGCCTCTGATCCTGTTTCGTACGCTGCCATCAGTTCAGTTCAGTTGCTTAGTTGTGTCTGACTCTTTGCAACCCCATGGACTGCAGCACTCCAGGCCTCCCTGTCCATCACCAACTCCCAGAGTTTACTCAAACTCACATCCATTGAGTCAGTGATGCCATTCAACCATCTCATCTTCTGTCATCCCCTTCTCCTGCCTTCAATCTTTTCCAGAATCAGGGCTTTTCTAATGAATCACTTCTTTGCATCAGGTTGCCAAAGTATTGGAGTTTCAGCTTCAGCCTTCCAGTGAATATTCAGGACTGATTTCCTTTAGGATGGACTGGTTGGATCTCCTTGCAGTCCAAGGGACTCTCAAGAGTCTTGTCCCACACCACAGTTGAAAAACATCAATTCTTTGACTCTTAGCTTTCTTTATAAGTTCCACTCTCACATCCATACCTGACTACTGGAAAAACCATAGCTTTGACTAGACAGACCTTTGTTGGCAAAGTAATGTCTCTGCTTTTTAATATGNCCTGTCCCTGACACAGGGCTCTAGAACTCTTCCTAAAGGGAAGGTAAATTCTTTGGTGGTAATAGCACTAGGAGGCTTCCCCGGTGGCTCAGAGTTAAAGAATCCATTTGCCAATGAAAGGGATGCAAGTTTGATCCCTGGGTTGGGAAGATCCCCTGGAGAAGGAAATGGTAACCCACTGAAGTACTCTTGCCTGGGAAATCCCATGGACAGAGGAGCCTGGAAGGCTACAGTCCACGGGGTCACAAAGAGTCGGACACTACTGAGCGACTAACCAACAGCACTAGGAGCATCCTTTGTTCTCTTGGGGAGCCCTCTGGGTGGGTTCCTAGGTGGCTCCTGGATGGGAGCCACTCACCAGAAACACCGAGTCACGATTAGAAACTTGAAATGTTCAGCCCTACCCCTTATTCTTCAGAAGGGGAAGAGGGGGTGGAAATGAAGTTAGTAATTGATCATGCCCACACGAGGAAGCTTCCATGAAATCCCAATAGTATGGTGAGTTCCCAAGTAGGTGAACACATCTACACACTGGAAGTTAATGTGTCTCAGCTCCATGGAGGCAGGCGCTCCTGTACTTAGGACTCTCCAGACCTCAGCTTACTTGTCTTCTGTGTCCTTTAACATACCCTTTAATAAAGTGCAAACATGTTTCCCTGAGTTCTGTGAGCCCCTCTAGCCAGTTAATCGAATCTAAGAAGAATCATAGGAACCTTAGACTGATAGCCAGTTTCAGCCAGAAGCCCAGGTGACAATCTGGACTTAGGGTTGGCATCTGAAGTGGAGTGAATGTAGTGGGAATGAGCCCTTAACATGTTGGAAATCCAATGCCATCGGTAAAGTGAACAGTATCAGAATTGAGTTACATTGTAAGCACCCAGTTTGTCTCAGAATTGCTTGGTATAGGGGGAAAAAATCCACACATTTGTTGACCAGATGTATCAGAAGTGTTTATGTAAAGACACACTGGAGGGGAAAAGTTAGGTTTTCCTGCAAAACACCATTGCTCTGTGGATAATGGAAAATAACTACCACCTACTGAGAAGATAAGATATATATACTCAACTAGAAAGAAATCTCAAACGAAGAGCAATTAAGTGACCCACCCCATGTAGCACATAAAATTAAGGACAGGACTGGGAATAGACACAGATGTTTTGCCTCTGATCCTGTTTCGTACGCTGCCATCAGTTCAGTTCAGTTGCTTAGTTGTGTCTGACTCTTTGCAACCCCATGGACTGCAGCACTCCAGGCCTCCCTGTCCATCACCAACTCCCAGAGTTTACTCAAACTCACATCCATTGAGTCAGTGATGCCATTCAACCATCTCATCTTCTGTCATCCCCTTCTCCTGCCTTCAATCTTTTCCAGAATCAGGGCTTTTCTAATGAATCACTTCTTTGCATCAGGTTGCCAAAGTATTGGAGTTTCAGCTTCAGCCTTCCAGTGAATATTCAGGACTGATTTCCTTTAGGATGGACTGGTTGGATCTCCTTGCAGTCCAAGGGACTCTCAAGAGTCTTGTCCCACACCACAGTTGAAAAACATCAATTCTTTGACTCTTAGCTTTCTTTATAAGTTCCACTCTCACATCCATACCTGACTACTGGAAAAACCATAGCTTTGACTAGACAGACCTTTGTTGGCAAAGTAATGTCTCTGCTTTTTAATATGTTGTCTAGGTTTTACTATGCTGCCATATATGTGTATAAAAGAGCCATTTAACTCAGGTTGTACAGTGAAACAGGAAACCATAACTAAATTAATTTTATTTTCTCAAAGCCAACATTAGCCTCTCTGCTCCTTTCCTCAGTTAGGTCCTGAAAGAAGCCCAGAGAACAGGTCAATTTCTAAAATGGATTAATTTGTGGAACTTATACATATAACAAAATTATTTGGAGTATAATATGATGTTTCTTCTTCCCCCCACTACTTACATGTTCTAAAATAAATACACATGTTATGTAATTCCACTGAATTATTATAATATTCAGAATTGCTCTATTGCTGGGTTTTCTACTGTGAGGATAACTTCCAGGGAGGTTTATTAAATAACTGGGTCATTTTGAAATCTCAGTAGCTACTCCCCTTAGATGGGTTCCAAGATATACCTGTCTTATGGTCAATTTTTCTCTCTCATGAATAGAATCCCAGAATATGGCAAAGTTGGGTTTAATACATCACTATTTTGAGGTATAGAAACAGATGAATTGAGACTGGACTTTCATATGATAACTAGGACCAACATTTTTCCCCAAGCTCTGAAAAAGCAAAAGGAAACTGATTGTGGGAACAAAGTCTCTTATACAGAAAAGAAGTGATAGAAAGTAGTCTGCTGCTAAGTTACTTCAGTCGTGTCCGACTCTGTGCGACCCCAGAGACAGCAGCCCACCAGGCTTCCCCATCCCTGGGATTCTCCAGGCAGGAACACTGGAGTGGGTTGCCATTTCCTTCTCTAATGCATGAAAGTGAAAAGTGAAAGTGAAGTTGCTCAGTCATGTCCGACTGTTAGTGACACCATGGACTGCAGCCTACCAGGCTCCTCCGTCCATGGGATTTTCCAGGAAAGAGTACTGGAGTGGGGTGCCATTGCCTTCTCTACAATCATTTATAGCAATATATAACTGCAAGTGCTTTTATCACACATTCTAATGTTTAGTCCTGATAATAACCCAGTGAGATAACCAGGAAAGGTACCATTATGTTCAAACTACAAATGAGGAAACTGAAGCCAAAAAAGATTAAGTGGTTCGCCAAGAAGACGCCAAGATAGGATTAGAATTTATGAGACGTGATGGCACAGGATGCAGCAAGAGTGAGGCGAGCCTTCAGAATGCAACACAGGTCTGTCCCTAAAGGCAAGAGAATGGAGAAGGAGGGTTGGGTAGAGAGACCCTTGAACTACAACACCATGCTCTGTCTTTGGCTGAGAGCAACCCACAGGAAGGATGGCCTCAAAGTAAACGCAGTGGTGGGTCCAGAGGAGCAGATGCGAGTATTAATCAATTATCTTGCTTATAGCTGGAGATCTGATCAGTGCATTTTCATGACTGCCACAATCTCTGATGATCACCCAAAGAGCAAGTAGAAATGTGATTCCAGAAGTCTCCTGACATCTAATATTTTATAGTCTTTTTTTTTTTTTCAACTGGCATGTAATTGGCTTAAAAGTTTGGTTTCAGATGTACCAGTAGTGATTTGGTATTTTATACGTTACAAAATGATCACCAAGTCTAGTTACCATACAAAGTTATGACAATACTATTGACTATATTCCCAGTGCTGTACATTATATCGTCATGACATTAACTTCAGAACTGGAAGTGTATCCCTCTTAATCTCCACCCCAGTTATACTTATTTCCCCACCTTTTCCTCTTTTGGTGACCACCAGCTTGTTCTCTGTACCTATGAGNTAATATTCAGAATTGCTCTATTGCTGGGTTTTCTACTGTGAGGATAACTTCCAGGGAGGTTTATTAAATAACTGGGTCATTTTGAAATCTCAGTAGCTACTCCCCTTAGATGGGTTCCAAGATATACCTGTCTTATGGTCAATTTTTCTCTCTCATGAATAGAATCCCAGAATATGGCAAAGTTGGGTTTAATACATCACTATTTTGAGGTATAGAAACAGATGAATTGAGACTGGACTTTCATATGATAACTAGGACCAACATTTTTCCCCAAGCTCTGAAAAAGCAAAAGGAAACTGATTGTGGGAACAAAGTCTCTTATACAGAAAAGAAGTGATAGAAAGTAGTCTGCTGCTAAGTTACTTCAGTCGTGTCCGACTCTGTGCGACCCCAGAGACAGCAGCCCACCAGGCTTCCCCATCCCTGGGATTCTCCAGGCAGGAACACTGGAGTGGGTTGCCATTTCCTTCTCTAATGCATGAAAGTGAAAAGTGAAAGTGAAGTTGCTCAGTCATGTCCGACTGTTAGTGACACCATGGACTGCAGCCTACCAGGCTCCTCCGTCCATGGGATTTTCCAGGAAAGAGTACTGGAGTGGGGTGCCATTGCCTTCTCTACAATCATTTATAGCAATATATAACTGCAAGTGCTTTTATCACACATTCTAATGTTTAGTCCTGATAATAACCCAGTGAGATAACCAGGAAAGGTACCATTATGTTCAAACTACAAATGAGGAAACTGAAGCCAAAAAAGATTAAGTGGTTCGCCAAGAAGACGCCAAGATAGGATTAGAATTTATGAGACGTGATGGCACAGGATGCAGCAAGAGTGAGGCGAGCCTTCAGAATGCAACACAGGTCTGTCCCTAAAGGCAAGAGAATGGAGAAGGAGGGTTGGGTAGAGAGACCCTTGAACTACAACACCATGCTCTGTCTTTGGCTGAGAGCAACCCACAGGAAGGATGGCCTCAAAGTAAACGCAGTGGTGGGTCCAGAGGAGCAGATGCGAGTATTAATCAATTATCTTGCTTATAGCTGGAGATCTGATCAGTGCATTTTCATGACTGCCACAATCTCTGATGATCACCCAAAGAGCAAGTAGAAATGTGATTCCAGAAGTCTCCTGACATCTAATATTTTATAGTCTTTTTTTTTTTTTCAACTGGCATGTAATTGGCTTAAAAGTTTGGTTTCAGATGTACCAGTAGTGATTTGGTATTTTATACGTTACAAAATGATCACCAAGTCTAGTTACCATACAAAGTTATGACAATACTATTGACTATATTCCCAGTGCTGTACATTATATCGTCATGACATTAACTTCAGAACTGGAAGTGTATCCCTCTTAATCTCCACCCCAGTTATACTTATTTCCCCACCTTTTCCTCTTTTGGTGACCACCAGCTTGTTCTCTGTACCTATGAGTCTGTTTATTTTCTTATATTTGTTTTTCGGATTCTACATGTAAGTAAAATCATACCATAATTGTCTTCTCTGTATGACTTATTTCACTTAGCATAGGTGCATCCATGTGCTCAGAGATGGCAAGATTTCATTATTTTTTTTATGGCAGATTAATATTTCATTATATTTATATGCCATATATTTTTTTTAATCCATTCATCCATCATTGGATACTTAGGTTACTTCCATATGTTGGCTATTGAAAGTAATGCTGCAATGAACATGGTGGTGGTCGAGTCACTAAGTCATGTCTGACTCTTGTGACCCCATGGACTGCAGCCCGCCAGGCTCCTCTGTCTGTGGGATTTTCCAGGCAAGAATACTGGAATGGGTTGCCATTTCCTTCTCCAGGGGATCTTGCAGATCCAGGGATCAAACCTGGCTCTCTTGCACAGCAGGCAGATTCTTAACTGACTGAGCTACTCAGAAAGCAGTGAACATAAGGGTACATGTATCTTTTCATTAGTGTTTTTGTTTCGTTTAAAAAAAAATGCCCTGAAGTAGAATTAGTGGATTGCATGATATATTTATAACTTTCTGAGAAAACTCCACACCATTTTCCACAGTAGCTGCACCAATATCCATTTCTACCTGCAGTGCATGAGGCTTCTCTTTTCTTCGCATCCTCGCCAGTGCTTGTGTTTCTTGTCTTTTTGATGATAGCCATTCTGACAGGCGTGAGGTGGTATCTCACAGTGGTTCTGATCTGCATTTCCTGGACGATTACTGATGTTGAGCGTTGTTCTGGATGTCTGATTGGGCATCTCTGTGTCTTTAAAAAATGTCTAGTGAGGTTCTCTGCCCATTTTTTTTTTCTGCCCATTTTTTGGATTTTTTTTGAAACTGAGTTTTATGAGTTCTCTGTGTAGTTTGGATATTAATCCTTATTAGATATACCACTTACAATAACTTCTCCCCTTCAGTAGGCTACCTTTTAATTTTGTTGATAGTTTCCTCTGTTGTGAGAAAACCTTTTGTTTTGGTGTAGTCTGATTTGCTTATTTTTGCTTTTGTTCCCCTTGCCTTAGTTGCTGTTCGGTTGCTAAGTCGTGTCTGACTCATTGTGACCCCCGTGGACTGCAGCACACTAGGCTTCCCGGTCCTTCACCATCTCCTGGAGCTTGCTCAAACTCAAGTCCACTGAGTCAGTGATACTATCCAACCATCTCATCCTCTGCTGCCTCCTTCTCATGCCCTCAATCTTTCCCAGCATCAGTGTCTTTTCCCAACAAGTTGGCTCTTCGCTTCAGGTGGCCGAAGTACTGGAGCTTCAGCATCAGTCTTTCCAATGAGTATTCAGGGCAGATTTTCTTTAGAATTGACTGGTTTGATCTCCATGCAGTTCAAGGGACTCTCAAGCATCTTCTTCAGCACCACAATTCGAAAACATCAATTCTTCAGTGCTCAGCCTTCTTTATGCTCCAACTCTCACATTCGTACATGACTACTGGAAAAACCATAACTTTCACTATATGAACCATTGCCAGTAAACTGAGATCTCTGCTTTGTAATATGCTGTCAGGTTTGTCATAGCTTTTCTTCCAAGATACAATGGTCTTTTAATTTTGTGACTACTCCTATGTTGGGACCATATATATTTATACATTTTATATCCTCTTGTTGAATTTACCCCTTATTCATTATGCAATGTCTTTGTCTCTTGTTTACGGTGTGTTTAAAGTCTATTTTGTCTGATGTAAATATAGCTGCCCCAGCATTGCTTTTGCTTCCATATGCATTGAATACCTTTTTCATCCCTTCACATTTTTTTTTAAGTTTAAAATCAAGTATAACATGATCATACAGAAGCATTTGTTACAAATATAATTCACATATACAAAACAGGCTATTTTATTTTTTGTCGCTTTATATCTTATTTTAGGCAAAATGACAAAACCAAGAAAATATTTTTATCACAATATTTTATAGTGAAATTGTAAAAATACAACTTTTGATGATTTGTGCTTTTATGGCAAGTGTATAACCTTTTATTTTCCAACTGGTGATTCACTTAACTTTTTCATATTTATGTAATTGCCAAAAGGCTTGCAAATCTGTATTTAATTGTATTTTAATTAATTGCAAAATTTTGCATGTGGTATCCAGTTGAATTGTACAAAGAAAATGCATTTAAGCATGTTTCTAAAGTTTTAGAATTTATACATTTAATAATTTTTCACTTTTTGGCTTTGTACTTCTGTTCAACAATTCTGAAACTTTTGGTATTTTATATAATAGTCCAAATCAATGTTTTAAATTTCCATGCATTTCCTTTTAATATTATCTGGGCTTTCTTTTTTTTTTAATATTTCTTTTGTATGAAGTGTTTTCATATGTGAATAATTTTATGTATTTTTTCTACCTGGATTTGCAACTACTGACAATGTATGATTCAAATGAGTCACACAAAGATTTATTTAAGTTGATTCTAAAAGTATAGTTCAATAAGCCTCATTGTTCAGAATTTGGGAGGGAGTGTAGATGATTGGATATATTTCATTTATGAAATTCTGTTTACTTTTAGTCTGTCTTTTAGATATAAGTGAATCTTTTGTAGATAATATATACAGGTCTTTTTATATCCATTCAGCCACAATATATCTTTTGATTGGAGCATTTAATCTATTTACATTTAAAGTAATTATTGATAGGCATGTACTTATTGCCATTTTATTAATTGTTTTCTGGTTGTTTTTGTAGATTTTGTTGTTGTTCCTTTTTTCTTGCTCTTTTCTTTTTGATGAGGCTTAAAGATTATCTTAAGCATGTTACATTTTAATTCCTTATAGATTCTGAGTTGCAATTACATATATGAAGTTCATATATAATTATTTCAAGTTGATGATCTCTTAAGATCAAATGCATTCTAACATCCATGTATTTTATTACATCCCACATATCGATAGTATATTTTTCATCTTTTTGTTTTTAATATCCCTTAAAACTTGTTATGAATATAGATGATTTTACTATTTTGGTCTTTTAACCTTCCTACTAACTCTGTAAATGATTGATCTACTACCTTTAATATAATTTTGATTTTACCAATGAGATTCATTTCTTAAATTTTCAAATTTCTAGTCGTGATCTTTTATCTTCTTAGAGAAATTTCTTTAGCATTTCTTGTAAAGTCAGTTTAGTAGTGCTGAACTCTTTTAAGTTTTGAAAGTGAAAGTCACTTTTGGTGACTATACAGTCCATGGAATTCTCTAGGCCAGAATACTAGAGTGGGTAGCCTTTCCTTTCTCCAGGAGATCTTCCCAACCCAGGGATTGAACCCAAGTCTCCCTGTTGGCAGGCAGATTCTTTACCAGCTAAGCCATCAGGGAATCCCAGGAATACTGGAGTGGGTAGCCTATTCTTTCTCCAGCGGATCTTCCTGACCCAGGAATCAAACAGGGGTCTCCTGAATTGCTGGTGGATTCTTTACCAGTTGAGCTACCAGGCTGTCTGTAAAACTCTCTCCTTCAAATAGGATTGGTAGTCTTGCTGGGGAGAGTTTCTTTGTTGTAGACTTTTTCTTTTCATTACTTTGATTGTAGTGTGCCAGTCCTTCTGGCCTGCAAAGTACTGTTGAAAAATTAGCTGTCTTATGAGAGTTCCCCTTTGTAACTAATTGCTTTCTTCTTCCTGATTTAAAGATTCTTTATATTTAATCTTTGCTATTTTATTTATAATATGTCTTGGTGTAGATCTCTTTGGATTCATCTTCTTTAGGAATCTCTCTGCTTCCTACACTTGAATGTCTGTTTCCTTTCCCAGGTTAAGGAAGCTTTCAGCTATTTTTCAGATAAATCCTCTGTCCCCTTCTTTCTTCTCTTCCTGGGATACCTATGATATTAAAGTTAGTGTGCTTGATGTTGTCACAAAGGTTTCTTTTTTTTTTAACTTTTATTTTTTATTTTTATTTATTTACTTCATTTAACTTTCTTAATCCTTGATTTTTTTTTTTCCTGTTCAGCTGGGTAGTCCTCTGGTCCACTGATCCATTCCTTTGTGTCATCTAATAAACTGTTGATTTCTTCTACTGTATTTTTAAATTAAGTATTGTATTCTTCAGCTCCATTTGCTTATTTGATTTCTAATTTTTGTTAAACTTCTCCTATATTTATTCATTAAGTTTGTTGAGCATCTTTATAATCATAACCTTAAATTCTTTATCTGATAGTTTGTATATCTCTACTTTGCTTAGTTCTTCTGGAGTTTTGTCTTGTTCCTTCACTTGGAACTTATTCCTCTGTCTCCTCATTTTGCCTGGTTGTTTTTATCTCTATGTATTAGGTAGGCTGGTTAATTTCCCAAAGTTGGAGAAGTGTCCTTGTGTAGAAGATATATGGACCGTAAGTTCACTCTTCTCTGGTTACTACAGCTACATGGTCCATGGTGCCCTCTATGTGAACCCTTCTGTTAAGGTGGGGCCAAGAATTGTGGGCATGCCGGTAGACGGGGCTGGCTTCTGGCCTTGTTGGTTGACAGCCCCTGGTGGGCAAGGCTGTATCCTGGTATATTTGCCTGTGGGGCTCTCAGTGTCCCACAGCTGCTGTGGACCTGCTATTGGGCAGGGCCAGAGTCTTTGGTGGTAGCCAACTGCTCAACCTGGAGAGTCCTAGAACTGGTGCCAACCTGCTGGGGTGGCCCCAGCGCCAGTAGGGTAGAGGGAGGACTCTAAAATAGAACTTTTAAGCACCCACATCCTTGCGGTAAAAAGCTTCCAAAAATAGCTGCTACCCATGTTTTCTTCCTAGGGGAGTCTTAACTGCCTCCTACTACTCTAGGAGGCTCTCCAAGATGAGCAAGTTGGTTGACCCTGGCTTTTTACTAGGACTCAGAGCATATGAGATTTTGTGTGTGCTCTTGATGAGTTGAATATCTGTTTCCTATAGCTCCCTGGCTGTACTGGTTTTCAAAGGAAAACATCTTGGTGTTAGACTGGGGAGCCTGATGTGGGGCTTAGTCTCCTTGCTCCTTGAGGAGAATTTCTCCAATTGTGATTATCCTCAGTTGTGGCTTGCCTATCCAGGGTTGTGGGTCTTGGCTATATTACATCTCTGTCCCTCCCACTCATCTCATTGTGTTTTCTTCTTTACAATTTTAGTTGTGGAAAATAATTTCTGCTAGCTTTCAGGTCATTCTCATAGATAGTTGCTCTGTAAATAGTTGTAATTTTGGTGTACCATGGGCAGATGTGAGCTCAGGGTCTTCCTATTCTACTATCTTGGCCACACCTCTATTTATTCAGCTTTTAATGCAAATGATACGTGATAGTAATAAATATTTTTGCTACTACAGTCAAATGAGCATGAATACAGTTAAATTGTCATATTCTGTTATTTTTTAAAGCTGAATCTATAATAATTATGCATGCAAGCACTAAATTGTAGAGAGAGTCTACTGAAAAGTTTCAGATGTACAAACACTATCTCAAATACAAGGGGAAAAAATCATCTGTCATAAGTTTTGAAAAAAGACTACCATAGATTAGTTTGGTCATCTCCCACTATAAACTGTGATTTGAGTGTCTTCTACTCAGTAGGTGAAACTTTGATGAATACATAACACTTTAAAGCCAATTTACTTTCACTCATATATTTAAGTGAATTTATGTAAATGAGTTATTTAAAATGAAAAGTCATTTCTCATAAAAATATATATTTATACTTATCAAGCCTCTTGGATAGCCAGGAGATCAAACCAGTCAATCCTAAAGGAAGTCAACCCTGAATATTCATTGGAAAGATTGATACCGAAGCTCCAATTCTTTGGCCACCTGATGTGAAGAGCTGACTTATTAGAAAAGACCTGTATGCTGAGAAAGACTGAGGGCAGGAGGAGAAGAGGGTGACAGAGGATGACATGAGTGAGTGGCATCACTGACTCAATGGACATGAGTTTGTGCAAATTCTGGGAGATAGTGAAGGAGAGGGAAGCCTGGCATGCTACAGTCCATGGGGTTGCAAAGAATCGGACACGACTTAGCAACTGAACACCAACAACAATATTTATCAAGTACCACCTATTTTGACATTGCAAGGAAACCATCCTTTTGTCCTGAAAACAAGTCTGTAGATATATATCAATCTTTCAAAATATACATGAAGAAATTGAGGCTTAGGGACATTAACGACTTACCTAAGATATGACAGAGAATGCCAAAGTCTTAATTTGAATTTGACTTCACTGCCTATCAAAAAGAGGGGCAATATAGCCAATAAGGGGTTTCCCAGGTAGTGCTAGTGGTAAAGAAGCTGCCTGCCAATGCAGGAGACATAGGAGATGCAGGTTTGATCCCTGAGTTGAGAAGATCACCTGGAGGAGAGCATGGTAACCCACTGCAGTATTCTTTCTTGTAAAACCCCATGGACAGAGGAGCCTGGCAATCTACAATCCACAGGTCACAAAGAGTTGGACAGGCTGAAGCAGTTTAGCACACATAGTCAATAAAAATACAGATTAAAATACTGTCGCCTTATATACATCAGTTAGATTGCCTAATGTTCTTTATTACCTGACTGATACATACAGGTTTATTTTTTTGTAAAGTAGACCATGAGAGATGGAAATAGTTTAGAAGTGACACATTACCATGATTATTTTTGTAACATGGAAGAATCCTCCACTTCTCTACCTATCCCCACTTCCTGACAGGAATTCTTCTTAGAGATAAAAAGAATCCTATTGAATTATATTTTTGCTTGGACCTGCTTTTTGGAGATTCCAGAAGAAATCAGATAATTTTTTTACTCAAATGGAGTAAAATTTTTCTCTGTTCACAAAGATGTAGAAAGTTGGATAAAAGAAATCAAATATAATTTTCAGTTTTTCGCCCATGTCACCATATCCATGTCATTGGAAGCACTTATTTTTGTGCCTATAACACTCTTTTCAATATTTTTGGGCTCCAAAATCACTGCAGAAGGTGACTGCAGCCATGAAATTAAAAGATGCTTACTCCTTGGAAGAAAAGTTATGACCAACCTAGATAGCATATTGAAAAGCAGAGACATTACTTTGCTGACTAATGTCCGTCTAGTCAAGGCTATGGTTTTTCCTGTGGTCANTGACTCATTGGAAAAGACTCTGATGCTGGGAGGGATTGGGGGCAGGAGGATAAGGGGACGACAGAGGATCAGATGGCCGGATGGCATGACTGACTCAATGGGTGTGAGTCTGAGCGAACTCCTGGGGTTGGTGATGGACAGGGAGGCCTGGCATGCTATGATTCGTGGGGTCGCAAAGAGTTGGACATAACTGAGCGACTGAACTGAACTGAACCATTAAAATCAGTCTTTAGGATTCAGTTTAAATCTTTTTCTTTCCTGTGAAGCCCCTGCATTATTCCTCAGTCCAGCCTTCCTTAGGCTACCTGGAAGATGGTTGACTCTCTCTACAATACCCCAGTTGTTTGCACAATACCTCCATGATAGCTGTCATCATACTTCTGTGCACTTAACTTGTCTGCTTTAAGTTGCAGCCAAAGAATCCCTTAAGGACTGAAACTCACTTTTGTTCAGTTTTGTGGTTTTGGTGCTGAACATTGGAGAAATATTTGTCCATTGAAGGCACGACTACACGGTAGAAAGCAAATGATATGGAGAAGTAACTATAGATCTCAGGAATCTTAATAAAATGATGCTCATTTATACCTAATTTCTAATTTCCTTTTTACAAGTGTAATCACGTAATTCTGATTTCAAGGAAAATTTGATGTTAAACTTTTGTTCATTTTTATGTTATTATTATCAAGACAAACCATAGGGAATGTCATAATTACATTATATGCTCATGATAACACTCAACATAATACATACAAGATAGAATGAGAGGTATCTAGATGGATAAAGGATATCAAAAGCAAATATTTCTAACCCCCCCAAAATAACCAGAAGTTTGAAAAACAAACCAGAAGTTTGTTTCATATAAATAGAAATGCCACACTGAGCACAGCTTTAGTATTAAGCAAACCTTATTTGCATGAAATATTTGTTAACAAAACTCAAGTACAGCAAAAATTAATATTGAAAGAGAAAAATAAATATATTAAAAAAAAAAACAATGAATTTGGATTTCTCTTTGGCCAAATAAAAACCACCATGGGTCTTCAAATAGCCATACACTGGTTTCATCATTTCTGCCCATCACCAAAAAGGCTTCATGTATAGAGCATTAAGCTCATCTGAATCTAGAGACATAGTATAGAAAATTGCTGTGACTTGCCTTCTGATAATATCCTTGCAGAAGAACGAAACAACCTGGTTATCAGGAATCATGAAATCATAAATCTTCCTGGGAATCAGAAGAAGGAAATGTTTTATATTAATTCTTAAGGAAACATGACTCAGTGCAGGTATAAGTTTATGTATTCTAAATGTGTTTGTATGGGAAACAGATTGTTTTGTGGTAAAAACAGACTGTTTTATATAGAAAGTCAACAGAGTTGGATAAGGCAAGTCTATCGGTGTTACCTAAGTGACCTCACATATGTCCATTAATCTCAGGTCCAGTTCCCTTTTCTATGGCTCTCTGCCTCACAGAGCTTTTCTTATGGTACAAGTGATACAGTGCACATTAAACTCATGTGAACTCTAAACTAGAATCCTGGGAAGCTATTATTGTATTCTGTTTATAAATCCACATAAGTACATAGACACACAGTATTCATAGGGAATTAAAATATCTCCATTGCACGAGCATATGTGCATTCCACAAGCAGCACCATGTCCTAACAGACTGCTGTCACACTGCATTTGTATCCGTAAACATTAGTGCCGTTTCCACATACCTGTTAAGCAATCTTCTGTTATTACTTTGCAACACATCATTTGTGTCTCTCTCTTTACTAACATAAGACCATTATCTTGCCATTCAGCAATGACAGAAAATTCAACCATGATTACAAATGACACTTTCATGATCTAAGGGAGAAAAAAAGAAACAACAACTTTGTTTCTTCTTTAGAAAAAAAAAAAAACATGTATTCTACATGTACCTTGGATTAGTTTCTGAGAAAACGTCACAAAACTTATTTAGTGGCACAAACTACTGGGGATTCATTATGTAGGATCGAGGATAGAAGAGATTTTTTTTTTTCTTGATAACTTTTAATCTTATATTCAAAGACTTCCACAATCAATTCCTTGTTGATTTCTCTGATCTCTTCTCTATATCTCTGTATAAATCATCAGTTCCAGCAGCAAGCACAAGAAAATGGCTTTCTGCCTTTGCCAAATCCTAGGTTTTGGAATTCTAGGACTTCTTAATAAACATCAAAGCTAGCGTAGACTAAATAATGTAGACAAAATACTCCCAAGTTTTTTTCACCCAACAGTGATACCAGCCAAAGTCAGCAGCAAACGCAGCAGGTAAGGAGTGCCTGGAGATTCTCTTCTTTGCCCCAGTCATATTTACTGTATTTGCATTTAATGAAAGTGCCAGAAGGCAGAGATACGATTGGCAGGGCAAAAAGGAGAATGTGCAAAAAGTTTTGACAAGTTTTAACTAGACCTGGTCAAAAGTCCACTGTCTCTTAAGTTACACTTACTTTTGTAGTTAAAAGAATGCAAACCAGACTAGAGTTCTGCATGTTTACTCTGTTGATTTGTCTCTCCCTCCTCACAAAGTTTAGCTGACCTTTAGACAATATTTTTCTAAATTTATTAGATTAATTTCTCTTTAGCTCTACTATCTAAACAGGACATCTTTCACCTTACCTTATACAACAGATTCAAACTATGATAAAAATTTCCCACTCAACACATGTATTAGCTTGAGTTCTCCATAAAGATGGAACCATTAGATATAATAGAAACAATATTATATAAATTTATATATAAACTAGCTCTAATTTATTCAATTTTTTAATCTACCATATGGCTTTTATTTTTTTAAATTTTTATTATATATATATATATATATATATATATATACAAATGGCTAACAAACACATGAAAAGATGCTCAACATCACTTATTATCAGAGAAATGCAAATCAAGACCACAATGAGGTACCATTTCACACCAGTCAGAATGACTGTAATCCAAAAGTCTGCAAGCAATAAATGCTGGAGAGGGTGTGGAGACAAGGGAACCCTCTTCCACTGTTGGTGGGAATGCAAAATAGTACAGCCACTATGGAGAACAGTGTGGAGATTTCTTTAAAAATTGCAAATAGAACTACCATATGACCCAGCAATCCCACTGCTGGGCATACACACCAAGGAAACCAGAACTGAAAGAGACACATGAACCCCAATGTTCATCATAGCACTGTTTATAATAGCCAGGACATGGAAACAACCTAGATGTCCATCAGCAGATGAGTGGATAAGGAAGCTGTGGTACATATACACAATGGAGTATTACTCAGCCATTAGAAAGAATACATTTGAATCCATTCTAATGAGATGGATGAAACTGGAGCCGATTATACAGAGTGAAGTAAGCCAGAAAGAAAAACACCAATATAGTATACTAACACATATATATGAAATTTAGAAAGATGGTAATGATAACCCTGTATGCGAGATAGCAAAAGAGACACAGATGTATAGAATGGACTTTTGGACTCTGAGGGAGAGGGAGAGAGGGGATGATTTGGGAGAATGGCACTGAAACATGTATACTATCATGTAAGAAATGAATCACCAGTCTATGTTCGATATAGGATACGGGATGCTTGGGGCTGGTGCACTGGGATGATCCAGAGAGATGATATGGGGTGGGAAGTAGGAGGGGGTTCAGGATTGGGAACTCATGTACACATGGTGGATTCATGTCAATGTACGGCAAAACCAATACAGTGATGTACAGTAAAATAAAGTAAAAAAAAAAAAAAGAGAGAGATTTTCCTAAATTTTCATTACCTGTAAATTTAAAATATATAGACTATTATACATGGAGAATTCAAATTGGTACAAGTTTGTATAGGGGAGGAATTTGGGAGGAAGAGTGAAAAAAATCAATTAATTTAGTAGCACAAGCTAAATCCAGGGTTCATTTTTCCAGCTTGTCATCAGGGCAAAATCGGAATCCCTAACAGGCAAAAGTGGTTTTCCTCTAGTTTTTGATGTGGTGATCTTTTTGTCCCAAGTTACTATTTACTATCTAAGCGTGACTTTTTCATTTATTTGTAAATTTATATATGAATATTTATTATTAATTATAGCTAACTTGCATTGGATGCTTATTACTAACCATAATATCATCTCATTTGATCATTAAGAGAAACTTTACACAGCACATAAATACAAGTGAATATGTCTTAGGTCACATAGATGATTGGGAAAAAGCTTGGATTCAAATCTAAACGTATATGAATCCAAACCTTTGGCTGTTAACTACTTTATTTGGCCAATTAGGGTAAAATGGAAAGGTTAAGTCATAGAAAGCATGAAATTAATCAACACTTATGGGATTCTCCTGGCAAGAATCCTGGAATGAGTAGCCATTCTCTTCTCTAGGGGATCTTCCTGTCCCAGGAATTGAACCCAGGAATCCTGCACTGTAGGCAGATTCTTTACTGTCTGAGCCACCAGGGAAGCCCAACACTTAAGGATACAATTTTCAAATATAGTAAATTCCCTACATAAACGAGTTTTGTTTCAAGAGCTTGTTTGTAAGATCAGCAAAGTTAACCTATGTACACAACTAACACCATCAGTTATATGGTACTGTACTATAATAGGTTTATAATGCTTTTCATGCGAATAACGCATGAAAAAACAAATACAAAAAGTAAAGAAAGCATTTTTAATCTTACAGTACAGTGCCTTGAAAAGTACAATAGAATAATGCAACAGCTGGGTATGTTTGCATCTATGAAAGTTCCCAACTTGAAGGTTCATATGTAGTGGACTTACTGTAGCCTTTATTGAAGAGTTTCTTTTAAAAAGGGAGAGGGTTCTTGTTATTGCCATTCCTTTGTAAATACTGGGGCTTCCCTGGTGGCTCAGCTAGTAAAGAATCCTCCTGCAATGTGTGAGACCTGGGTTCAATCCCTGGGTTGGGAAAATCTCCTGGAGAAGGGCAAGGCTATCCACTCCAGTATTCTGGCCTGGAGAATTCCATGGACTGTTTAGTACATGGGGTCACAAAGAGTTGGACACAACTGAGTGACTTTCACTTTGTAAATATTAAGCTCATAAGTACTCTTAAACTTTGTGGATACAAAGTCACCATCTATTAGCAAATCTGTGTATGTAGGAAGACACACATGGGAACAAGAAAACAAAACAATACATACAGCCTGATACGCAGAATGAGGAAAGCATGCTCTGGTTCTTGTAGGAGCACAAATGGCCAAACTGTTTTATGGGGCTTAGGAAAACCTCCAAGGAAATCAATTCAGATCAAAATTGTGAAAGAAAAAATTTCTAGAGATGTGTAGTAGAAAGGGGAGGTTTGAGAAGGCAGAGAGCATTTAAGGCAGAAGGAACAGAATGTGAAAGAATGGAGGTATGAAAAAAGCAAGATGCATTTAAGACTTGTGGCATGAAGCTCCCTCAAAAGGGAAGGAACAGAGACAAGATTTTAAAAGATAGGTGGAGTCAAATCATGGTCTTTATGTCATGTAAAGAATTTGGAATTTAGGTTTCAGGCAAGATGGAGTTGTTGAAGGATTTTATATAGCTCTATGAACTGAACAGACTTGCGTCTTAGATTATTTAAGTTTTAGTCTAAAAGTCTAAAAATATATGTAATGAGATCAAAACCACAGATAGGGAGACAAGGTGACCAAAATTGCTCAAAGCAGACTAGATTTTAAAAGTAAATGAATTCTTAAACATTAAGAGACTTAAAAGTAAAACAAGAAAATAGTGTTTTGAGCATATGAAGGACAATCTTATATACAGGTACTGCCTTGGAATCCTGTTGTTGCCCTCATATTCCTAATGCCAAATGACAACAAGGTGTCAGGCACAATCCCGTCTTCCTATTGCTCTTTTTACCAGTTAATAAGATAAAATTCTCTTTTGCCATTGTAATTCTCAGCTGAAAGACATTTTTCATAGAATAAGGCTTTAGTTTCTTAAGTTATTTAATAAAATGAGACTTAGATTTGATATCATGAGAATGGTGTAATAGGCAAATTATTTACATACTATCTTCATTGTCTAAGTCAAATAATAAAAGAATGAAGACAGATTTTTAAATGATGAATTTTCAAATGAGAAAAAGTGACAAGAAAATTTATCATGTAGCATATACTTTAATAAACTAGAAAGAAGCAGTGCTGTAGCATCAAAAGCACATATCCTATTATCATACATACCAGTTAGAAGGTTATCAGTAAACATCAGTAAAAGAACTTTCCATTCCATTTTGATAGTAATTAACTCTGTGATACACCATTAAGTTGATAGAGCTATTAAGATAATTATTTAGTCATTAAGGTACCATTGTTTAAAAGGTATCTAAAATGATCATGACGAGAGTGACTATGATATAAATGACAGTTTATTGTTAAAGTCAAAAGAATTAATTGGACAATAAATAAAACATAGAACTTTATAATACATTTTCAATAGTAAATCTAACTTTGGCACCTTGGTTTAAGCAGAAAAAAAAAAGGCCTGTGACGCTAAATAAATGTTATCTTAAATCCTATTGTTTTGCTGATTTGTATTTAATTTCTACATTTGTTTTGATTTTAGATTTAATTAGAAATTATAAGCACAAGGGATTTATGCTTAGTGTTATCTAATGTGATAAAATTTTAAATAAACACCTGGTGTTTGTTGATTTTTTTTCCCTAGAAGGAGACACAAACTACTGAAGTTGTGCAAAGCAGTGTTTCTTATAAAGAGCTTTTAAATTGAGATACTTATGGAAAAGTTGGTAATGATCCTGTTGTATTGCTTGGAACCTGAATGGATAAATTCAATTTTTTACTTCCAGCAGAGAAAATCTCTCTCTTTGGCCACCCATAGTATATCCACCATTATTTTCAGTATGAAGAATACAGAGATAAAAACCATAGTCCTGCTCTGGAAAAATA
The DNA here is from genome assembly GCA_006410615.1 of Neotragus moschatus. NCBI lineage: Eukaryota > Metazoa > Chordata > Mammalia > Artiodactyla > Bovidae > Neotragus > Neotragus moschatus. The sequence continues at coordinate 324,570 of SJYA01001182.1, forward strand.
CAGAAGTTCTGTGTGCTCAGTGTTCCCAGTATGAAGCTAAGCCCATGTTGCTCCAGGATTTTATCCCAAGGTTGCTTCAGAAATCCCAGGTGACTGGAAGCTCAGGAGAGTTATTTTCATCGTTTCTCTCTAAATCAGTGAAAAATTTTCCCTGCTAGTCACTATTTCCTTTATAATATTAAAAATACAAGAGGCAATAGCCTAAAACAGCCTTCAGGCAAGCTGAAATATTTACTAAGCCCTAACACTTTCTCCAATCTTGAGTATTCCTAGGAGAGACGCAGGTAGCCAAGTACAGAAGAAACCACAGCTCTCTCTTACTCAGCCAAGGAGAACTGATGACTGTGCTCAGATAAAGGACAAAACCCACCACAAACTGTAAAGTAATTAGCCTCCAATTAAAATAAATTAATTTAAAAAACACAAGTAATAGTTAAAATTGTTTCTTCCAATTTTGAAGCCAAACGAGAAAAATAAAAGATTAAAACAGAAAAATGGATATTTGTCTTAAAAACGAATTTAGTTTATGGTCACATGTAACTTATGCTTATTCTATATAATATTTTTAAATATATCTATTAAAGTTTTTGGATAAGACTATTTTCCCTTTCTATTTTAGTAAATAAAGGCTTTGATAAACAAAGAGGAGAGGGAAGAAAGAAGAAAAAGGAGAGGGGTAGGGAAAAAAGAGAAGGAGACAGAGGGAAGAGAAGAGAGAGAGGAAGAGCCAGAGAGGAAGAGTGAGACATATCAATAAGAGGAATGGCTTGTATCTAAATAGACATATCTTGAAAGTGTAATAATATAAAATCCCCATCATCTTCATCTTTAAATTGGCAGAGCAAAGAGGAACACAGTTACTTAAGCTATTACCAGAGATGTTTTCCTGGAGCTCATATCCAATCTGATCCCAGTTCTGGTATTTTTTACTTGCTCTTAATATCTCTGTTTTCAGTTTCCTGATCAGAAAAATGGGCATGAAAAGGACTCTAACTCATAGAAAGAATAAGAAGATTAAGAGTTAATGCATGTAAAGCACTTTGACCACCACCTGGCATGCACATAGTGAACGAAAGTTTATTATTATCATCATGTTATTTATTGAATGGCCATTATGAACAGAACCCCATCCTGGTGGCTAAATGGAGCTCCTGGAAAATTGGCAGGGCCAAGACACACTGCTTTGGAACCAACGGTGTGATGAAATGTTTTACAGGGTAGCTCTAGCTGAACTAATTACCACCTACACCCATCTGCACCATTTGGTTCCTGGCCAAAAAATCACATGTTATTGTGTAGATATGGGTATATTCTGTCATAGGTTTGATTTAAAATAGCTGTTTCAGAGGCCTATGTGACTAGTAACTGCATCAGAACCTCCTGGGGAACTTCGGAAGAATGTTAATATGTAGGTCCCACCCACAAAGAATATAGATCTGGAATCTTTAAAGATTGCACAAAAATGTCATTTATGTGCGTATTACTCATCCCCAGACATAGAGCACGTGGGATAGTGGAAAGCATTTCGATTTACATGCTAAAGAAGACCCAGAACACACATTCACATTATTTAAGTGGAAAGGAGATAACTCCGTATCATTTTATGACACACAGGGCACTGCTTGGCCCTGACATTAAAAGGCAGCACCTTTTAGTGAAAGCTCGGCAGCCAGACAGGTGGGGTTAAATCTGACTCCTCCATTTAGCAGCTGTGGGAACATGTGCAATTTCCTTAAACTCTCTGTGTCTCCCACTCCTCCTGTGTAAGAGAAGTACTACAATCATAGGGCTTATCTCATTGCTTGTTGTGAAAAATTAAATACAATAAATATAAAATACTTGAAACACTATCTAGCTAGAGTATACCTTCAATAAACGTCAGATATCATTATTAATATCAGGAATTACTATTATTAATCTAAGCCCAGGACATATAGCCAGTGTGTGCTTGGCAGTCAAGGGTTTTCCCTCTTCTATTTTCAGTAATTTTATGAAATAGGAAGTCCTTCTTTTGTAGCTGTTCCTGAAAGTAAGCTTACCAAAAAAAAAAAAAAAAAAAGAGTTAATATGGAAAAAAAAAATTCGGTAGCTCAGGAATTGATCTTTCCACATATTCTTTTTTAATCTGGCCTGTTTTAAAACAACACAGGAGAGAGAACTGCATAGCAAATATCAAGCATTTATTACAAGCATTTATTATGGGCAATTTAAAAAATCAAAGAAAAATGCAAAGAAATTATTGAAAAGGGTAAAAGTAGAGGCAAAAATCAGTGGAATGGAAAAGAAATTAATCAGAAATCACTCTTTAGAATGAATTCCACTTTCTCTGTGTGGATTTGTATTAAAAACAAAAAAGGGGAAACAATCTGTTTGCTAAAAGTACACAGAAAGTCTGACTAATAGACTGCCTAATAGACTCCAAAGAATTCACATATCCTCTTTATTAATAAGAAAATCCCTCAATTAATCTCTGCCTAAATAAACTAATGTGAATCAGAAATCAGGGCATTACTTTAGTGAGATTACACTCTGTGTGAAATGTTTCTTCACAAACACCCTTCACACTTCAGGCCCATCAATTATTATTAATGTTTGTTATGGTTGTTAGGGGCAATGTACAGAAATATATCCAGATTCCAAAATCTCAAATAAAAGGAGATGGTTAAAAACGAAATCGAGAGAAAGGAGGAGACCATTATACTGGTTTGGTGAGAGCTGATGCAGTTCTTCCTCTCCATCAGCATGGATTTGAAAGATCTGAATGACATACAGATGGATGAATAATTCGGATTTCATTTATTAGCCCACTGATCCTACACATGGCTTCATAAAAATGAAAATAACGTTATTCTCCCACTTCAACCTCTGTAGAATGGAATATGTGTATGTATCTGGGTAGAACTTTTGTGATGTAGTTTGCCCCAGCACATTGTACACACCTCTATTTGCATGTCATACATTTGGTAGCAATGTTGAGACAAGCAATTTCAATAACATATATAAAGGAGAACCTTTGCCTCTTACAGGCAGATGACTCGGGTCTGTGGGGGAAAAAAAAAAAAAACAATGCTGATTATCATGTAACAACTGGTTACCTGGCAACTAGAAACTAGACAATGTAGCAACACAGTTCTACCTCCTTAGTCTAGGATGGACACAAAGGGAACTGTCACCAATGCATCTGCAGGGTTATATTCTGGAAGACTGTGAGTTTTCCTCCATGGTGTGTTCTAAGAGCTTTAAGCTTTCACACTGAATTTTCTAGCTTGTGAAACAGAGTAGTTCGTGATGCGTATATACACGCATGCTCAGTCGTGTCAGACTCTGCAACCCCATAATCTGTAGCCTGCCAGGCTCCACTATGCATGGAATTTTCCAGGCAAGAATACTGGAGTAGGTTGCCATTTCCTACTCCAAATTGGTGATGCTATTAACCAAAAGAGAGATTCTAGGAAAAGGAATACATTTGTTCAGTGTAAGATAAAGATCTGGAGAAGGAAATGGCAACCCTTTGAACTGGTTGAATTTGAGGTGTCTCTTGAGAAGACGATTAGGAAGCTGAAAATTTTACTGTTATGGGGGTAAAAATATTAACTGTTCATCTGAAAGTCACTTCATCTACAGTAATATTAGGTAATCTGTTATTTCCTTTATTGGTAGGTTCTGTCTCACTTCCTTCTTTGGGTTAGCTCTCCTTACTCGATGTTCAAGTGTTTCTCAATAAATTAAATAACAGAGCATTAAAACTGAAATTTTGGCTATGACCCTTTGACAATAGATAACTAGCTACCAAAGGCATTTGTAATATAGAGTTTCCTGTGAGAGTTTCAAAAATAGATGTGTGGGAAAAAAATATATAAGGCTCTTTGTGTAAGAGAATGCTTACGTCCATTTTAGTTGTATAAAAGGGCTGAAAACAAAAATTGCCAAAGAATTGTGCATGAAGCTCTTGTTTTGAGAGGGTGCTACTCTGGTTTCCGTTGCTCTCCAGTGGGTGACCTACAATGTGGGTGGGGAATTTAATATGTGTCTCCTATAGAACAATGCACTGCTAATTAGGAGGCGGAACTAATGAGCTAGTGATAGCAGACTAAAGGACCAAGACATAAATTGGTACACTCTCAGAATTTTCTGTGGGCCAGGCAAGGCCTTCAAACCAAGCAGAAAGAAGGCTGGTGCTGGGCTCATCACATCCTATCTACATAACTCTTAAAGGACAAAGACTGCTGTCAACAGAAGGGTGTTAAAGGTATCCTCAGATTCCCAGGGAATGAAGAAGGAATAAACACGAAGCTGAAGATGATTTTATCACCCTCAAAAGAGCAATGCAAGTGAGAACCCTCTCAAGATAAACAACGTGCCTATGGGATGCGCCTCATCTATAAAGGGTCAAAACTAGACCACCACAGCTATCCTAGGCAATAACTATGCCTCAGCTCTCATCACCTCATTGCTCTCTGAGCCTTCATTCCAAGGAAGCCAGGAATCTTGATTCATAAGATGGGTAAGGAGAGGGAGAATGGCGAGCTAATGGAAAGATACTGAATCTTGCCCCTAGTAAGTCTTCCCCTTTGCAACAGGCCCAACATAACATAGAAGAAAAGAGGAAAAGCCACAGCCTTCTTTCACATTTGCTGTCGGATTATAACAAGGAACAGAACATCGTAACTATGGAACTGGAAATTCTTTTCTGCAACTAAAAATTACTGCACACCTTTGCATTTCCTGGTGGCTCAGATGGTAAAGAATCCACCTGCAATGCAGGAGACGCAGATTCGCTCCCTAGGTTGGGAAGATCCCATGGGGGGAGTGGGGCGGGGGATGGTTACCCACTCCAGTGTTCTTGCCTGCAGAATCCCATGGACAGAGGAGACTGACGGTCTACAGTCCCTGAGGTCGCAGAGTCAGACATGACCGAGTGGCTAACACTTTCACTTTTCAGTTTTTTGTATTTCCTTAAGAGACATCTTACTGTCTGCCCAAATTTCATTCAGGGTCAGAAGCGAAATTAGCCCCAGTGAGCAGATATAAAGGAACCATGGAAGACCGAACAAGTTGCAGTGCTTGTGCAGTGTCCTTGTTACCATGACAATCTCCTCACGTGATCAGAAGTCTGAGGATTCTTGAGTGATCTGGTCCACTGCCCACCCCACGCCATATCTTCTCCTCTAGCTTTCCTGATTTACCCAGTCTCTCTGCCCACATACAAATGATGCAAGATGAGTATTTTGCAAGTGTGCCCTTTCCATTTTTTCAGTTCCTATTAAAAAATAATCCTTTAGTGAATTTAAGCCTACTTCCCTGAACCTTCTATCATGTTGCCCTTATTTCTGCCTTTTCTAGTTACACACAATCAATTAAGTGCCTCTTTCGTATGATAGCTCTTAAGGTTCTTGCAAAGAGCCATCATTATACAATTTTTTTCCAGCCTGCTATTCTCCACACTAAACAATTCTAGCTTCCCTGCTCTTGCTCAGTTCTTTTCACCACTTCCACAAACAGATGTCAACAGGTTAGAAAGCATGCCGCCTCTCCCGAAGACAAATGAATAGCGCTTGTTCTGCACCTGTGAGCTATAGTGGACATTTTCATAATAATATATGGATATGCCTTATAAATTGAAGATTTTTGATGCAATGGTAGATCTCTGGAGTTAATAGTCAAATACTTATTTATGAGAACTAAATGCCAGTTCTTCATTTCTCCTGTTCTGTGTGGGCCTTCCTAGAGTAATGCTCTTGGCCTCTTGCCCATCTCTTACTCATGCGTCCCAGGAGGATGTGAGCTGCCAATTTCATGAGTGATGGCCATTGCTTTAGTTTTTATAACAGTAATCTATTAATAGGTCATAGGCAGTGGGGATTAAGTCTCTTCCCTCTCAGCCCAATACCAGGAAAAGACAATGACTTGGAGAAAACCAAATTTTCCTTGGGGTAAATGGTGTTAAAACATAGACTGACAATAAGGCAAGAATGAGGGCTAGCTGGTGGGGAGGAGAGAGACTAGAAATAACATTTTATGATCATTTTCTAAGCCATATTTTTCAAACAGAATTAACTGTGATACTCTTATCAAATTTTGTTAATTACTAGTGAAGAAAGATGGAAAAGGCAATGGCACCCCACTCCAGTTCTCTTGCCTGGAAAATCCCGTGGACAGAGGAGGCTGGTAGGCTGCAGTCCATGGGGTTGCTAAGAGTCAGACATGACTGAGTGACTTCACTTTTACTTTTCACTTTCATGCATTGGAGAAGGAAATGGCAACCTACTCCAGTGTTTTTGCCTGGAGAATCCTAGGGACAGGGGAGCCTGGTGGGCTTCCATCTACGGGGTTGCACAGAGTCAGACACGACTGAAGCAACTTAGCAGCAGCAGTGAAGAAAGAACGGGCATTAATTACTGTTGTTGTTCAGTTGCTCAGTTGTGTCTGAGTCTTTGCGACCCTACGGACTGTAGCATGCCAGGCTTCCCTGTCCTTCATTATCTTCTGGAGTTTGCTCAAACTCATGTCCTTGAGTTGATGATGCCATTCTACCATCTCATTCTCTATCACCCCGTTCGCCTTCCCTCAATCTTTCCCAGCATCAGAGTCTTTTCCAATGAGTTGGCTTTTCCATTAGGTTGCCAAAGTATTGGAGCTTCAACTTCAGCATCAGTCCTTCCAAAGATTAACAGAGTTGATTTCATTAAGGATCGACTGGTTTGATCTCCTTGCTGTCCAAGGGACTCTAAAGAGTCTTCTCCAGCACTACAGTTCAAAAGGATCAGTTCTTCAGTGCTCAGCCTTCTTTATGGTCCAACTCACATCTATACATGACTCTTGGAAAAACCATAGTGGTTTTTTTTAGCCCCTAAAATCTCAGTATTGAGTTCTCTGATTTGGTGTTTAGGAAAAAAGATTATGAATTGTATTTCAAGAATGCTTAAAGACTTAGACTTAAGTAAACTTGGACTACAAGGAACTTTGACACAGACTGACCTCAGTAGCTAATTGTGGCTAATACTTACTAGCTAGAGGCTTCCCTCGTGGCTCAGTGGTAAAGAATCCATCTACCAAATGCAGGAGACGAGACACAGTCTCAGTCTCTGGGTCAGGAAGATCCACTGGAGAAGAAAATGGCAACCCACTCCAGTATTCTTGCCTGGGAAATCTCGTGGACACAGGAGCCTGGCAGGCTACAGTCAATGGAGTTGCAAAAGATCAGACATGACTTAGCAACTAAACAACTTACTAGCTGAGGTTATTTTTAATGGGTTAGAGTGTTTTGAAAATTCAAGATAACAAAGCATTAATGTGTGATCCTCAGCAAATGACCTTGAAATATACAGGTATAACTTTTATCTAAATAGCACAGCTGAGGCAGATTTAATTATATAGCAAAGAACATTTGTATAGAGAGCTTTTAAGAATTAGGAGAATGACTTTTTAATGACTTATTTTTTTCAGTGTGATTTGCAGTCAAGAAGGCCAGGCCTGCAAAGGCAGTTGAGTTCTGCTAATGTCACAGAGCACTAATAAGACTCTAGGTTCACACTGCTAGTGCCATGCCTAGGTGGAACACACCATTAGCTGGGGGCTTCCCTGGTGGCTCAGTGGTTAAAAAAAAAATCCACCTACCAATGCAGGAGATACAGCTTTAGGCCCTGGCACTAGCAGTGTGATCCAGAAGAGTAAGGTACCCAATAGGTGAAAGATACCCATGAGTCCACTTTTCTCAGTCCTTAGGATTTAATCTATTAAAAGAACAAAATGTCAGTGATTTGGACTTTTTCATTCCCTCTCTGCTTGTGACCATGAGAACATGATACTGGAAAATGAATCTTTGGGGAATCAAAACGTCTCTCAGATGTGCTGTTTCTACAGCTAGAGGGAAAGTAGAAGGGGATAAAGAATTAATTATTGTATCACCTGATCCTTTTGTCCAAGCCAAAATGAGGGCAAAGTAAACAAACAAAAAATGAGAAAACATGTCCTCACTAGACATGCAAAAAGGAAATGATAAAGGGAGTTCTTCAGACAGAAGAAAAATAACCCCCAATTAGGAAGCATGTAAATTCAGAAAGAAATAACAAGCAATGGAAATTGCAACCACATGGGATAAACCAAAATAAATCAACTCAAAAAAATGTGTCACAGTATAATTGTCGTTGTTTTGTCACTAAGTTGTGTCTGACTCTGGCTTCTCTGTCCACAGGATTTCCCATGCAAAAATACTGGAGTGGGTTGTCATCTCCTTCTCCAGAGTATCTTCCTAACCCAGGGATGGAAATCCATGTCTCCTGCATTGGCAGGGGGATCTTTTTTTTTTTTTTACCACTAAGCCACCTGGGGGGAGAAGGCAATGGCACCCCACTCCAGTGCTCTTGTCTAGAAAATCCCGTGGACGGAGAAGCCTGGTAGGATACAGTCCATGGGGTCGCTGGGAGTCGGACACGACTAAGCGACTTCACTTTCACTTTTCACTTTCATACATTGGAGAAGGAAATGGCAGCCTACGCCAGTGCTCTTGCCTGGAGAATCCCAGGGACAGAGGAGCCTGGTGGGCTGCCGTCTATGGGGTCGCACAGAATCAAACACAACTGAAGCGACTTAGCAGAAGCAGCAGCAGCAGCAGCAGCAAGCCACCTGGGATTGAATATTGTTGTATTGAAAGCTGCTCAGTTGTGTCCAACTCTTGGCAACCCCATGGACTATACAGTCCTTGGAATTCTCCGGGCCTGAATACTGGAGTGGGTAGCCTTTCCCTTAAACAGGGGATCTTCCAAACCCAGGGATTGAACTCAGGTCTCCCACATTCCAGGCAGATTCTTTACCGGCTGAGCCACCAAGGAAGCCCAAGAATAATGGAGTGGATAGCCTATGCCTTCTCCAGTGGATCTTCCTGACCAGGAATTAAACCAGGATCCCCTGCATTGCAGGTGGATTCTTTACCACTGAGCCACCTGGGAAGCACCACATTATTAGACTGGATAAAACAGTCAAACTTTATGACATGCTGTTGTAAGAAAATCACCTTAAATACACAAATTACAAAAAAGTGAAAATAAAAAGAATATACATTAACTAATAGTAAACTTGTATAACTATTAGTAATATCAAAAATAATTTCAAGGCAGCGAGGGAGATAAAGAACAGTAGACCAGGAAAGTATTATTTTCATCTGCACCAAGTAAATCAAATACATAGAAATAGATCTAACAATATATTCAGAAGACCACTTCAGTGAAAAATTTTAAATATTATTGGGAAGAATTTTTTAAATCTAAATAAATAAACATAGGCTGCTCATGGAATAGAAACCTCAATATTATAGAGAAATCAGTTCTCCCCAAATTGATTTTTAGATCCAGTGTAATCCCAATCACAATCCTGAAAGTTTTTTGTTTTTTTAAGACAATGACAAGTTGATTCTAAAACTTATACAGAAAATAAAAGGCCAAGAATAGCAAACATAGTGTTGAAAAAGAAAAACTCTATAAGATTTATCCAAATACCATGGCTTACTGTAAAGTGGTAGCAATTCAAATAGTATGCTATTGCTAAATGCAGTTAAAAAATACCAGTGTAATATACAGAAAGATAAAAAGACACATGACATCGAAGAGAGAGTATAGACACATACCTACATAAATGTGGTACTCTTGCCTATAACATAGGTGATGCTACAGTGCAGTGAAGAAAAGATAGTTTTTTTAGTAAATCATCTGGGCCAGTATGTGTTGAAAACTAAATTTAGTCTCACACTAAACACAAGTATCATTTCCAGACGGATCATAAACCTAACTGTGAAACATAATACAATAAAGATTTTAGAAAAATATTTTCAAGAACTTGCATATTCTTGCATTTTACTTAAATTACTTAATTAAGGACACAAAACAGTAACTGTGAAGGGAAAAACTAATTGGACTATGTTAAAACTTTGAAGGGTCTAGTAAGACACCTTTAAGAGAGTCAAAATCATGCTACATGGACGCAACCCATATGTTCCTTGATAGATGAGTGGATAAAGAAGGTTGGTACATGTACCAGTTTACACATCCACCAGTTAAAACATCGAAATAAAAGGGTCATGCTACAAAGTAGGAGAGAATATTTGTAAGATGTATACTGACAAGATTAATATACAAAAATATATAGAATTTCTATAAATCAGTTAAGCAGTTAAGGCAATGGCGGAAATGTGCAGAAGATTTCACAAAAGAATCTCTCTAAATGGCAATAAGCATACAGAATAGTGCTAAATATGATAATGTATGAGGAAAAATAAAAATAACCACAAAACATTCACGGCCAGTTGGTTTTTACCTAATGGGCCAAGAACATTCACTGGGTTGAGAGAGGGGTCTGTTGAATAAATGGTACTGAAACAACTGGATATCCACATGCAAAAGTATAAAGTTGGAACCCTACTTCACACTGTATACAAAAGTTAGCTCAAAATGGATCAAAGATCTAAATGGAAGTGCTAAAACTATGAAATTCTTTGATTCAAAACACATGTGCAAGGGAGAATTGATCAAGATCATGGAGGAGGATGACACGGAATTCACTTCCTGCCACAAACACATCAAATACATCTACGTGTGGAATAGTAGTCACTGAAAACTGACAGAAACTCTGAAACCAAGGCTATAAAAAAGACGGACATGAAATCAGATAGGCAGGGAAGGGAAGGGATCGGGTTGGGACCTGTGCTTCTGGGAGGGGACTGAGAGGAGCAAGATCTGCCCTGGGGAGTAAGCAGTTCAAGCCACACACTGGGCATTGCAGTCCTGGCATCTAACGCAGGGAAGGCAAGCCCCCTTTGTTGGTTGGAGGGCTGCAGGGATAAACAAGAGGGCTGTGGGAAGCCTGCCCATGAAGAGCACATGAATGCTGGCTCACTCCTGAGGCAAGGCACAGAGGGTGGTGGACTAAGGACTACTCCAATATCTTCCAGGTTTTCCATGATTGCCCTGGCACATGCCCAGTCTGAGCGGAGCAAATGCTCCAGCCCTGCTGACTTCACCTCACAGTTGGAGTTAGCACTGCCATGGAGGGGGAGAGACCTTGACCATGGGATGCAGGGGTGACTTGGACCATGGTGGCATCTGAGCACAGTGGGGGCAGCCATTCTGGGTGCTTACAAGCACATCAGGATGGGTCCCTATCTCTGATGCTGGCTGGACCACCACAGTCTTCACTGATACACATCAAGAGCCCACGCAGGCCTTGCCTGCCCAACAGCAGGATTCTACAACAGGATGGGGTGGCAATGGCTGGGGGAGTGATTGATTGTGAGGGACCAAGGAGACTCAGGTGCAGGAGGGGCTGGTGCCTGCACAGGTGGCACACTGGAAGCGGCCCAGACCTCTGTCTGGCCAGCCCGCTACAGCCCACGTCCCCTCATGAGCTGAGAGTCTCCATGGACCCCTCTTGCTCCAGTACTGCTCCCCTCTGAGACAAGAGTGCTGGTGCTGGGAGAAGGGAGACCACACACGGAAAGGGAACCCATCCAGCCTGCCCAACCCTCAAGGCTACTGCTCTATCAACTTGGGATCTGTCCCGCCCACTATAGGGCAGTGATGGCCACTGAACAGAAGGGAGGCCCCATCTCAGCTGGCTCTGGCCTTATCTCCTTCATCTTTGGTCCCACCTCATATTAAGGTGAAAGCCGCCAGCACACCCTGAGGAAAGACATGACTTCTGTTCATATCAAATCCATCTCTCCCATCAAAGGTACTGGGTATACACAGACTGGGCTTCCCAGGTGGCTCAAGGGTAAAGAACCCAGCTGCCAATGTAGGAACCGCAGGAGATGTGGTTCAGTCCCTGGGTCAGGAAGATCCCCTGGAGAAGGAAATGGCAACCCACTCCAGTATTCTTGCCTGGAGAATCCTATGGACAGAGGAGCCTGGTGGGCTACAGTTCGTGGTATTACAGAGTCAGACACCACTAAGTGACTAATATACACATCATTTCCAATACTTCAGCCACTGATGTGAAAAGACTCTTTGGATAAGACCCTGATGCTGGGGAAGATTGAAGACAAAAGGAGAAGAGGGTGGCAGAAGATGAAATGGTTAGACTGCATCACTGACTCAATGGACATAAATTTGAGCAAACACCGAGAGATAGTGGAAGACAGAGGAGCCTGGTGTGCTGCAGTACATGGGGCTGCAAAGAGTCCAACATGACTCAGCAACTGAACAACAATAATCAATCACTTGGTGACATTTTTGGACCAGAGATAACAACAATCAGACTTTATGGGGAAATTTATTAAAGACTATCCCTTCAAACTGAATAAAAATTTAATAATATACTTTTGTAATAGTTGACAATTAATTTCAAATGTTTTTAAGAATATTGGTCATATTTTCCAATTTGATTTTTTCATTACTGTCTATGATCATGATATTCAATGTCACAGATCCTCTCCTGCTAAAAAACTTAGCAAGTCTCTAAACTGGAAATGAGAATAAAGAGACTTGACTTTTTTTAGTGAGCTGATGCTCGTCTCTGGCGATTACCAGTCTTTTTCTAGACTTTCTCATACACCTCCAAATATTAAAGAGACTGAGATCAGAATTATTTGCCTAAAGTTTTAAGAATCTATATTACCTTATGTGAAAACTTGGAATTTACTCATCTCCAGCTTTGAGGGTGTTTCCAAGTAGTAATAATCAGTATGTTTCCATGTTAATCTATATATGTGCAAAGGAGTTTAAAATTCCATTTAATCCCTATCTTTATAATCAGCTACTACTTCTGATCATTCATGCTTAGACTAAAATAAATAATTTTGATATTTATAATATTACAAGCTGTGCCTCTCCTTAAGGAGATTAAAAAAATCTTTTTATTAGCTACTAAATTTTTTACACTCATAACAGTCCACAACATTTTTCAAGGCTGAATTCAATTCCAATTCCCTGCCTTCACATTAAAGCCTACATAAACTGCTCCATATGAATAGTTATTTAATATTTTATTACAGCTTTTAATTTTACTATCCCCCTTAGTAAGTTATTCCCCTGCTTACAAATGTTATGGTCAAAAAATTCTTCCCAAGAGCTAATATGATTTTCCATTCTGTGTTTCCTACCATTCTAAAAAGACTAGTTACATCTTTCCTATGCCCCTGCCCATTCTTCTCTAACAAATACCATTTCTTTATGTCCCCCTTCCCATTTCTAATACCAACTGTTCCCATAAATTAGCAAGCAGAACCTGCCCTAACTGAGCAGAGCATGTATGCTAAGATTATCAGTATAGAATCAGAAAACTGGGTTCAGCCGAACTCTTGAGTGTAATTTTAAATTATTTAAATTCTGATATCCTTATAATAATATTACAATATAAATAATATTTAGTTTCTATTCTATAAGGTTATCATGTAGATTATATGATATAGAATATGAAGTCAATATTTACTTGTACTAAAGCCCAATGGTGTTGTAGTTATTCTTGTAGTAGTTAAAATGCTTTTGGTGGCAAGCCAATAAAATAGATTAACTAAAAAGGGGGGAGGGAAAGGAAAAGTATTTGAATGACACAGTGGAAGAATTTGAAAAACGGTGCTTTATATACACAGCAATTAGGGTCACTCAGGGGCCACAGCTGCAGGGGTCCAGTGTCATCAGCGTTAATGGCACACAATACCACTGGAGTGGGTTGCCATTTCCTTCTCCAATGCATAAAAGTGAAAAGTGAAAGTGAAGTCGTTCAGTCATGTTCGACTCTTAGTGACCCCATGGACTACAGCTCACCAGGCTCCTCCACCCATGGGATCCTCCAGGCAAGAGTACTGGAGTGGGGTGCCATTCCCTTCTTCATTACTCTTCTCTTTGCAGAGTACACCATGCAAAATGCCAGGCTGGATGAAGCACAAGCTGGAATCAAGATTGCCAGGAGAAATATCAATAACCTCAGATATTCAGATGACACCACCCTAATGATAGAAAGCAAAGAGGAAATAATCTCTTGATGAAGGAGAAAGAGAAGAATGAAAAGCCTGGCTTAAACCTCAACATTCAAAAAACTAAGATCATGGCATCTGGTTCTATCACTTCATGGGCAGTAGATAGGGAAACAATGGAAACAGAGAGAGACTTTATTTTCTTGGGCTCCAAAACACTGCAAATGGTGACTGAAGCCATGAAATTAGAAGATGCTTGTTCCTTGGAAGAAAAGCTATGACCAACCTAGACAACATATTAAAAAGCAGAGATGTCATTTTGATGACAAATGCATGTATTGTCAAAGCAATGGTTTTTCCAGTAGTCATGTACAGATGTGAGAGTTGAACCAAAAAGAAGGCTGAGAACTGAATAATTGATGCTTTGAACTGTGGTGTTGGAGAAAACTCTCAAGAATCCCTTGGACTGCAAGGAGATCAAACCAGTCAATCCTAACAGAAATCTTTAATCAGATTAGAATATTCATTAGAAGGACTGATGCTGAAGCTGAAGCTCTAATACTTTGGCCACCTGATGTGAACAGCTGACTCATCGGAAAAGACCCTGATGCTGGGAAATATTGAGGGCAGGATGAGACGGGGCGACAGAAGGTGAGATGGTAGAATGGCATCACTGACTTGATGGACATGAGTTTGAACCAACTCCAGGAGATGGTGAAGGACAGGGAAGCCTGGTGTGCTGCAGTCCATGGGGTCATGGAGAGTCATACATGACTGAGTGACTAAAGAACTGCAAGTACTACTCTGACAAGTTTTACTACTGCTGGTACTACATCTCCTTTTATCATTATTGGCAAGCTATTCTCACACTTCATCTAGAATCAATTAAAAGCCAGATAGTAATTACTACAAAAATGCTTGCCCCACAGATCATGCTGGGTTGGAAATCGTCATTGTTGTCCCTTGTGATACCGTAAAGAAAGAAAAGAAAATCACATTAAAAGATTTATTTGTAAAAATTTATCTCTATCATTTTAAAGAACAATAATTCTATTCACAGACGTGAGTAAGGCTAATTCACCAAACCTGAAAAAATGCATAACAATGATAACTAGCTTTTAGAGGTTTTTCTATGCCTTCTAATTTGCACATTATTTCTGACTTGACCTTTACACAGTCTAAACAACATTAAATTTATGCATCATTTCTGCCTCTACCTGGCGTAGTATTACAAATATGTTTTTATAAAATAAGACAATTACCGATGTGGATTAAATTATTTATTTAAATCATTATTTACTTAAACAAGTAAATTGCCATGGCTATTACATTTCTTTGGGTAAATATTGCCAAGCATTTTCAGCAATATTTACCAGAATAAATATTGATAAATAAACATTTACCTGATAGATAACTATCCGGTATAATTAGGAAACTATATCTAGAAAATAGGAAATTAAAATGATTGATCTAGTATTGTCTTTACTATTTCCCTTAATTGCTGTGTACACTAAGGAAAAATTAGTGTACCTAATTGCTGGTACACTTAGGAAAAAACAATTTTTTGATGGATTAATCCTATTAAGAGTAGCAGCTAAAATGAAGGTGGAGGGAAGAATTAGCAGGTGAATAAGAAATTATTCAGAATTGAGTATACACATCTTCTTTGATTTATGATGGAATTACATCTCCACAAACCTATTTTAAGTTGGAAAAATCCTAAGTTCAAAAATTTTCAATACACCAATTACCAAACATCATACTTAGCCTAGCTTTCCTTAATTTTGCTCAAAACACTTGCATTACCCTACAGTTAGGCAAAACCATCTAATACAATGCCTATTTTATAACAAGGTATTGGATATCTCATGTAATTTATTGAATTCTGCACTCAAAGTAAAAGGCAGAATGGTTGTATAGGTACAGAACAGCTGTTAAATGAATCAGTTGTTTACCCTCATGATTGTGCGGCTGGCTGGGAGCTGTGGCTCACTGCCTCCTCCCAGCAGCAGGAGAGAATAGCATACTGCATGTTGCTAGTCCAGAAAAGATCAAAAGTCCAAATTCCAAGTACAGTTTTTTTTTTAACTGAATGGATATTGCTTTCACACTCTCATTAACTTAAAAAAACTAAGCCAAATTCTTATGAAGTCATGGACTGTCTACATACATGTTCCAGGCAAGAGTACTGAAGTAGGGTGCCATTGCCTTCTCCAGGTACATGTTGGTAATGGCAAAAGCAATGGCTTTGGAGTCCAAAACCCCTGGGGTTCAATTCTACCTCTGCCATTCAATTGATGTGCATTTATAAATTCATTCATAAATTTATTTGATCCCCAGTGTCTTCATCTGAGAAATAGTCACAATAGAACCTACTTCACGTTATTACTCTGAGAGGACAATGCATCAGTGGTGCTCAGGGTCTAGCATGGAGCATGACATCCACATATTCTTAGATCACTTTTCTCCAAGGGAAAGTGGAAACTAACTTATTTATTTAGCAGTTGAAGAAGGTAAAATAATACATGGGGCTTCCCTGCTGGCTCAGATGGTAGAGAATCTGCCTGCGATGTTCCTCATTGTATATTATAAGCACTTTCAGCAATACTTACTAGAATAAATATTGATAAATAGACATTTACCTGATATATAACTATAAGGTATAATTAAAATTAGGAAACTGTAACTAGAAAATAGGAAATTAAAATGATTGATCTAGTATTATCTCTACTATTTCCCCTAATTGAAGGGCATCTTGCTGGTACACTAAGGAAAAAACCATTTTTTGATGGATTAATTGACCCAGGTTCAATCCTTGTAACATTTACCCAAAGAAATGTAATAGCCATGACATTTACCCCCAAAAGGGTGCAGAAGACCCCTGGAGAAGGGAATGGCTGCCCACTCCAGTATTCTTGCCTGGAGAATCCCCTGGACAGAGGAGCCTGGCGGGCTACAGTCCATGGGGTCACAAAGAATCGGACATGACTGAGCAACTAAGCACACACAGCACATAAAATACATAAACTTAACCCTTTTAGAAGCATAAAACATGTTATATTAAAATAGCACTCAAGCTTTTTATCAAAAATTGTCAGGACTTCCTGGTGGTCCAGAGGTTAGGAATCTGCCTGTCAATTCAGGGGACATAGGTCTGATTCCTGCCTCAAGAACATTCCACATGCTGCAGGACAACTAAGCCCAAGCGCCACAACTACTGAAGCCTGCACGCTCTAGAGCTCACTCACTTCACTCACAACTACTGAGCCCGTGTACCACAGCTACTCACGCCTGCGTGCCTAGAGCCCATGCTCTGAACCAAGAGAAGCCACCGTGCATTGTAACTAGACAGTAGCCGTGGCTCACAGCAGCTAGAGGAAACCTACACGCGGCAATGAGCACCCACAGCAGCCACAGTAAATAAATAAATGTCAGGCATGGCATCTCAATGAGAATGCAAAGTACAGCCTTATTTAAAGACTCAAGATTAGTCAAGAGACTCGCTCAAGGCCAAACGGAAATCTGTGGTCAAGTCAGAACAAAGGCCCAAGTCTCCTGACTTTAGCTAGCTGCTAAAATGCACACTTTGCTGAGCTGCAGGTGGCATCTATTCCAGGGTTTGGGGTGCTTGCCACACATTAGTCCTCCTATCTGTCCTTGAATATCAGAGCAGCAGCAAACAAAAGTAGGTAGAAAATCAAAGATATTCACTGTGTTCAGAGCATACACAATGTGTTGTTTGTGTAAAAAAAAACAAAGTTAAATCTGTGTAAGCAAAAAGAACAAACAACATACTGAATAAAGGAGTCTCAGTTTGGGGAAGAGAAAAAAAGATGGTGTGTATAGAGAAAAAAAATACCCACTAGGGTAGTTCACCTTGCCAATTCAGCAAGGGCCAATCACCTCTTTATTTGGATGCCTTTTTACCACCCCATACCATCCTGTCTCAACAGAATAGCTTAGTTATAACTAAAGAAACCAGTAGACTCAGGGTAGCTTCTAGTTGAAAACATACAACATGGGGAAATGAAGGAAAAAAAAAACTAGGTTATTTTGCCCAAAATATTTATGGAAATCACGCTGCAGATCTCCTCAAGAAAAAATAAAAGAGGATTATGCTGAGGTGAAAGGAATCAGGATGAGGATGAAAGAAAAATAAGCGTCGAGAAGAAAGGCCTTTCATGGGATTTGTACTGCCCATGTGCACTGATTTTATTCAGAAGAGTGTTGCGACAGAACCCAGCAGGGGTAAACCCTTATTTATCTCTGGTTATTAGCCAAGCCCAAATTGTGTAACAAAAATAACAAAAGATTTTCTTTACATCTAATTAGACATAAAGGCTAGAACAATGTTCTTGTGAAAGGATGCTTTTAAGATGCTTTTTTGGAATTGAAATAGTAACAACATTTGTTTTGTGTGGTAAACAGAAGCCTTTTGGCAGTGTGGTTGCTTTCATTTTGAAACTGCCAAGAATTATTTGCTTATCTATGGAATTTCAACTACTTTCTGTGCCTGTGAGTCATGTCGATTCTAGAATAAATGGGGCTACGGAGAACACTGGGGTTTACTGTGGCCATCAGGCAACCTCCCCTGCAGACACACAGACACAGACATGCATGCACACACACACACACACCAGGTACACACACACCAGGTATACACATTACCCCTCCAGAAGCAGAGGGTATAAGACAAGACAGAAGAGAATGTGAAAGAAGAGAAAGAAGACAGACAGAAGTATCACCAGAAAACAAAGGCAACGAAGGGAGGACAGGAGAGAGAAGGAAGGAAAGGCAATGTCGGGGAGAATGACAGAATTCCTGGATGCAAGATTAAGGCCGAAGGGGAGAGTGTCACAAATTAATAAAAAGGAAGGCCGGAAGGGACAGATGGGGGATATCAAGCAGGAACACAGAAAGCGAAGGGAGGAATAGGACAGAAGTGGGAAAAGGCTTGGAGAGACTTCATGAGGCAAGAAGAGCCTAATACAATTTGAAAAGAACTGCGGAGTTCTCTAAATGATAATGGTATTTGACAGTATGATATTTATAGCTGTTTCCAGCTCTCTCTGAATACTATATGGGATTACCCAGATTTTCTGGGGTTTATCACCACAGGCATGTAGGATTAACAGCCTGATGAAGTAAAGAATTATTTTCCGATCCAGTTCTTAGGCTTGTATAGCACTCTTCCCTGACTATGGTGCGTAAAATACGATAACTGAGGGAAAGAAAGGGTGTATCGCTGTATATAGACATTCCCCAACTTACAGCGGTTCAATTTAGGGTTATTTGACTTTATGATGGTACAAATTTGATATGTACTCAGTAGAGATCATCGGAGAAGGCAACAGCATCCCACTCCAGTACTCTTGCCTGGAAAATCCCATGGACAGAAGAGCCTGGTGGGCTGTAGTCCATGGGATCGCTAGAAGTTGTACACAACTGAGCGACTTCGCTTTCCCTTTTCACTTTCATGCACTGGAGAAGGAAATGGCACCCCACTCCAGTGTTCTTGCCTGGAGAATCCCAGGGACGGGGGAGCCTGGTGGGCTGCCATCTCTGGGGTCGCACAGAGTCGGACACGAATGAGGCAACTTAGCAGCAGCAGCAGTAGAGATCATACCTCAAAATTTGAATTTTGATCTTTTCCCAGGCTAGAGATAATGATATGTGGTGCTACTCTCTGGGCCACTCCTAGTCAGTTTCTTGGTCAAGGATGCCAACAACTGATAAACATTTGCAACCATTCTGTACACATACAACCATTCTGTTTTTAATTTTCTGTAGAATATTCAATAAATTACATGTCATATTCAACACTATTACAGATCACATTTTGTGTTAGATTAGTTCTGATGTTCAGTACATTAGGTGTGTTACATGCATTTTCAACCTATGATATTTTTAACTTAGGATGGGCTTTTTGGACATAATTTAATCTTTAAGTTGAAGATCTTGAAACTAAAAGAATTTTTAAAATCTAGGATTGAAATATTAATAAGTACTAGGTTCAGAGAAATCCACTAAATTAACAAGCATTATGTAGCACCTACTGTGTGTCAAACTCTGTGAGGGAGAGCCAAGAGGGAGCGGATATATTACACACACAGTTGACTCACTTTATTGATCAGCGGAAACTAACACAACAATGTAAGCAATTATGCTCCAATAAATGAAATTAAATTAAGTAAAATTAAAGCATACCAAAGCCCACCCCCTCAAAAGATGATTAAAAGCTAATCGGGCAAAGACAAAAGGGAGGGAGGGGTGTTGTGAGGAAACAAAGGAAATGTTCAAGGCAGAAGGATTAACAGAACAAAAGAATGGTCTTTTTGTTTTACAAAAAGTATCTCTCTCTGTCCATTGGCAGAATGGATGATGTTGAGTCACAACTCTGTAGGGAAAGCAGAACCATATTGTGAAGGGACTTACTTGTTTGCTATGAATTTAGTACTTTATAATAAAGAAAAACACCAATAGAGTATACTAGCACATATATATGGAATTTAGAAACATGGTAATAACCCTGTATGCAAGACAGTAAAAGAGACACAGATGTATAGAACGGACTTTTGGACTCCGAGGGAGAGGGAGAGGGTGGGATGATTTGGGAGAATGGCACTGAAACATGTATACTATCATGTAAGAAATGAATCGTCAGTCTATATTCAATCCAGGATACAGGATGCTTGGGACTGGTACACCAGGATGATCCAGAGAGATGATATAGGGTGGGAGGTGGGAGGGGGTTCAGGATTGGGAACTCATGTACACCCGTGGTGGATTCATGTCAATGTATGGCAAAACAAATATAGTAATGTAGAGTAAAATAAAGTAAAAATAAAAATAAAAGAAAAGCTATTGAAACATTGTTCAGTGGGGATTAACACTACAAAAATTTTTACCTTCTAAATATCATTCTTTGGAAAGTAGATGAGAAGTAAATAAGACTAATGTCTAGTGGGTCAGTTAACAAGCTCTTACAATAACCCATATAAATAGAAGAAGGCAATAGCACCCCACTCCAGTACTTTTGCCTGGAAAATCCCATGGACGGAGGAGCCTGGTAGGCTGCAGTCCATGGGGTCTCGAAGAGTCAGACATGACTGAGCAACTTCACTTTTCACTTTCATGCATTGGAGAAGGAAATGGCAACCCACTCCAGTGTTCTTGCCTGGAGAATCCTGGGGACAGGGAAACCTGGTGGGCTGCCGTCTATGGGGTCGCACAGAGTCGGACACGGCTGACGTGACTTAGCAGTCTGGACCAAGCCAGGAGCAATGAGGTGAGAGAGAAGGATCTGGATTCTCAAGATCATAATCTGCAGAGTCAGTGAAATTCAGTAATTGACCNAAACCTGGTGGGCTGCCGTCTATGGGGTCGCACAGAGTCGGACACGGCTGACGTGACTTAGCAGTCTGGACCAAGCCAGGAGCAATGAGGTGAGAGAGAAGGATCTGGATTCTCAAGATCATAATCTGCAGAGTCAGTGAAATTCAGTAATTGACCAAAAGTGGAGAGATCAAAGTTGTGCTCAGAGTCAGTATGAACAGCTCTGAAAATAGTGTTGCTTTGTATAAAAAGGGAGTTGTTAGTAGAAAAGTTAGAGGAGTGTCAAAAATGACAGCAAGAGGCATTCATTATCCTCAGTGATTTATTAACAGAACTAAATAGTCCTGTGTTGAGTTTTTCCTTTTATAGACATGTATTCATTAAACAAATTCAATAATAGTTCACTGAATGAATGACTGAATTCCAGAATGGATGTGAGGGAATAAACAAAAGAAGAAATACATGAAAACATGAAGGAGTAAATAGATGAGAGAAAATTCACAGAAGGAGGAAGACAATGGGCACAGGAAACTATTATTTTCATTAGCAAGGGTGGTAAATCTTACACTCAAATTGGAGTCAGTCTCCCAATTTCAGGTAGTCTAATACCTGTGATACTCAATGCAGAGCAAAAATAAAATCCACAAGAGAAACAGTACTGAGGCCTGATGAAACTTCATTTAAGAATGCAAACAGAGGTTTGCATACTTTATAGGCATTGATTTTACCCAAGGAGATGAACAGTTATAAATAATGGTATCCTTGTTAATGCTTCAAAGCAGCCCAATTTAGACTTTAGAATCTGGCATAATGAGTGTTGACATCTATCTCACCACCTCCTCAGATGTGTACATGCTTATTTAATGATCATTTTTAGTATGATTTATAAAAGACAAATAAGATAGCAACATGGTTTCATTTCATCCCCTGGAAACAGAACTCTCTGGGAGTTTTAAGGTCAAAATGGTGAAAACAAACAGCAAGATCCAACAGAAATTAATTCTTGACTTGCTATGTTTTAGCACCTCTCTGGCCATACGTATTTGCACACACATATAAGTGAGGGTAGAGAAGGGGCGTCAGCTAGTGTGTGTGAAAGTATCACGTCATCACCTGAATGAACTCTTCCACCCCTTGCTGTCAGTGAAACTCAGACAAACTCATTTCTCACTCAGTTGTCAGCACACTTAAGAATTCAGAATGCAGACAGGCCTACTACTAAAGGACAGGCTGCTTTCACTGAGAGCAATGTCAGTATGTAAGGCAAGAGCTTATACGTCTGTCAGGACAGTGCATGATCTTAGGAGCTCATGACAGAACATGTGGCTAGGAGTCAAAGCAGAACAAACATGACTGTGCTTACGCTTCAATTATCCTGTTAATTTCTACAAAAGGATTTCTATTACTATGGCTAAAGTTGTATTTTGTTCAAAATTTCTCCCAGAAATAAAACTTTTTGTTCTTAAATTATTAGCTATTAGAGAAAACATTCAAAACAGAAGGCTCTAGAAAGGATTTACCCTTATTTCACCATGATATGTTATTTGACCTTGACAAACCTTTTCCTCTTCCTTTTAAAGTGGCAACTCTTATTTGGGAGGAGTATTGGAATTGATAAATGCTTTAGCACATGTAAACATTTAACAAATATGATATTGATCCATATGAAATGTGCAGTAAAGGCTAACATAACTGATTAAAAAAAAAAAAATCAAGCTAAACGCTATGGAGAACAAGGCAGGAATACTCCCCCACCCACCCCAACTAGTGCCCTCAAAACGCGCTGGTCTAGGTTTCTTTGCTGGTCCTAGATAACACCTGGAGTGATTCTTTTGGCTTTCTGGTCACTTTCATTTACACAGAAAAAACAAATTCACACTTTGGCAACAGAGAATTTCGGCTATTACACAGCCTAGTCAAGTCTAAACCAAAACTGCAGTTTCATACCCAATTCAGTCTCTCCTCACATCAGTTTATATGTTACGCAGGCTGAGAAACCTCTACGGGAAAACAGGCTTTTACTCTTTCTTGTTCTTGGACTTTTTCTTCCCTCCTTTCATTTGCTCCTCCTTTCCTCTCAGATGCTACTTGGTCCTTTCCCTCCTGCGTTATATCAGGACTCAGGAAGAGGCCGGGTTTGGGAAACAAGCATAAAGCGCTACTGTAACCTGACCACTCGTTCTCTTAGTGTGACAGACGCCAAACACCAGCTTTCTCACCAAGCATATTCTTGGCTCTTTCAAAGGCCCCGCAGCGATCTTCTTATGGCACAATTTCCTCAAACAAACAAAGCAATAACCACCTGAACTCTTGCAAGATAGCCTAGAGCTTCATACTGCCAGGGCCTCCTTGCTCAAGCAGGCTATGCTCATGAGCAGAGTTCCATCAAACTATGGAACCCAGTTACCTTTAAAGGTAGGAAACTCATGTCTTCTTGTCAACCCAAAACTTGAAGATTCCATCCGCTTCTCACTGCCCTCCTCCCTTGGCCTGCTGTCACAGACCTCTCCACTCACTCCCAATTTAAGAATTCTCCAGGCAGGAGCAAAACCGCCTGTGTGTACTCACATACACTCTCAAGCTCTCAGAATGCACATTAAGCACTTCTAAGAACTGCCTCCCTCACTCTCCTTCTGTCTTAGAAGCGAGTAAGTAGATTCATCCCTAGTTCAGCAGACATCCAGCTTGGGTGTGAGATGCCATTTCCCCAGCTTGCCACCACTTCCAAAAACTTCAAGAGATTTTCTTGGAGCCTCCATCACTCGACTTGGGGTAAAGGAGAAGAGAAAAACAAAAATGCTTTACACCTAAGCCTATTACTCCTAACTTCTACAATTTTTTATCCGTTCTCTCTCTTTTCATCATATCAGTTGAACAGTGAGTGAGTGAGAGAAGAACTTAAAGGATTTTCTTAAATCCTAGAGGTAATTTCTAATCTATAGCATTATTAACACTCCAGATAAGATCTCTGTTTGTTTGAGGAGGCAGAACTGTACATTTTAGGAGACTTAACCAGGGTTCTGCTTCCTACTCACTAGGTGCCAGAAGCTTTCTTTCCCCTTGAGGTGTGACAACCAAATATGTCTCCAAACACTGCCAGATAGTCTTTGGGGGCAAAATTCCCCCTTGAGATTCACTGGCCTAGAGGCATGGCACCCAGTGGCATCTGGGGGTTCTCTCAGAGATTTTTTGCTTGCTTTGGGATGTGACCTAAATTTCTGAGACAACAGAAAAAATCCCATATAGTTAAACTACTTTCCCAACTCCTACATCCACTACTTTAGTGGAAATTCACTTTTTATTCACTAAATAAATCTTCATGGTCTGCTAGATACCAGGCACTATCACAGGCATTAAATGAGATAGGATTCTGGCTTCTGGGAGCTTATAGGTTAGAGATAATAGAGGCAAAAATGAAGCTTTCAGCAGATGGATGATATGATCAAAGTAGTTTCTGAAGGAGACTACCTGGGCATCATTATATTTGATGAGAACAAAGGAAGTTTGAAACCTGGAAAACCAATTAGGAGGCAGTTGCCACAACAAAACAAACAAAAGAATTTTAAAGGGAATAATGATCTGGATATGACTCCAGGTCATGAAGAGCAAAGAATAAAACAGAGTGAAGCTGAAAAAAAACAGTGATGGAATTTTATAATGTGGTTGGATAGATGGAAGAGAAGAAATAGATACGTATCTCCATTGGTTTCCTTCATAGGAAATTATCACAGCTTTCCTTGCAGATATGGGATTGTTGGGATAAAAAAAAGCAAAACCTGCGAGGCAGATGACTGTGGGAAAAAACAAGAGTTTTTCATTGGGTTTTTTTGGTATTTATATGCGGTAATTTTGATTTGAGGGCAGATTATTCAAGGTTATTCTGTAGACAGAAATTCAAAGTGAGGACTTCCCTAGAAGAGATGTATTGGTCTTCACCTCATTTTTCTCTGAAACCCCTAGTTCAGTTCAGTTCAGTCACTCAGTCATGTCTGACTCCTTGTGACCCCATGAATCGAAGCCCGCCAAGCCTCCCTGTCCATCACCAACTCCCAGAGTTCATTCAGACTGATGCCCATCGAGTCAGTGATGCCATCCAGCCATCTCATCCTCTGTCGGCCCCTTCTCCTCCTGCCCCCAATCCCTCCCAGCATCAGAGTCTTTTCCAATGAGTCAACTCTTCGCATGAGGTGGCCAAAGTACTGGAGCTTCAGCTTTAGCATCACTCCTTCCAAAGAAANAGTGGATGTTGGCAATTTGATCTCTGATTCCTCTGCCTTTTCTAAAACCAGCTTGAACATCAGGAAGTTTATCATTCACATATTGCTGAAGCCTGGCTTGGAGAATTTTGAGCATTACTTTACTAGCTGAAACCCCTAAGATAAATATAAATGAACTGGTTGATCTTTCAACTATGTTTTGAGAAAAATAGCTTATTACTAACTCAGATTCACAAACTAGCATTCTGGTCATCCAACAATAAAATCCAATCTTTAAACCATCTCTGATGAATTTACCTAAGCAGAAGCAGCCTATTCTGCATAGATAGGAGACATAAGTCTTCATAGGCCCTTAACATAGGCCCATATTTTAGAAATGAAGACTAGTAAGAAATGTAAGACACTTTCCTTTTAAATAATATGGTCAATGGTGAGCACTTGTTAAAATAAAGTGGAAGTGAAATTTTTGTTCAATCGTGTCTGACTCTTTGCCACCATGGAATTCTCCAGGCCAGAATAATGGAGTGGGCAGCCTTTCCCTTCTCTAGGGGATCTTCCCAACCCAGGAATTGAACCCAGGTCTCCCACACTGCAGGTGGATTCTTTGCCAACTGAGCCACAAAGGAAGCCCTGTTAAAACAATCAGGTTCCAAATATAGCATAAAAATGTAACTCCAGTAGCTATAGGATTGCTTAGCTAAAAAATATTTTAAAATTTAATAGAACTAGAAATTGACCTATTTCTTATTCCTGTCACTTTTCCCTTTGTTCAACTGAATTTTCTCAAATTTTAGATCAAGAAGGTTAAATTGAAGAAATTTTTGCTCTTTGGAAATGAACCTATTATCTTATTATCCCCTCATCTTTCTGCCAACCGTTCTACAGCTTTCATGCTGGTTCCTTCATTCTTTATTTCTCTCTTGATTCTGTTGAGAAGTCTAAGAACATTTTTAGGAGTTTTGTAGTCCTGGGTTCAAATCTCAAGGACACCTTTACAAAGTTATTCTATAAATTCAGGCAAGTCTTTCTGTAAGATTTCTTTAAAATTAAGAGAACATTTCCTTACAAGGCTTTATGTTAATTTAATAAATTAAAGCTGCACACATATAGAATTCATTTTAGTTGTATTTTTCCCCTTTCCTTCTCCCTCTACTAAGTGATTGGTAACAGGAGATATGAAAGGCATGACATGCCTATTTTTATTTGCTTTTACATAAAGGCTTCCCTGGTGGCTCAGATGGTAAAAAAGTCTGCCTGTAATGTAGGAGACCTGGGTTCAGTTCCTGGATGGGGAAGATTCCCTGGAGGAGGCAATGGCATCCCACTCTAGCACTCTTGCCTGGGAAATCCCATGGACAGAGGAGCCTGGTGGGCTACAGTCCACAGGGTTGCAAAAATATAGATATTTTATGTACAATCTGAACAATGTTGAGCCTACAAAGCAATAAATATATGTATAGAAAAAAAATGCAAGAATGCAAACAGTTATTAACTGATAATTCTGGATGATGAAAAAACAGATGTTTATCTTTTTCACCATTCTGTTTCCCTATCTTTGTATAATTAATATTTAATTTCCTAATGAAAACCATAAATGAACTTCATGACAAAAGAAAGGAAGTTTCTAGAGTAAAAGAAATTCCAATATTCTCATTAATGAAAACAGAGGTTACTGGATTAACTAGTAACTCAGAGAAATAAACTTTACACTAAATAAGATAATGTTCTTTCAGTTTCCTCTACACTATAAGTGGAACAAATGGGTACATTAGTACCCATGGAATATATCCTCAATCTCTGTTTATGGTACTGACTTTGGACTTTTTAAAAAAAAATTAAAATAAGTATTTTCCAATCATGATAATAGCATTAATCTAATCAGATTCTAGCACATCAATTTTCCTTATACAGATAAATACTAAATAGTATGATTATTGTTGTTGTTCAGTTGCCCAGTCATGGCAAATTTGTGACCCCATGGACTGCAGCATGCCAGGCCTCCTTGTCCTCACAGAATGATCATTACTGTGGTTTAGACAGGTCTTCTTTTATAACACAAGTACAGAAGAAATCTCGATAGTTAGGAATATACATCCAATACTCTCCAGCTCAATTTTGTCGTCATTTTGCTGACTTCCTAAGAGGTACTCAAAATGTCTAAGTACTGCAGCAGTGGAAGTCTAATCTGCATACTACTTTAAAATTTTAATTCAGAATCACATGGACCCTACTTAAACTATTGCCTCTCTCCCCTGCTACCCCAGCAATGACCTTCAAAGGGAAAAATGAAGACTTCAAGAACTTTCTTACCATGTTGCAATCACTCATTTACTCATCTGTTTTCTTATCACAATGCATACTCCTTTAAGACAAGGGAGATGTTTCAATCTATTTTGTTTCCCCCCACCAGTTGACAAGGCTGTATATTGTTACTCTGCTTATTTAACTTATATGCATTGTACATCAAGCAAAATGCCAAGCTGAGTGAAGCACAAGATGGAATCAAGATTTCTTGAAGAAATATTAACAACCTTAGATATCCAGATGACCCCATTCTAAGGGTAGAAAGTGAAGAGGAACTAAAGAGCCTCTTGATGAAGGTGAAAGAAGAGATTGATAAAACAGCTTGGAAACTCAGCATTAAAAAAAACTAAGATCATGGCATTGGATCCTATCACTTCATGCAAACAGATGGGGGAAAAGTGGAAACAGTGGCAAATTTTCTTTTCTTGGGCTCCAAAACCACTTCAGACAGTGGCTGCAGCTATGAAATTAAAAGACCCTTGCTCCTTGGAGGAAAAGCTATGACAAACTTAGACAGCATATTAAAAAACAGAGATACTACTTTGTAACAAAGGTTTATATAGTCAAAGCTATGGTTTTTTCCAGTAGTCATGTACAGATGTGAGAGTTGGACCATAAAGATGTCTAGGTGCCAAAGAATCAATTCTTTCAAATTGTGGTGCTGGAAAAGACTCTAGAGAGTCTCTTGGACTGCAAGATCAATTCAGTGAATCCTAAAGGAAATCAGACCTGAATATTCATTGGAAGGACTAATGCTGAAGCTCCCATATTTTGGCCATCTGATGCAAAGAACTGTCTCATTGGAAAAGCCCCTGATGCTGGGAAAGATTGAAGGCAAAAGGACAAGAGGGCAGCAGAGGATGAGACAGATAGCATCACTGACTCAATGGACATGAATTTGAGTAAACTCCAGGAGACAGTGGAAGACAAAGGAGCCTGGTTGCTGCAGTCCACGGGGTCGAAATGAGTCAGACATGACTTACTGACTGAACACTATCGCCACCAACACATCAGTTGCAGGAACAAAGTATATGTTCACTTATAAGTACTTGATGAGTGAATGCATCAAAGAATGAATATTTTAAGTGGAGAACAAAGATCATCCAGCCCTAGTTTCCACAGACTTTTAAAACACTTTCCATAGCGCAACCAACAAATAATCTGTCAGAGTTTCTTTGGCTCTCATTATCCAGTGACAGGACTACAAGACTGTGATCCCCTTCACTCGGTTTCAGAATCCAGGTCCATCTTATGCCTGCTTTTAGCTGAAATATATGATTTGTTGATTATCTTTCACTGGTACTTCCTTTATTTGCCTCCCCTTTGTTTTTCTTAGACTGAAAACATCACAGTAGTATATCTTTCTCTAGAGATTCTTCTACACCACAATTCTAAAGAGCACCACTTTGAACATATCTTTTCCCTATTTGGGCTTCCCTGGTAACTAAATGGTAAAGAACCTGCCTGTCAAGCAGGAGATGTGGGTTCAATCCCTGGGTTGGGAAGATTCCCGGGAGAAGGAAATGACATCCTATTCCAGTATTCTTGCCTGGGAAATCCCATGGACAGAGGATCCTGGTGGGCTATAGTCCAAGGGGGTTGCAAAAGAGTCAGACTCGACTTAGTGACTAAACAACAACATCTGTATTTAAACTGATTTTAATTTCTCAGAAGGCAATGTCCAAACCATGCAGTCTGCAAGTCAGGAAACAACTGTCAGTTTCTACCCCGCTGACTTGCCATTTATTGTTTTATTTTTATAATCATGAAGAGCTTGCTGCACACGTATTACATTCCTGCCACTGGATCCTGGGGAGTAATGTTGACCTGCCTAGAGCATAGACCTCAGAGACACCATGTAACAGAACTTTAGCATAATGCTAAAGCTGATTTCACTTCCAGCTGAGAAACAAAATGGATAAGAGGTTACCAACATAAGAGTACGACAGATACTCCACCATGAGCAGAATTTATAGAGACTGAAGATCAAACTTTTAAAAGAAGTCAGTTTTCCACTTCTGACCATGATAAATAAGTGGACAAGAATTGCCCCCTACTGAAAACAACCAGAAAAATGGAAAGACCACATGAAATGGTTGTTTTCAGTTGGTGGGAAATAGGTAGCACAAGCCTATTACACCTGAGAGAAGAGAAAGACAAAATGAACCCTAAGATTGCATCAGCTTTAGAAAGCCTAAAGGCACTTTTTAGACTGCAGTCTGGAGAGCAAGATTCCAAGCAAAGCACTATGGCTTCCTGAGTTGAGGAGACAAAGACTGGAGTTTAGAAAAGCTAAGGTGCCTTCAATTTGCAGGGCAAAGTACCAGAAAGAAGAGAATTATGCACAGAAAGAGCTTCTAGATATCTTCATAGGGATATTCCTAAATCTGGGCTGAATATTATGCTGTACTTATATAAAGTAAAGGCCTATGAGACAGGAAACAAACAATCAGAGAGATTTGAGCTGAACACCCCTCAGAGCTTACATGGGGCTAAGAGGTGTTAGCACTCTGACTAGACAAAGTAAAGAAAACTGTTGAAAACTAAGATTCAATAGAAACTCCAGAATGGTCACATCTTAACAGTGAACTAAGCCAGTCCTAGAATACAGGCTACTCTAGAACTACCAGAAGAAACCCTGAAGAAAAGCAAGACTCAAAATGACTACACTAAGCCATAAGTTCCTTAGCTGTCAGGAAAATCAAATTTTAGTACTCTTTAAAAGATGATTAACAAATAATAAAATCAACAATGTGAAATTCACAATGTACAGCACTCATCAACAAATGACGTCAAGATTCTGCTTCTACCTGTGAAGGAATAACTGCTACAGGAATGTTTCCACAACAAACAACTATAAACAGTGAAAAATATATGAAACAACTGTTTTTCAGTATTTCTGATAAAATACAGGATGTTGAATTAAATTTGAATTTCAGACAATTTTAGTGTAAGTTTGTACCATGCAACTTTTGAGACACATACTGAAATTCAAATAAATTGTTTATCTGAAACTCAAATCCAACTAGATGCCTTGTATTTTTATCTGCTTAGTGATCCTATGTATATTGGAAAATAGTCACAGTACAGTCACAGTACTGTAGAATGTAGAAAGGAGGGAAAATAATGAAGTTGGCATTTCTAGCTTTCAGGTTAGAGACAATTCTGGACTATGGTTCTGGATAAGGAAACTCAAACAGAGCTAGGAAAATGTGAACCAAAGTGAACCTGTAGACAAAAATTGGAGAGATCAATGTGGCTGAACATAGGCCAACATACAATCCTGGAGAGAACTATGTGGAAACATCTCTACAAATCCAATATCCATTGAGTCCTTGGTTATGATTACTTAGGATAAAATTTCATGAGGCAAGGAATATAACTGCTGAAGAAAGAAAAATAATCAAGGGACTGTAAGCTAAATAATTCCCAGAGCTCACATAGGGCCAGAGTTTCTATCAGTCAGGGTAGGAAGATTCCACTAAGTACATAGAACTTTTAGTAAGGACTGGAAGGATAGACTCTTAATAGTGGGGGTGAACTAACACTAGACTAAATGCTACTCTAGATAGATCACAAAAAGATAAATGACAAGCTTCAAAAGAATGATGCTCATATATAAGTATCTTAATTGCTGGCCAGACTGAGGTCCAATACCGAATACCCCAAAGTTTACTACTCAATGTATAATTGGGCTTCCCAAGTGGTGCCATGGTAAAGAATCTGCCTGCCAATGCAGGAGGCACAAGAGACCCAGATCCCTGTGTCAGGAATATCCCTTAAAGTAGGAAATGGCAATCCACTCTAGTATTCTTGCCTGGAAAATTCCATGGACAGAGGAACTTGGGGGGCAACTTTCCATAGGGTCACAAAGAGTCAGACACAACTGAGCACCACCACCCCACCGAATGTACAATTAATAATCTTGGGCATCTGATCCAATATTCTTAGATGTGAAAGAAGCAGGAAAATATCCACTATCAGGAGAAAAAAAGCCAATAGAAACAGACTGAAAAATGACAGAGATAATATAATTAGCAGGCAAAGACCTTTACAAAGCTATTGTAAATATGGTCAGTGTACCCAAGGCTGTAACAATAATGATGAGAGAAATGAAAGCTAATTTTAAAAGGAACCAAATGAAGCTTCCAGACTTGAAAAAATATAATTTATGAAAAAAATTCCTAGATGTGATTAATAACAAATTAAATCCAACAGCAGAATTAAAGAGATTAGTCAACTTGAAGATTTAGCAATAGAAAATATCTAAACAATTATATGGGGAAAAAAAGAGAATGGGAAAAAAGGACTCAATGTCATGTGCAACAGTTTCAAGCAATTTAACATGTAAGTAGAGATTCTCAGAGGAGAGAAGTAATAGGATTACAGGGGAAAAAAAAGATTTGAAGAAATTACAATTAAATTTGTCCAAAATTGATGAAAAATGTAAACCTGTGGAACTTACAAAGAGAAGAACCACTGAGAAAACCATATTTAGGTACATCATAATCAAATTGCTGAAAATTAGTGATAAATAACAGGTATTAAAATCAGCAAGAGGCAAAAGGTAATCCAGCACATGGGGGGAAAATAGGTAAGAATTTTCCCCAATTATTTTGTTATCAAAATGAAAAACATAAGAACAACAACTTTAACATAATGAAAAACAAAACTTCCAACTTCTGTTAAAGAAGAAATCCTTCATGAATATAGATAACCAAAGTTTTTTTCAGAAATACAAAAGGTGAGAGAACTCATTATTCAGCAAACTTTTAGCATGAAATTTATTAAAGTTCTTCAGGTTAGAAAGAATCATGTATCAGATATAAACTCAGATCTACATAAAGGCATTAAGAACAATAAAATGGTAAATATGTGGGTAAATACAGACAATGTATTCTCATATTTTTGATTTCCTTAAAAGATTATTTGGTAAAGAGAAACTTCCAAAATGACAGAATATCAAATCCTCTCCCCAATAAGCAATAATAAAACTGGATAAAGTTGTCAAAAATCCCCAATAATTTCAGGGCTCTGAAAATCAACTATAGGCCTACAACAAATTTAGAAGCGTTTGCTCAGGAAAAGCAACTGAACCTTGGATAAGAACCATAGGAGTTTGTGGNGAATATCAAATCCTCTCCCCAATAAGCAATAATAAAACTGGATAAAGTTGTCAAAAATCCCCAATAATTTCAGGGCTCTGAAAATCAACTATAGGCCTACAACAAATTTAGAAGCGTTTGCTCAGGAAAAGCAACTGAACCTTGGATAAGAACCATAGGAGTTTGTGGTGTTTGAGCTGTGGTGTTGGAGAAGACTCTTGAGAGTCCCTTGGACTGCAAGGAGATCCAACCAGTCCATTCTGAAGGAGATCGGCCCTGGGTGTTCTTTGGAAGGAATGATGCTGAAGCTGAAGCTCCAGTACTTTGGTCACCTCATGCAAAAAGTTGACTCATTGGAAAAGACCCTGATGCTAGGAGGGATTGGGGGCAGGAGGGGAAGGGGATGACAGAGGATGAGATGGTTGGATGGCATCACTGACTCAATGGGCGTGAGTCTGAGTGTTGGTGATGGACAGGGAGGCCTGGTGTGCTGCAATTCATGGGGTCGCAAAGAGTTGGACATGACTGAGCGACTGAACTGAACTGAACTGAATGTGAGAGACAGTCATATAGCTTACCTCCTAGTTTCATCAGAATGGTAATCCTACCACAGCAGAGTAAGCTCTGAAAAACAGAAGCTTTGCTGCCAGAGGGGGCTGAATTGATGTTTAAGTAGACTATAAGAAAACGACATGTTCCTGAATATAGTTGGCAGCCAAATGGGAAGGTCATCCATATCTAATGTGCAATTGCAATCTTGATTTTGGCAAGCAGCAGACCAGCTGAATAGCTGGAAATATAATAGAGAAATCCATGGAATGAATAGGAAAGTCTTAGCAGGCTTTGAGAAGTTCCCATATACTTTGGTGGTCTGGAAAACTGTGTGAATTTACAAGGTTGTTCACAGGATCAGTGGAGAATGTGGGGGTGGGGTAGGGAGGGGACTAGTCAGCTACACATACCCTGAATGAACATAAACCTTTATGTGTGCACAGAAGAGACAAGAGAGCAGAAAGTAAAAGTTGGGCCAAATTTATAAATTGCCTGAACTTTGAATGTTCTCCCCTAATGTACACACAGATCCATAGGCAAAGGCGCAGAAACCTTACTGACTCAATTTATGTTGTATTTGAGTACAACCTTGGACCAATTAATGGCTGATCACTACGTTATGCTGACATAGGGATGACCCTCCCACTGGAAAGCTGGAACTTAAAATTAAAACATGATTTGTTTTTTTAATCTGAGCAAACATCAATGGCTACACACCATCACATACCATGGGGGGAAGACCATGTCCACAGTATTAGTACAGGCAAGTCACTAAACAAAACCCAAACAAACAGTAATAACAAAAATCCTGGGAGGATTCAGATATAGAGTTGCTGGAAAATACTATCTAAAATATCTAACTTTCAGACAAAAAAAAAAAACTGTAAGACATGAAGAGAAATGGGGAATATGACCATACTCAGAGGGAAAAAAGTCAATAGAAACTGTCTCTGAGAGGGCATAGATGTTGAACTAAGAAATCAAAGACTTCAGAGGAACCATTATAAATATGGTTCAGGAACTAAAGGAAACCACATGTAAAGAATTAAAGAGAAAGTATGACAACTGTGACATAATAGAGAGTATCAATAGAGATATAAATAATTTAAAAGACTCAAGTTACAGAGTATGTGTTACCTTTATTTAGATCTTCCTCAGTTTCTTTTATTTTTCCACATACAGATCCTGTACGTATTTTGCTAGACTTATACCTAAGTACTTTGTTTTTGGACACTATGATAAAGGCCGTTGTTTAAAGTCTCAAATTCCATGTGTAGTTGATGGTATGTGTAGGGTCACAGCTTGACTTTTGAATATTGACCTGGTAACCTGTGACCTTGCCGAACTCATCAGTTTTCAGAAGTTTTTGATAGATTCTTTGGAATTTCCTATATCCAAATAATATAAGCCTTTTCACTATCATCTTTATAGTTTTGTGATAAAAAATCTTGGTTTTCTTTTTCTTTCTTTCAGCACCTCCTACGTTTTGACCATCATTTTTGGTGAGAAGTTGGCTGTGAATAATAGTGCTCTTCCTTTATGAGTTGTTCTGTTGCTTTCAAGATGTTCTTGTTACGGCTGGCTTTGAACACTTTGACTTTAATATTTCTAAGTGTGTTTGTCCTACCTCATGTTTGTGGGCCTGTTTGGAAATCTAAATTTATGTTTTCTTCATATTCGGGAAGTTTTAAGCTACTATTTTCTTTAAGTATTTTTCTCCCATTTCCCCTTTATCCTCTTCTAGAGGTCCTCTATGCATACATTCATAGTTTCTTACAGGTCTCTGAAGCTATTTTTAAATTTTATTCCCTCTGTTGAATTGTTTTTCTTCGAGTTTGCTTTTTTCTTTTACTATCTCAGACCTGTTGCTTATCCCTCCAGTAAATTTGTTTGTTTTATTTTTTATTTTCAAAATTTCTATTTGGTCCTTTTGAGTAGTTTATATCTCTGTGGTAATTTTAATTTACTACATTAAAAGAACAACTAAAGTATAAAAAACATTTCAAGACACACAAAAATATTTGAAAAAATTAAATATCTATGCTAGACAAATCTCTAAATAACTAGGCATATAAAGGATTTTCCTCAACCTGGTAAAGCATCAATTAAAAATCTATAGTTAATATCATATTTAATGTGAGAGATGGAATGTTGTCTTCTGAAAGTACAAACAAGTTCATTTTCATCATTCTACTCAACATTATACTGTAAGTCCTAGCCAATGTAATAAGGCAATATAAATAAATTAAAGAAATCCATGTTAGAAAAGAAAATCATCTTTACTTGTAAGCAACATGACCTTGTATGTAGAAAATACTAAGGGAAAAAAACACATTTGAATAAAAGAGTTCAGTAAATCAAAGGACCCAAGATAAAATACAGAAACACCAATTAATTTTATGTATCAGCAATGAAATATGCTCGTTTTTAAAATAGGATGACAATCTGTATATCAAAACCAAGACATTGCTGAGAGAAATGAAAGGATATATAAAGAAATATTCTATTTTCACGTTCAATATTGCTACAGCGGAAATTCTCCTCAAATTGATCTATAAATTCAAAGTAATTTCTATTGAAATACCATCAAGTTTATTTTCAGAAATTGACAATCTGTATTTAGAACTTATGTTGAAATGCAAAGGACTGAAAATAGCCAGAATCAGTTTGAAAAAGAACAAAGTTGGAGGACTTATACTTTCAGTTTCAAAAATTACTATAATCATACAGTAATCAAAATAGTGTGGCACTGGAAAAAGATATATAAATCAAAGGAAAACATTTGGGAATCTAGAAGTAATTTCTTCCATTTCTGGTTAATTGATCTTTAACAATGTGGCAAGGCAAATTCAATGGGGAAAAATAGTCTTTTTAATAAACAGTGCTGAAACAATTGAATATTCACATATAAAAAGATGAATTTAGACCCTTACTTCATACCAAACACAAAAATTAACAAAATGGATATTATACCTAAATGAAAAAGCAGGAACTATCATATCTTTAAAAGTATAACATATAGGATATACGAAAGATATCCTCGGGTTAGGCAAAGAGTTCTGAGATACAAGACCCAGAGCATGATGTATAAAAGAAAAAACTGATTAACTGGACATGATCAAATTAAAGATTCTGTGCTATTAAGAAAATGAAAAATTAAGCCACAGACTGAGAGAATTTGCAAATAAAATATTTTATAAACACCTTGTATCCATGATACATAAAAAACACCAGTCAATAATAAGAAAAATAACCCAGTAAAAAAAAATGTTGAATAGACATTATAACAAAAAACATATGAATTAGATAATAAACTCTTCAGACTTTTATAAGCCTGAACACCCTCAAGAACACCCTCAAGAATCTCGTCCTCTTCAAGCTCTTCTTGTATATTTGTTTGCCATATCACTCATTAGCACTTACTATCATGTGTTGTTACCTGTCCTTACATATGCATGCCTTGACTACTAAACTGGTATATAGATTTGGAAATGTTGGAGAAGGCAATGGCACCCCACTCCAGTACTCTTGCCTGGAAACTCCCATGGACAGAGGAGCCTGGTGGGCTGCAGTCCATGGGGTCACTGAGAGTTGGACGTGACTCAGTGACTTCACTTTCACTTTTCACTTTCATTCGTTGGAGAAGGAAATGGCAACCCACTCCAGTGTTCTTGCCTGGAGAATCCCAGGGATGGCTGAGCCTGGTGGACTGCCGTCTATGGGGTCGCACAGAGTCAGACACGACTGAAGCAACTTAGCAGTAGCAGCACTAAATAGTATGTTATAAATCT
Source organism: Neotragus moschatus (assembly GCA_006410615.1). Lineage (NCBI taxonomy): Eukaryota > Metazoa > Chordata > Mammalia > Artiodactyla > Bovidae > Neotragus > Neotragus moschatus. The sequence continues at coordinate 361,777 of SJYA01001182.1, forward strand.
TTGAGGAACCCAGATTGGTTCCTCAAATGTACTGTGGCACATTACGTTGCAGAGAGCAGCTGTTGAATACTGATGATTAGGGAATCAGAAGACTGCAAAAGACCTTTTCTTCCATGGAAGATCAAACAGTTATTTTTTTTCTCTTCCTATCTACAAAGGGGAAGTTTCAGAGCTTCCTTTGCTGTTCTTTTGAGCGTTAAAAACTCTCACTATTGACCGGTATTATACACAGTTGGTCTGGTACTTTTAAGTTTTATTCCAGTTGATGTATGTACCTTTTAAAAAATAGCAGTTTAGTTTGGTCACTCGACCGAGGTTAACAATCAACTTCAAATTCTGTTCTACCATGCTGAACCGCTGAGACTATCTTCATTAAATTCACAGAGCCTGGAGAAATACTAGACAAGAGCTAGATATTCTTTAAGTCCAATATCTTCAAGATAATATGACATCCTAGGAATTCTAGTGGTATGCCTAGGTGTGTGGTCTATCAAATTAATAATTATTTTTTAATCAAACAGTAAAAGACACTGTCTTCCTGAACTGAGTACAAATATAAAATAAATAACTAATCCCTAATTATGCATGACATTATATACCAATTATTTGTGAAGAAGCCTGAGAGTGTTATAAATATAATCTCATTAGTTTTCTCAAATTTTCCATAAGTTTGAGAGGTAGTCACTATTATCTCTATATTTAAGACATTACTATATTAATAAAAACTAGGCTCCTTTACATTTTATAATCACATTTACATTTATCATTCTACTAGCCCTTTCATGCAGAGAAGGCAATGGCACCCCACTCCAGTATTCTTGCCTGGAAAATCCCATGGACGGAGGAGCCTGGTGGGCTACAGTCCATGGGGTCGTGAAAATTCAGACACGACTGAGCGACTTTACTTTCACTTTTCACTTTCATGCATTGGGGAAGTAAATGGCAACTCACTCCAGTGTTCTTGCCTGGAGAATCCCAGGGATGGCGGAGCCTGGTGGGTTGCCGTCTATGGGGTCGCACAGAGTCGCACACGACTGAAGCGACTTAGCAGCAGCAGCAGCAGCTACTAGTAACTAGTGTATCTGTCCATATGAGTTAGCTCCTTCTTCACTTTTATACTAAGCACCCCAGCATTGCTGTTGCATTATGACACAGTGACAATTTTGGGGTTTTAATATTTATATTTGAGTCTTAGTTTAGGCAAATGCTAATTATTATAGCTTAAAAAAAAAAGGCAAAAAATTGAAGAAAACTGATAGCAGGATGTCTTTTGCCAGAAATAGTCTCTGGTCATGCAGTTCCACAGGAACTGCTGATCAAAGAAGAAACTGGGAAGACAGCAGAGGCAGTATGTAAAAAGTTCTGCTACTACATAACTTCTAAGTCCAACTTGTGAGGTTGGACAAGTCATAATTTATTGATTTATATAATAGGAATACTATTTTTATCTATTGTATTCATATTCAATAAGAAATAGTCAATAGGAATATAATATTTTGTATATATAAGCTTATAAAAATGTTTGATTGCAGTATTAGAGGCAAAGGTGTGGTTAAGGTTCAGTTGTGCCACTTATTATACCGTCAGCTTTATGAATCAGTTTTCTTAAATGAAAAGTGAAGCTACTTGTGTCTACCAGCCTAAGTTATCTAATTATGTTTTTATTTAGAGAACTGAGACATTGCTGACAAACAAACTATACTGATGATGATACAAAATTTGAACTATGGAATTATAGGAATTTGTTAATCTCTTGGTATCTGGTAGAATCTGGCTTCCCAGGTGGCACCGGTGGTAAAGAATCCACATACCAATGCAGGAAATGCCAGAAGCACAGGTATGATCCCTCGTCCAACCTGATTGGGAAGATCCCAACAGTAAGCAATGATAACTCACGCGAGTATTCTTTCCTAGAAAATTCCATCGACAGAGGAGCATGGAAGGCTATAGTCCGTGTGGCTGCCAAGAGTCAGACACGACTGAACATGCACACATGCGCACATCTGATGGAATCTCTCACACTCAATCAAAACATTCACTTCCTGTTCTGCCACCATCCTCTCAGTGCCAATCTCGTTATGATCGTTATAGAGAGGGGGTGTCCTATTCCCTTTAAGTCAAGGACAGAAGTCCTAAGAAGTCCACCTATAGTACAAAATCAGCATGGAGGAACAGGAAGGCAACGATAACATGTATACTAGAGGATTTGCTTTGAATTAATTATTCCGCACACTGTCCTGCATCCTTAACAATCCATTAGATGACCACCACGTCTTTCTCTATACTCACATACTTTCGGCATTTGCCACACAAACCAGATATTGAAGCATAATAGACTCAACTGATATTGGGTGAATAATTTTATGGGATTTTGTTAAGTACTGTTCAAATATTGAACACATGCTAGCATTACTATCTATATTAACTTCATCAAAATGTTTAGAACATATTTTCAGGTCATATTGACAATCAAGGTAGAGGGGGCTTTCATTTGTTCTTTAATTTGCTAAAAATTATTTTTAAAGTGCCTATTGTGCTATGCAATTAGTTAATTTTTAAACTCATTGATGAATCAAGCATAGCTCCTGCTCTTATACATTTAATAATCTAGTGGGGTAAAGATAATAAAGAAATTAAAAAGGTACAGGATGTGTCAGATTAAGCTATGCTAATGAGAAACCCCCAAATCTGAATGACTTGACACCAGCAAAGCTTTTTCCCTTGCTCTTGCACTTTTCTCATTGCAATGCTATAGGAAGGGTCTGCACATTTTTGTCACTTAGGGACTTAGGCTGACAGAGGCTTTGTCTTATCATGTGCTCCCTATAATCTCCACAGCAGTGGGAAATGAGTGTGGCAAATCCTATACTCATTCTTAAAATTTCTGTTCGTGAGTGACTCATATCCCTTCCTGCTTATGTTTCCTTTTGCAAAGCAAGTCACATGTACAGACTTAAATTCAAGGAATAAAGAAATACAGCCCTACAATGTGTCCAGATGGAAGGAAGTAAAACATATTCAATGAATAGCTTTACGTTATGATTTCCACAAGATAAAATTTCAAATGAAGAGAGTCTAGAGAGAGAAACTATAGCATTAAGAATAAAAAGAAAAAACCCTTACACATGGGCTGTCTGCATATACTTTTAAGTCTCAAATAGATAAGAACTCAGCCAAGTAATGAACAGAAGAAAAAAATCTTATTAACATGGGTAAAAATTCTGAGGTTGGCAAGAGCTGGGCCATTACAAGGAATAGAAAAAGATTTGGCATAACTGAAGCATGATAGGTAAGGAAGGGACTAGAAAAAGGTGCTGGGATAAGGTCTTTTAGGGCTCATATGCCACAGTTAGGAGTGTGAAGTCAAGGAGAGCTTTAAGGCATGGGGTAACATCATCTGATTTATGACTGCCATGTGGAGTATAATGCTGCAGGTCAAGAGTAGGAACTGCAATGATACAGGGTTATTAAGAGTGGAAGGAGCCAACAGTAATTGAGGCCCACCCACACTAGGTGGCCATACAAAGCTTAACAGGGGATTACCCTGGAACAAAATTGGCTCTGGTGACCAGGGGGAATTGCAACCTGGGTCCCGTAGGACACCTACATAAGGCCATTTCTTCATGAACAGGAGATGCAGCTGGTACACCTAGTACATAGGGAAAACACACACACACGCATGCACGCATGCACATGAAGAGACCTTCCAAATGAAAGAATAAGACAAAACCTCAGAAAAAGAACTAAAGAAACAAAGATAGGCAATTTATCAGATAAAGAGTCCCAAGTAATTGACCTGAAGTTTCTTACTGAACTCCGGAAAAGAATGCCCGAACAGAGTGAGAACGTCAACAAAGAAACAGAAAAATATAAAAAAGCACCAATCAAAAGAAGTTAAGAACATAGTAACTGCAATGACAAATCCACTAGAGGTAATCAACAGGGGACTGGAGGATGCAGAAGACTGAATCAGTGATCTGGAAGACACGGTAGTGGAAATCACCCAATTAGAATAACAAAAAAAAAAAAAAAAATTAAAAAGAAATTAAATGAGGATAGCTTGAGGGATCTCTGGGATAGCATCAAACATATGAATGATGGTATTATAGGAGTTCCATAAGGAGGAGAGAGAAAAGGACAAAAAACTTATTTGAAGAAATAATGGTTGAAAACACCACCTAAGCTGGTGAAGGAAACAGACATCCAAATCCAACAAGCCCAGAGAATCCCAAATGAGATTAACCAAAGAGACCCATAAACCAAAACATACTCAAATTAAAATGTCAAAGATTAAAGACAAAAAATAGAATCTTAAAGCAAGAAGAGAAAAACTATAGGTATACCTTAGAGATATTGCAGGTTCAGTTTCAAACCAGAGCAACAGAGTGACTATCTCAATAAAGTAAATCATACCCAGACAGCAGAATACACGTTCTTTTAAATTGTACTTGGAATATTCTCCAGGATAGGTCATATGCTGGACCACAAAGCAAGTCTCAATTAAGAAGATATAAATCATATCAAGCATCTTTTCTGAACTTAATGGAATAAAATGACAAAATGAAGCATTCATTTATGATAAAATTTCTCAGAATGTGTACAGAAGAAATGTACCTCAACATAATGAAGGTCATATGTGACAAACCCTGTGAAAAACTGAGATATTTTCCTCTAGGGTAAGGAACAAGACAAGGATGCCCACTCTCACCACTTACATTCAACATAGTCTCAGCAATCAGGCAAGAAAAAGAAATAGCATCCAATTTGGAAAGAAGTAAAGCTGTCACTATTTGCTGATAGCATGATACTATATATAGAAAATCCTAAAAATGTCATTAAAAAACTACTGGAATTGAGAAATGGATTCAGTGAAGTTGCAGAGTACAAAATCAATTCATAGAAATATATTGCATTTCTATACACTAATAAATTTCCAGAAAGAGAAATTAAGAAAACAATCCCATTAGTAATTGTATCAAAAAGAACAAAACACTTAGGAATAAATTTAACTAAGGAGGTGATTATTTGTACTCTGAAAAGTATAAGGCACTGATGAAAGAAACTGAATATGATGCTGTTGGACGACAGAAATAAAAGAGTGCCTACTTGACTAACCTTGACACTAAAAAACAAAGCAAGGAGCTCCATATGATCAATGGATCTACTTTTAAAGAGTAACTTTCTCACAGGGTTATGATCATATGGTGATCATATGATCACAGCGGCACTGCACAACACTTATGGGCCATTAAAATAATTATATAGTTACCCTAGAGTATGATGATAGGTGCTTGAAATAGGATGTGCTTTCCTAAGTCAAGATTTATGAATGAATAATTAATCTTGTGGGTATCAGGAACACATTAGTGAAGGTTTTAATCATTGCTTGGGGACTAAGAGAGCATAGAGGCCACCTGGTCCTAATGATCATTTAACATATTTATTAACTGCCATCCTAAAAGAAATCAGTCCTGAATATTCATTGGAAGAATTGATACTGAAGCTGAAACTCCCATACTTTGGCCACCTCATGCAAAGAGCTGACTCATTTGAAAAGACCGTGATGCTGGGAAAGATTGAAGGCAGGAGGAGAGGGGACGACAGAAGATGAGATGGTTGGATGGCATCACCGACTCAATGGACATGAGTTTGAGTAAGCTTCAGGAGTTGGTGATGGACAGGGAGGCCTGGCATGATGCAATCAATGGGGTCGCAAAGAGTTGGACACGACTGAGCGACTGAACTGAACTGATTGACTACCAGGCTGTTGATGACAGAATGATGATTTACTGCACAGGACAGTCCTGGATAGCATCAGTAGAAAGATAGGAGAAACTGTAAGGACTCAAGAGAGTGGCCATTATGCTAACATCCATACATGACACAAATAAATGGAAAATTATACTGTGCTCATGGGTTGGAAAAATTAATATTGTCACAGTTTCCATATTACTCAAAGCAATCTAGAGATTCAATGAAATCTGTATCACAACACAAATGACATTTTTCAAAGAACTAGGACAAACCACCCTAAAATTTGTATAGAACCACAAAAGACCCCAAATGTCAAAGCAATCTTAAAAAAGAGGATGTAAGTATCATACTGCCTGATTTCAAACTACTACAAAGCTATAGCAACCAAAGCCTTATAGGACAGGCACAAAATAGACATATAGTTCTGTGGAACAGAATAGAGAGCCCAGAGACAACTCCATGTTTACACGATCAATTAATTTACAACAAAGGAGCCAAGAATATACAATGGGGAAAAGCTGATCTCTTCAATAAATGGTGCTGGGAAAACTGGACAGCTACATGCAGAAGAATGAAACTGGACTACTTTCTTACAACGTACACAAAACTAAGCTCCAGGTGGGTTGAAGACTGAGATGTAATACCCCAAACCATAAAACTCTTAGAAGAAAACATAGGCAGTATACTCTTTGCCATCAGTCTTAGTAATATTTTTTGGACATATCTCCTCAGACAAGGGCAACAAAAGCAAAAATAAACAAATGGGACTACATCAAACTAAAAATCTTTTGCAGAGTAAAGGAAACCATCAACAAAATGAGAAGGTAACCTACTCAATGGGAGAAGCTTTTTGCAAATAACGTATGTGATAAGGGTTGATATCTAAAATACATAAAGAACTCGCAAAACTCAATATCTCAAAACAATCAGATTAAAAAATCGGGCAGAGGACCTGAATTTTTCCAAGGAAGACATACAGACAGGCAACAGGCACATGAAAAAATGCTCAGCATCAAGAATTATGAGGGAAATGCAAACCAAAACCGCACTGAGCTGCCACTTCATACTCATCAGAATGGTTATCACAGACAACGAACAAGAAGTGTTGGTAAGGTGGTGGGGAAAGGAAACACTTGTGCACTGCGGGTGGGAATATAAATTGGTGCTGCCACTATGGGAAATAGTATGGAGCTTCCTCAGAAAATTAAAATAGAATTACTATACAGATTAGCAATTCCAACTCTGGGTATTAAGAAGCCCCCACTAATTTGAAAAGATAATCACCTCTATGTTCACTGCAGTATTATTCATAATATCTGCAACCTAACGGTTCATCTGGAGAAGGCAATGGCACCCCACTCCAGTACTCTTGCCTGGAAAATCCCATGGAAAGAGGAGCCTGGAAGGCCACAGTCCATGGGGTCGCTGAGGGTTGGACACAACTGAGCGACTTCACTTTCACTTTTCACTTTCATGCATTGGAGAAGGAAATAGCAACCCACTCCAGTGTTCTTGCCTGGAGAATCCCAGGGACATGGAGCCTGGTGGGCTGCCGTCTATGGGGTGGCACAGAGTTGGACATGACTGAAGCGACTTAGCAGCAGCAGTAGCAGCAGCAGCAACGGTCCATCTGGGCTTCTCTGGTGGCTCAGAGGTTAAAGCGTCTGCCTGCAGTGCAGAGACCCAGGTTCAATCCCTGAGTTGGGAAGATCCTCTGGAGAAGGAAATGGCAACCCACTCTAGTATTCTTGCCTGGAGAATCCCATGGATGGAGGAGCCTGATGGGCTACAGTCCACGGGGTCCCAAAGTGTTGGACACAGCTGAGCAACTTCACTTTCACTTAACGATCCATCTGTGAATAAATGGATAAAGAAAATGTGATACAAACACACACACATGCACAAAATGGAATATTACCAGCCATAAAAAAGAATGAAATATTGTCATGAGCAACAACATGGATAGACCTAGAGGGTATTACACTAAGTGAAAAAAGTCAGATAAGGGCAAATATCATACAATTTCATTCACATGTGGAATATAAAAAACAAAAACCCCAAACAGAACAGAAAGAGACTCAGATACGCAAAACAAAGTAGTGGGTTGCCAGAGGGAACAGGGTTGGTGAGTTGGGCATAATAGCTACAGGGAATTAAGAAACACAAACTTCTAGTTATAAAATGAATAAGTAATGGGGATATAATGTACAGTATGGGGAATAGAGCCAGTAATATTTTAATAACTTTGTACTGTGACAGATGACTTACCATGATGCTTAATGTGTAATGTATATAAATTTTAATTCACTATGTTGAGCATGTGAAACTAACATTGTATATAAACTATATCTCAACTTAAAAAAATACTTTCAGTTAAAAAAATAAAAGTGGAAAGAAATCCACCTGTAGTAGAGAAAGAAAAGATAAAATTTCCAGATAATTTTTGATGGTAGAAACAATAGGACATTCAGATTGAGTAGCTATGTGAGTTAAGGAAAATATGACTCAAGAATGACTCCAAAATTTGTCATCTGAGTTATTGTGTGGGAAGCAGTTTCATTCATAAAGTTAAGACAGAGAAAGGAGGTTTTTGTTTTTTCACTTTTTCATTCACTGGTTTGTAAAGGTGGCTGCATGACAGTTTAAGAGTTTGGTTTAAAAGTTAATTTTAAGAAAGCTGAGACATTCAGATGCAGATCAAGCAGGAAGTTGTCTATTCAAGTCTGGAATCCATGAGAGATATCCTGGCTGGTTACATGTATTTGGGAATTGTCAGTATCTATGGGGTCGCACAGAGCTGGACACGACTGAAGTGACTTAGCAGCAGCAGCAGCAGAGGAAACACTAGCAGAAGCATCTGAAAAGACAAAATGTCTTATAGAATCCAAGGGCAGTGTGAGCTTTGCTATGGAAAGGATGATAAGTTATTTCAAGAGCTCTGGGAAAGTCAAATCAGATTAGGACAGAAACAGCAGCACTGGTTTTATTCGTTCATTTATTTGTCCAGTTCAGAACAGTATTTCTAGCTTTGTTTCATTACTTCATTTAATCAAATATTTATTCTATGCCTGCTACTGCTGCAAAGTCACTTCAGTCGTGTCCGACTCTGTGCAACCCCATAGACAGCAGCCCACCAGGCTTCCCCATCCCTGCGATTCTCCAGGCAAGAACACTGGAGTGGGTTGCCATTTCCTTCTCCGATGCATGAAAGTGAAAGTGAAGTCGNGAGCATAGAGGCCACCTGGTCCTAATGATCATTTAACATATTTATTAACTGCCATCCTAAAAGAAATCAGTCCTGAATATTCATTGGAAGAATTGATACTGAAGCTGAAACTCCCATACTTTGGCCACCTCATGCAAAGAGCTGACTCATTTGAAAAGACCGTGATGCTGGGAAAGATTGAAGGCAGGAGGAGAGGGGACGACAGAAGATGAGATGGTTGGATGGCATCACCGACTCAATGGACATGAGTTTGAGTAAGCTTCAGGAGTTGGTGATGGACAGGGAGGCCTGGCATGATGCAATCAATGGGGTCGCAAAGAGTTGGACACGACTGAGCGACTGAACTGAACTGATTGACTACCAGGCTGTTGATGACAGAATGATGATTTACTGCACAGGACAGTCCTGGATAGCATCAGTAGAAAGATAGGAGAAACTGTAAGGACTCAAGAGAGTGGCCATTATGCTAACATCCATACATGACACAAATAAATGGAAAATTATACTGTGCTCATGGGTTGGAAAAATTAATATTGTCACAGTTTCCATATTACTCAAAGCAATCTAGAGATTCAATGAAATCTGTATCACAACACAAATGACATTTTTCAAAGAACTAGGACAAACCACCCTAAAATTTGTATAGAACCACAAAAGACCCCAAATGTCAAAGCAATCTTAAAAAAGAGGATGTAAGTATCATACTGCCTGATTTCAAACTACTACAAAGCTATAGCAACCAAAGCCTTATAGGACAGGCACAAAATAGACATATAGTTCTGTGGAACAGAATAGAGAGCCCAGAGACAACTCCATGTTTACACGATCAATTAATTTACAACAAAGGAGCCAAGAATATACAATGGGGAAAAGCTGATCTCTTCAATAAATGGTGCTGGGAAAACTGGACAGCTACATGCAGAAGAATGAAACTGGACTACTTTCTTACAACGTACACAAAACTAAGCTCCAGGTGGGTTGAAGACTGAGATGTAATACCCCAAACCATAAAACTCTTAGAAGAAAACATAGGCAGTATACTCTTTGCCATCAGTCTTAGTAATATTTTTTGGACATATCTCCTCAGACAAGGGCAACAAAAGCAAAAATAAACAAATGGGACTACATCAAACTAAAAATCTTTTGCAGAGTAAAGGAAACCATCAACAAAATGAGAAGGTAACCTACTCAATGGGAGAAGCTTTTTGCAAATAACGTATGTGATAAGGGTTGATATCTAAAATACATAAAGAACTCGCAAAACTCAATATCTCAAAACAATCAGATTAAAAAATCGGGCAGAGGACCTGAATTTTTCCAAGGAAGACATACAGACAGGCAACAGGCACATGAAAAAATGCTCAGCATCAAGAATTATGAGGGAAATGCAAACCAAAACCGCACTGAGCTGCCACTTCATACTCATCAGAATGGTTATCACAGACAACGAACAAGAAGTGTTGGTAAGGTGGTGGGGAAAGGAAACACTTGTGCACTGCGGGTGGGAATATAAATTGGTGCTGCCACTATGGGAAATAGTATGGAGCTTCCTCAGAAAATTAAAATAGAATTACTATACAGATTAGCAATTCCAACTCTGGGTATTAAGAAGCCCCCACTAATTTGAAAAGATAATCACCTCTATGTTCACTGCAGTATTATTCATAATATCTGCAACCTAACGGTTCATCTGGAGAAGGCAATGGCACCCCACTCCAGTACTCTTGCCTGGAAAATCCCATGGAAAGAGGAGCCTGGAAGGCCACAGTCCATGGGGTCGCTGAGGGTTGGACACAACTGAGCGACTTCACTTTCACTTTTCACTTTCATGCATTGGAGAAGGAAATAGCAACCCACTCCAGTGTTCTTGCCTGGAGAATCCCAGGGACATGGAGCCTGGTGGGCTGCCGTCTATGGGGTGGCACAGAGTTGGACATGACTGAAGCGACTTAGCAGCAGCAGTAGCAGCAGCAGCAACGGTCCATCTGGGCTTCTCTGGTGGCTCAGAGGTTAAAGCGTCTGCCTGCAGTGCAGAGACCCAGGTTCAATCCCTGAGTTGGGAAGATCCTCTGGAGAAGGAAATGGCAACCCACTCTAGTATTCTTGCCTGGAGAATCCCATGGATGGAGGAGCCTGATGGGCTACAGTCCACGGGGTCCCAAAGTGTTGGACACAGCTGAGCAACTTCACTTTCACTTAACGATCCATCTGTGAATAAATGGATAAAGAAAATGTGATACAAACACACACACATGCACAAAATGGAATATTACCAGCCATAAAAAAGAATGAAATATTGTCATGAGCAACAACATGGATAGACCTAGAGGGTATTACACTAAGTGAAAAAAGTCAGATAAGGGCAAATATCATACAATTTCATTCACATGTGGAATATAAAAAACAAAAACCCCAAACAGAACAGAAAGAGACTCAGATACGCAAAACAAAGTAGTGGGTTGCCAGAGGGAACAGGGTTGGTGAGTTGGGCATAATAGCTACAGGGAATTAAGAAACACAAACTTCTAGTTATAAAATGAATAAGTAATGGGGATATAATGTACAGTATGGGGAATAGAGCCAGTAATATTTTAATAACTTTGTACTGTGACAGATGACTTACCATGATGCTTAATGTGTAATGTATATAAATTTTAATTCACTATGTTGAGCATGTGAAACTAACATTGTATATAAACTATATCTCAACTTAAAAAAATACTTTCAGTTAAAAAAATAAAAGTGGAAAGAAATCCACCTGTAGTAGAGAAAGAAAAGATAAAATTTCCAGATAATTTTTGATGGTAGAAACAATAGGACATTCAGATTGAGTAGCTATGTGAGTTAAGGAAAATATGACTCAAGAATGACTCCAAAATTTGTCATCTGAGTTATTGTGTGGGAAGCAGTTTCATTCATAAAGTTAAGACAGAGAAAGGAGGTTTTTGTTTTTTCACTTTTTCATTCACTGGTTTGTAAAGGTGGCTGCATGACAGTTTAAGAGTTTGGTTTAAAAGTTAATTTTAAGAAAGCTGAGACATTCAGATGCAGATCAAGCAGGAAGTTGTCTATTCAAGTCTGGAATCCATGAGAGATATCCTGGCTGGTTACATGTATTTGGGAATTGTCAGTATCTATGGGGTCGCACAGAGCTGGACACGACTGAAGTGACTTAGCAGCAGCAGCAGCAGAGGAAACACTAGCAGAAGCATCTGAAAAGACAAAATGTCTTATAGAATCCAAGGGCAGTGTGAGCTTTGCTATGGAAAGGATGATAAGTTATTTCAAGAGCTCTGGGAAAGTCAAATCAGATTAGGACAGAAACAGCAGCACTGGTTTTATTCGTTCATTTATTTGTCCAGTTCAGAACAGTATTTCTAGCTTTGTTTCATTACTTCATTTAATCAAATATTTATTCTATGCCTGCTACTGCTGCAAAGTCACTTCAGTCGTGTCCGACTCTGTGCAACCCCATAGACAGCAGCCCACCAGGCTTCCCCATCCCTGCGATTCTCCAGGCAAGAACACTGGAGTGGGTTGCCATTTCCTTCTCCGATGCATGAAAGTGAAAGTGAAGTCGTTCAGTCGTGTCCAACTTTCAGCGACCCCATGGACTGCAGCTTACCAGGCTCCTCCACCCATGGGATTTTCCAGGCAAGAGTACTGGATTGGGGTGCCATTGCCTTCTCCATTATTCTATGCCTACTATAGACCCAGAACTATTCTACTTTTTTAGAATCTGATGGCAAGTAAGATAGCCGTGGTTTCTGCCAACAAGAAGCTTACATTCTGCTAGCATAAATGAACAATAAACAGGGGAAATAAATTAGATAATTAACTAGATAGTAAACTAACAAATGCTGTGAAGAAAGGCAAATGTTATAGAGTATTATCAGGCTAACAGATGTAGGTTTAGGGAATAGACAAGGGATATCAAACTGTCTTGTACTGTGATTATAAACAAAGTGTGCTATTTCTTTGAGTTGGATGATACCAAATATAATTTGGTTCAAAACTTCATAAACAATATAAGTAAAGCCAACAGTGGGAAATTCATTCATTAACTGGAAGTGACACTTTTAATGACCTTAACATTGGTGCTAGCTTTGTGAAGAAAAGAAAGCAGAGTGTTAGAAGGCAATTCAAAGCATACATTTCATATCCATAGGATATTCCCACTGTATCACAAGAACTCTGAGGTTTTCCAGATTTATGTTAACCATGTTTTCTGTGTATTTCCAAAGAGAAGCAAATATATATTCTGTGTCATCTACAGTTGTGCTCCATATAATTAAGCTGTGTGACAACTATCTATATGTACGTGTTCCAAGAAGGCAGTCTGCCAGGAAATGCAAGGAAGAAAATTGTCATTTGTTCTATACTCTGACCATAACCCTCCTCCCAAATTGGCTATTTCTGTTCCTGCTCCAGGGAAGACCATTCAGTTCACTGAAGAACCTAGACACCCAGGGAAGGGAGATATGACAGTGAAGTTGCCTGAACTTTCTCTTTGGTGGAGCAAATTTGCAAAACTCCTCCCACTGACCAGTAGATGTGAGCAAGTTTTCCAGGAGTCTCAAGTTATACAAGTGCTTTTCTTGCAGGACAAAACTAGTCTTCTCGGATGCATCTGAAGAACTGCAGAATGTAGGGCTCTGTCCTCAGAGAAGGCAATGGCACCCCACTCCAGTACTCTTGCCTGGAAAATCCCATGGACGGAGGAGCCTGGTGGGCTGCTGTCTATGGTGTCACACAGAGTCGGACGCGATTGAAGCGACTTAGCAGCAACAGCAGCAGCAGGGCTCTATCCTAGACCACTTCCTAAAAGCAACAGGGGTTTGAATTCAAATCTGTAGCAATTAAAATTATTTCCCCAATTTTGTTCGGAACCAGATAATATAAACATCTCTGCCATGTAGTCTCAAGAAATTTCAGGGCTTTAATTTTCTTCATTTACTAGAGAGCACTAACTCATCATAACCTGTACTCCCTTATCACTTCTGATGATTTTTAACTTTCTAGAGCAGATAACTGAAGTTTAAGCCATTTTAGTGTTCATATGATCCGTTAGCATTGCCTATAATGTAAAATACAAACTGTACAGTTACTGCTAAGATATTAAGAAATACCTGTTTCTTACGGGCAAGAATTGAATGTTAGAAGGCACCTGGAGCTTATAAGGGGGGACTTGCTGGGTCAACAGGCTCCAATGAAAGTCTAAATCATTGACTCCTCTTGCCTCTTCTGTAAATATTTTCGTTCATGCCACACCCTCTCAAGTAACCACATTGTCTAGAAGCTGAAATATTTATGTAAAGACTAATTTGAGAATTGATTTTTTTGATCTGTACTTGTTTTATCTCCAACAGACATAGCTTTCACATAGTCTTATCTAGTCGCCTATCTCCCATGAAGCTTGTTTGCTTCAAAATATAATAGATTTTCTTAAGCTTCTGAAAACCAAATTGGTCTTTTTCCTTATTAAATTACCCCAGAAACTCAAGGGAATGTGAACAATGAATTGAAGTCCTAAGTACTAGACATCAATTTTTTTCCCATTTCACCCAAGTCCAAATCTGCAATTCCCTGTGGGGGAAATAGGATAGGAGTGAAATTGGCCATCATGCTTCTTTTTTTCCTCCTCCCATAATAGACAGCTCTCAACCAGTTCCTTTGAATATATGCTGTCATGCTGTCAGCTGTGAGAAAGCCATAGCCTAGAATTATTTCATTCTTATAAAATCTGAGTCACCAAGTGGTGAATACCGTCAGCTCACCACGTACCACTAGAAGAAGAGAGGCTTAGGTGGTTTCGGTGCACAGCACACAGTGTGCGTGCTCAGTTGTGCATGGCCCCATGGACTGTAGCCCATCAGGCTCCTCTCTCCATGGCATTTTCCAGACAAGAATACTGGAGCCAGTTGCCATTTCCTACTCTAGGGGATCTTCCCAACCCAGGGATCAAACCCATGGCTCTTGTGTCTCCTGGATTGGCAGGTGCGTTTTTACCACTAGCACCACCTGAAGGAGAGAAAACCACTACTAAACGACACAGCTTATTTTTATTTGTTTTATAACCCACTGGTGACCTATAGTGTGAACTTCAGGCAGGGGGTGAGAAGGGTACCATACCAAGCAAGGCAGAATGCTTAGGAATACGTCAGAGTCCAACCTAGTCATCTACCTTACGTGGTGGACAACTGTCTCTGAGATGGGAACCAGAGCAACAAGCCAGATGCTTCTCATTAAATCTTCATCCATGTCATCTCAACATTATCTGTTTGTATTGATAAATAGTCCACAGGGCAGTGATGGTAACATTATGAACAATTTGATCAGTATTTGCATTAGCAGCAGCAGCAGCAACCTCATGTAAGGCACGGGGGATGAACATGGAGAGGATCCCGCTCCTAAACAATTCTTTGCATTGCCTAACTTTGTCTCAGTCTCACTTCTCAGGTGTGAAATTCCACCACATCAAGATTCACTTCGGTTAACAAGACCATTTTGAAAGGTAAATAACTAACAAAATTAGTTTAACAATTAAGTCCTTTATGGAGAGTGCACAATTGCCTTAAATTACTTCCCTCCTAAACGCCAGTTGAGATATCCCCAGAGTAATAAGCACTTTGATAGCAGAGACTTAGAAAGCAGAAGAGCCATTTTGGAATATGAGGAGATGGGCTTAGGTAAAGACATGCTTAGGTTGAACTTAAAAACTGAGATTTAGATCAGCCAGAGGCGTGATGAAATAGAGACAGGAGTAAAGAAAAAAATAAAAAAAGGAGGAGGAGGAGGCCCTAAAAACAAAGGATAAATGTTAATACTTCAAAAATTTGTCCTGAACTTGACATACTCCCGGTTTTCAGTGTAATATTGACTCTTGACTATTCAGATATTAGACACAACATATTTCCCTCGTGGCTCAGACGGTAAAGAATCTGTCTGCAATGCAGAAGACCTGGGTTTGATTCCTGGGTCAGGAAGATCTTCTGGAGAACAGAATGACTACCCCTCCAGTATTTCTGTCTGGGGAATTTCGTGGACAGAGGAGCCTGATGGGCTATAGTCCATGGAGTCACAAAGAGTCAGACATGACTGAGCAAGCAATGAACACCAAATAGTAACTGTTAAAATCAGCCTTCATCTCCTCAGACACCATAGAAACAGATACATCACCTCAAAACTCATTGTTATGTGATTTTAAAAATCTCCATATAAATTTATATTCTAAATTTTGATAACAGTTAAGAGGAATAAGGGCTTCCTAGGTGGCACGAGTGGTAAAGAACCTATCTGCCAATGCAGGAGACTTACAAGATGAGGATTGAATCCCTGGGTTGGGAAGATTCCTGGAGGAGAGCATGGCAACCCACTCCAGTGTTCCTGGAAAATCTCGTGGACAGAGGAGTCTGGCAGACTACAGTCCATAGGGTCACACAGAGTTGGACATGACTAAAATGACTTAGTAGGCAGGCAGGCAAGAGGAATAAAAAGTTTGATGTTTTACAGTAGCCTGACTGATTTAAATGAAAAGGAAGTCAAAAAGCCTATCAGTTTATGCAGCTGGATTGTCAGATGTGGGAGTCACATATGAGGCATTGTCTTAATTCTCCATCTTGGGCATACATTTCTCAGACTATCATGCTAGTCATTCAAGGCCAGAAATTAACATATTTTCACTTAAACACAAACTATCTTTCCTTGAATATTCTTGAGNTCCACAGGGCAGTGATGGTAACATTATGAACAATTTGATCAGTATTTGCATTAGCAGCAGCAGCAGCAACCTCATGTAAGGCACGGGGGATGAACATGGAGAGGATCCCGCTCCTAAACAATTCTTTGCATTGCCTAACTTTGTCTCAGTCTCACTTCTCAGGTGTGAAATTCCACCACATCAAGATTCACTTCGGTTAACAAGACCATTTTGAAAGGTAAATAACTAACAAAATTAGTTTAACAATTAAGTCCTTTATGGAGAGTGCACAATTGCCTTAAATTACTTCCCTCCTAAACGCCAGTTGAGATATCCCCAGAGTAATAAGCACTTTGATAGCAGAGACTTAGAAAGCAGAAGAGCCATTTTGGAATATGAGGAGATGGGCTTAGGTAAAGACATGCTTAGGTTGAACTTAAAAACTGAGATTTAGATCAGCCAGAGGCGTGATGAAATAGAGACAGGAGTAAAGAAAAAAATAAAAAAAGGAGGAGGAGGAGGCCCTAAAAACAAAGGATAAATGTTAATACTTCAAAAATTTGTCCTGAACTTGACATACTCCCGGTTTTCAGTGTAATATTGACTCTTGACTATTCAGATATTAGACACAACATATTTCCCTCGTGGCTCAGACGGTAAAGAATCTGTCTGCAATGCAGAAGACCTGGGTTTGATTCCTGGGTCAGGAAGATCTTCTGGAGAACAGAATGACTACCCCTCCAGTATTTCTGTCTGGGGAATTTCGTGGACAGAGGAGCCTGATGGGCTATAGTCCATGGAGTCACAAAGAGTCAGACATGACTGAGCAAGCAATGAACACCAAATAGTAACTGTTAAAATCAGCCTTCATCTCCTCAGACACCATAGAAACAGATACATCACCTCAAAACTCATTGTTATGTGATTTTAAAAATCTCCATATAAATTTATATTCTAAATTTTGATAACAGTTAAGAGGAATAAGGGCTTCCTAGGTGGCACGAGTGGTAAAGAACCTATCTGCCAATGCAGGAGACTTACAAGATGAGGATTGAATCCCTGGGTTGGGAAGATTCCTGGAGGAGAGCATGGCAACCCACTCCAGTGTTCCTGGAAAATCTCGTGGACAGAGGAGTCTGGCAGACTACAGTCCATAGGGTCACACAGAGTTGGACATGACTAAAATGACTTAGTAGGCAGGCAGGCAAGAGGAATAAAAAGTTTGATGTTTTACAGTAGCCTGACTGATTTAAATGAAAAGGAAGTCAAAAAGCCTATCAGTTTATGCAGCTGGATTGTCAGATGTGGGAGTCACATATGAGGCATTGTCTTAATTCTCCATCTTGGGCATACATTTCTCAGACTATCATGCTAGTCATTCAAGGCCAGAAATTAACATATTTTCACTTAAACACAAACTATCTTTCCTTGAATATTCTTGAGGCTGAAAGGCCTCCAGAGAAGTTATAAACCGAGCACAGGGGAGGCTTAAGAAAACCATTTTTTTTTTTTACCAGACTCAAGTCTAATAAAGGCATTTTTAACTCTAATTACTTATTCTGCAGCTCAAACACATTTTGCCAAGAGATAATTTATAGTTGTGGACATGAAATAGATGATCTGTGAACTGCCTTTGGCGAGAGTCAGTTTGAGAACCACAGACCTCGCTTGGAGAGGGCAGCGCTAGGACTCCGTGGGCTGAGAGAGGCCCCCAGGGACTTATGTTCTCATGCCAGCTCTGCCCCCATAGCCTTGTCACACTGCCCTGGGCAGTGTGTTACCCTGTTGCAGCTGTACTTTCCTCCAGAGTTTGTGAGTTAATCAGCAGCCCTCTGGAGGAAAAACTAATTTAAATAGTGTGTAAACAAAAGGTCTTGTAGAGCACAGTTAATAATAAATAGCCAAAGCTTGAAGCCCTTGATTACACCAGTAAATCGGTTAGCCCTTTATCCTGCTCCCTCAGCAGCCATCATTTGGCAGTTTTTACAAAACGCTCACATCTGCTGTCAGAACAAGACTTCCCAGCCCTGTACAGTTGTAAAATCCAAGGATTTAAAAATTACCCCCTGAGTCCTTCTCCCAAGTCCATCAGAGAGATAAATCTGGAATTAGCAACTTTGTTTAGTGCCTACTGACAGTGGTCACTTTGTAGCTTCCTTGAACAATAGACCCAGAGCCAACAAGAGCCATACCCAGGGGTTGACTGGGAATCCCAACCAACCAACACCAAATGAGATCCTAAAACAGTTCCAAAGGACAGGACTGAAGCAACTTAGCATGAATGCATAGCCTTTTTCTTGAAAGTGAAAAGTCAAAGTGTTAGTTGCTCAGTCGTGTCTGACTCTTTGCGACCCCGTGGACTGTAGCTTGCCAAGTTCCTCTGTCCTGTGATTTCCCAGGCAAGAATACTGGAGTGGGTAGCCATTCTCTTCTCCAGAGGATCTTCCCAACCCAAGGATTGAACCCAGGTCTCCCGTATTTCTGGCAGATTCTTTACTGTCTAAGCTACCAGCCTTTATCATATCTACCCATTAATAGCCCACTTGACCTACATTCTCATCTGTGCCGGTCATTCCATCTGCCTTCACAGGTCCCCAACAGTGGTGTTAGGACAATTGCTATATCTGCTTTCGCTGGGTTTTCAATGTGTATCACTGAGAAAGGAGCACAATGAGTAAAAACCACAATAGCTGTTAGTGCCCACCTTGTTTATCCCACTGAAATCCAGAGCCTAGATTTTGGCCATCAGTCAAGTGTGCTCATTTCAAATACCATCTATGTTAATACCAGAGGTGATTGTTGTAGTAGTTGTTGGTTGTTTTGGTTTGTGTTGTTGTCTGTAACTAAGACTTCATGAAAATGATGAAGGAATTTTTAAAAAACATTATGTATGCGGGATGAACACTATATGCAACTTATTGCCTAGCTAACTCAAGCATCATTGTTCAATCCTGGGTTAATCCTCATCTCAATTCCCAAGAAGGGCACTACTAAAGAATGTGCTAGCCATCAGACAATTGCACTCATCTCCCATGCTAGTGAGGTCATGCTTAAAATCTTGCATGCTAGGCTTCAGCATTATGTGAACCAAGAACTTCCAGATGTCCACACTGGGTTCAGAAAAGGAAGAGGAACCAGAGATCAAATGGCCAACATTCAGTGGATCATAGACAAAGCAAGGGAATTCCAGAAAAACACCTTTCTCTGTTTCATCGACTACACTAAAGCCTCTGACTGTGTGGATCATGACAAACTGTGGAAAGCTCTTAAAGAGATGGGAATGCCAGACCATCTTATCTGTCTCCTGAGAAACCTGTATGTGGGTCAAGAAGCAACCCTGTATGGAACAACTGATCGGTTCAAGTTTCAGAAAGGAGTTCGACAGGCTGTCTGTTCATACCAGCTCTGCCCTGACAGCCTTGCCACATGGCCGTGGGCAGTGTGTTACCCTGTTGTAGCTGTAATCAAGACAGGTGGAAGAAACATCAACAACCTCAGATATGCAGATGATACCACTCCAATGGCAGAAAGCAAAGAGGAATTAAAGAGATTCTTAATGAGGGTAAAGGAGGAGAGTAAAAGAGCTGACTTTAAATATTAAAAAACTAAGACCATGGCATCCAATCCCATTACTTCATGGCAAATAGAAGGGGAAAATGTGGAAGTAGTGACAGATTTCCTCTTCTTGGGCTCAAAAATCACTGTGGATGGTGACTGCAGCCTTGAAATCAGAAGATGATTGCTTCATGGCTAGAAAACCATGATAAGCCTAGACAATGTGTTGAAAAGCAGAGACATCACTCTTCCGATAAAGGTCCATATAGTCAGGGTTTTGGTCTTCCCAGTGGTTATGTATGGTTCTGACCTGGACCATACAGAAGGCAGAATGACAAAGAAGTGATGCCTTCAAACTGTAGTGCTGGAGAAGACTCCTGAAAGTCCCTTGGACAGCAAGGAGATATAACCAGTCAATCTTAAGGGAAATCAACCCTGAATACTCATTGGAAGGACTGATGCTGAAACTGAAGCTCCAATATTTTGGTCATCTAATGTGAATAGCTGACTCATTGGAAAAGTCCCTGATGCTGGAAAAGATTGAGAGCAGAAGGAGAAGAGGGCATCAGAGGAAGAGAGGGCTGGANTGCGATTCATGGGGTCGCAAAGAGTCGGACACGACTGAGCGACTGAACTGAACTGAACTGAAGGGAGAGAGAGAGCTGGTGTGCTACGTGCAGTCCATGGGGTTGCAAAAAGTTGGATATGACTGGGCAACTGAACAACAGCAACTTGAGCACAAGGCTTCCCTGGTGGCTCAGATGGTAAAGAATCTGCCTGCTATGCAGGAGACCTGGGCTTGATCTCTGGGTTGGGCATATCCCCTGGAAAAGAGAACCACTACCCATTCCAGTACTCTTGCATGTGCTGTGTGTGCTTAGTTGCTCAGTTGTGTCTGACTCTGTGCCACCCCATGACTTAGCCCTTCAGGCTCCTCTGTCCACGGGATTCTCCAGACAAGAATACTGGAGTGGGTTGCCACTTCCTTCTCCAGGGGATCTTCCAGACCCAAGGATCAAACCCATGTCTCTTACGTATCCCGCATTGCAGGTGGATTCTCTACCTGCTGAGCCATTCTGGGTTTCCCATAGACTGTATTACACACAAAATTAATTTTGAGATATGTTCACAGCACCTCACATAGAGCAATCTACTCTTTGCTCAGCACAGAGCAATATCCACACTATCTAACATCATTTGTAAATTTTCTGTGAACTTTAGACTTGGGTGTATTAGACTATTGGTCAAGAATGATTAGACTATTGGTCTAGGTTGTGTTAAGACCTCTGAACTAGAATGTTTAGCCTTTGACTTTTCAGTTCCTGCCCAAATTTGTTTTTTCTTTGAGGTACTTAAGCAAAGGACTTTCCTCCCCACATCTGTCTCTGGCTTCAGGTCAAAACCACCCACATCACAGCTGCCTACCATTGTAAGCGCATACTGCCCTCAGCTCTAAGCAATTCTAGCATCCCTCATGCCTGCCCCTGGAGACTTGATTCATCATTCTTGCTTCAGGTGAAAATTGCTCAAGTTATAACTTCTTCACATTCCTCAAGCTTAACTTAGCTCCAGCCTTAAGGATCTCTTGCCTCTCCCCTCCCTCTAGTTTGTATGAAATTCATGAAAAATGTCTTAAATGTCCTATTTCTTGTTTCTAACATTTGCCTGAACTAGAAAGGAAAATAGTCCATCCAGTGCCCAGGAAGATAGCACAAAGGGGAACATTTACAAACATGGGGTGAGCATAGTCTTGAGAACCAAGCAAGCCTAGTTGATGCTTTTGGTCCATTTATAAACCCATTTGTAAATCATGATTTCTTTGGAAGGAATGATGCTAAAGCTGAAGCTCCAGTACTTTGGCCACCTCATGAGAAGAGTTGACTCATTGGAAAAGACTCTGATGCTGGGAGGGATTGGGGACAGGAGGAGAAGGGGACGACAGAGGGTGAGACAGCTGGATGGAATCACTGACTCAATGGGCGTGAGTCTGAGTGAACTCTGGGAGTTGGTGATGGACAGGGAGGCCTGGAGTGCTGCGATTCATGGGGTTGCAAGGGGTCAGACACGACTGAGCGACTGAACTGAACTGAAACCATGATCTTAAGACTTCAGGTATTTGCATTATATCACTTATTCTGGTTGTTTCTATCACCAAGCAGTATGCTCATTATAGGCTGCCTTCCTACATAGATTTTTGACAGTAAGTATATCAGCTGACAAAAGCATACCAATTTTTTTGAAAACTAAATTTCTCATTATAAATGTGTGCATTAATCTGGTTTGTCCATCACTCTTGTATGAGTCTGGTTAGTGTAACTCATCTAGAAGAGATCACTCCTGAAAAATATAAACATTCAAGTTGATGGACATGATATCTTAGATTTTTAAGGACTCATAAAGGTTATAGTAATGAAGGTTGATAGCTCAGTTAAGCTATATTCCTGGGAGTTGTCATAGTTTCAACTTTAATTACCACAAAATCACACCCATATTTTTCTATAATTTGTTTGGCATTTGTGAATGAAATTGTCTAAGAGTTAATCCATTTTTAATTCTTTGTCTATGTCTAGTATTGATATCCTTAAAGTTAAGTCCTGAATCATTTTACTTTGCCAGTAGTTTGATAAATTTGCAAAAGTCTTAGTTTCTTCACAAAGTATAATACTTCCCCCCAATTTTAAGCCAAGAACTCTTCTGAGGAGCCCGTTAACATTATTATTGAGAAATCAATGCAATGTTTCCTCTAACAAGTATATTTTTAATTATCTTTTTTTTCTTAAATCTTCTGTCTTTCCTGATGATTACTTAAAAGGTATCTTTCTTCAAGGCATCACCAAACTTAATGATCAATTGACCTACCTCAGGAAGCATCCATACATTAGGCTTTTCTTTCTTAACTGTAAATTTTTCACTGATCCTACTTCATTTATTTACTTCTTTCTGCATGGAGTCTCTTGCTAACTTTTAGTCCATCCACATTCTATCTAGCCCTTTGCTTTCTTTGAGGAATGGTCAACACTGGGGATTGTTGTGCTTGTGTATTTCATGTTTGACTATTCCAGCCTTGGTTTTATTTTTAAATACTTCCTTTCCCTTCTTCCTCCTTGTCTCATCACACTAGTTTATGTAGAGGCAGATAAAAGGTCTGAATTACAAACTTATGTTTAGAGAGAAATAATTATACATATTGCACTATGCTGGAATCTTTTTCTGTGGAAATATCTACCACCTCCACATATCAGCATCCCCTCGCTCTGCCCTCCAGCCAAACACATACACAATGAAAGGTGATAAGTATTAGAGGAGTAGCCCAAACGTTGTCCCACCCACATTCAGCCTTTAAGAAGACTAATCTTTTTTTTTTTTAAACCTCATTTATATAAACTATATTGAAGTTCTCTCAAGTTGTCCCTCAGTAAACTTCTAATGCATTCTCCATACTGCAACCAGATTGATCTTTGCTAAGACACAATGTTGGCCTTGCGATATGATGATGATTGAAATCGTTTCTGACTACACTATCTGTACGAAGTGAAACTCTGAGACAAGACAGCCTAGTCCACATCTGGTTTTCCTTTCTCTGGGCCCCTTCTTTTCCCTGGAACTTCCCCCAGAGCCTGCTTGCTTCATATATTCAATCTGAAACAAGCTGCTAGTGTTTGAGGACAGTTTCCCTTTCTCCTATTTCACCCTGCAAGCTTAGTACTTTTCACAGTATATTTTGTGTGGTTTCTTCTTTCCAAGACGTTCCTAAATCTTTAGCCATAGTAGTCCTTGCTTCATGCCCCCAACTTACTTTCATTTATAGAGACTTATCAGGACCCTGATAACTCTGTTATGTTCATTTCCTTATAATACAGTCTCTCTTTAGAAGTCACTATTTAAGCCCCTTGTCGGCTCCATGCACCTGTGCTTAGTCACTCAGCTGTGTCCACCTCTTTGTAACACAGTGACTGTAGCCTGCCAGACCCCTCTGTCCATGGGATTTTCTAGGCAAGAAAACTGGAGCGGGTTGCCATTTCCTTCTTCAAGGGACCTTCCCGACCTGGGATCAAACCCATGTCTCCTGTGCCATCTGCATTGCAGACAGATTCTTTACCCACTGACCCGTCGGGGAAGCCCTGTAGGTTCCATAGATGCATGCAAACCACATTTAACCCAGAATGCATGATAGCATATCATTGGATATAGATATTTTGCTTCAGGAAATTATATTTGATAATATTGCTCTATAAGGCAACAATCATTCCATCAATCCACAAGCATCAATCCAGGATTTGTTTTTGAACAATGTATAATTTTCCCATTCTTTAACAATCTCTGTGGTCAAAAACACTCAGTAGTTAGGTAATTAGCAGGGATTGTGATGTGGTCAAAAAGCAAAGAGCTTCCAGGTGGTACAAGTGACATAACCCAATAATCAGCCTTGTGTTCTCACCAGTGGAGCAGGGTATTGCAGCATAGTCAATACACTAATAGGTCTCACACATGCACACATCTGTGTGTGCACACGCGCACACACCCACACTCTCTAGGTGTGGTGTGAAGATGTTGATAAGCTGAAAAAGTTTAAAGGGTTTAGGGTGTATAGTTATCAAAATTGGATGCCTAAATTTAGCAAATACTATCTCAACTAGCAAAGTGATATTTGCCTGGTAAACTCCAAGTTAAAAAAATTTTCTAACAGTCTGAACTTTTGAGAGTCTAGGTATAAAGAGGATGAAGAAAAAATTGTTTTTCCTAATTTGTTTCAAGTATTCAGAAGTCATGGAGACTTTGCCCCAATTTAGCTTGAGTGTATCCTTTTAAAACCTGTTCTTATTTCCCTTGAAATTAATGGAATACTATGATCTTGAGGGGAAAGACAATGTCGTTTCCACTTTTGTCTTCCACAGGATTAGTAGTTTTCTTATATATTATATCACATGTGATATATATTTATAGACTAAATATAGAAAACATCTCATTACCACTCTCTGTGCCATAAAGATGAGAAGTGGCGTAGACACATAGGCACACATACATATGTAACACAGATATACACTCTGATAAAAATTCAATTGGAAAAAAAACCTCCAAAAAAGGATAAAATGAGCTAAACCAGAACACATTTTCTTCTTTACTATTCCAAATGCCTTTTTAAATATCAGAGTTCTTTGGGTATTAGTCTAGTTTATTCCATATAGATCATATTCCTTAGGGGTTTGTTTATTATTAAAGTTTTCTTTATATTCATGGTATTTTATCCCAAAGTAGGATTTTGTCAGAATATTCTATCTTTTCTTCTTTTCTTACTCAAGATTATCTGAGGCTCAAATTAATAATTTGACTGCCAAAATTATGTTCCTAACTATTTAAATTATTTGAAGACCTTCAGTGCAAATTAATTGAGTAAATAAAATGAGTTATTACCATATAATAAAGGTAATTTTTGTCAACCCCCAAATGCAAATATGTCTGACCACTAGAAATATACCTGTGAAAGAATTCCCTGATCTAATTAAGTGTGTGTAAATAAATTTTATCATAAAAAGGGGTCAGTTGTAAAGACAGGGGAAATTCTCTAGGCGTTTCAAAGAAAGAACTGAATATAGAGAGTCAGCGCTTACAGAACTGATAGAAAGGTTCGCAAGGGGAAAAGACTGCTAGGTTTTAGGAAATTAGGATGGTTAAGGAAATTGCCAGGTGGTGCTAGTGGTAAAGAATCTACCTGCCAGTCCAGGAGACATAAGAGACATGGATTTGATCCCTGGGTCAGGAAGATCCCTGGAGGAGGGCATGGCAACCTACTTCTGTATTCTTGCCTGGAGAATCACATGGACAGAGAAGCCTGGAGGGCTATAGTCCCTGGGGCCACAGAGCTGGACACAACTGAAGTGACTGACCACACACACAGGGAAACTGCCAGCAATGAACTCAGCTGACTGTCCCACTGAAACAGAGATCTGTCACATGCCCACTGTTGACCGCTAACAAAAGTGACCCCTTTCCTCACTTCCAAGCATCATGCAAATGTCTCTTTAGCAGAAACTAACCTAGAATCCTATTAACCAGGGCTCATTACTATTAATAACCAAATGGGCCCAAAACAAACACATAACATGTCCTCTGAGCAAAGTCTGAAAAATGTTATTTAATAAAAATAGCATCTTTTGTCTTTTTTTAAATGTACAG
Source organism: Neotragus moschatus (assembly GCA_006410615.1). Lineage (NCBI taxonomy): Eukaryota > Metazoa > Chordata > Mammalia > Artiodactyla > Bovidae > Neotragus > Neotragus moschatus. The sequence goes on from SJYA01001182.1 coordinate 388,185, forward strand.
ATATGGTGGCCACTTTTTTAATGGATGCAAATTCTTTGACATCTCTCCCATTGAGACGTATGTTTATGTTTTCTCCCTCCCCTAGAATTTTGGAATCCTTATGATTGCTCTGAAGATAAAGTACAGAAGTGAATTCATGAGACTTGTGGGCAAGGAGGTAGTGGGTAGTGAGAGGTGGGGTAGGGTGGGCTCTAAGACCAGAGAACTTCTGCTTGACTCTCTGGGGATGCTTGGTCCCAACAATATCTGTCTCAGAACCCAGCCACAATGCTGAGGGGGCTGTGGAGACAGTCCCAGCTGAGCCCAGCTTTGAGTCATCCCAGCCCAGACATCAGATATGTGAGGAACAAAGCTTCCAGATATTTGTCCCTACTGTTCCACTCACTCCTAGCAATGTGGAGCTTGCTATATCATAGTACACAGACAAACCATCCCCCTTCCATGTCTTGTCTGAATTTCTGATCCACCAAATTTGTAAGTGTTACAAAAGAGTGGTTTTACATCACTGAGTTTGGAATAGTTTATTACTCAGCAATAGTTATACTTGAGCAACTCTTGAAAACATGAGCAGGAAGAAAAAAATAATGAAGTGAATGGAGACTTAGAGACTGTGGAATTCATCTTGAGTATGCAAATTTGAAAGTTGCCACAGTAGACTAACAGGTAGGGTTTATGCACAGAGCTATGCAATTAGGTGTACAATCATCTGTTATAAATCTGTAGTATTTGTCTTCTTCCATTTTATTTCGTCTCCAGTTATATATGGTCTTAAATCTGGGCCCTGAAATCTCAGCGGGAATAGCTTTGGTAGGTCTGGGTCTTTAGCCATTCCCATATCATCACCCAAATTACACAGCTGTAGTGCAATTTGGGTCTTTATTAACAAGTTACAATTTTCAAAGATACTGCACAATCTTACCACATTAATTAACTCTCATCCACATGCTCCCAGAGGAAAAGAAGGAACAAAAATTCCAATTACCGAATCCATTTGCTAAGAAAACCAAGTTCCCGGTAAGTGGAGCTTATCATATTTTTCTAAACCTTTCCCTTGAGTTTGGCAGTTCAGTTATACAACGTTCGTGTGGCTAAGCTTCTCATCTCCTCCTCTCACTTCTGATTCAGATGTTCTCTTTGATTTTTATCTCTTTGTTCCTTTTGCTGTGCTATTAAGAGTGATGGTTGTTATAAGCTTCTATGTGACATTGTATGTTATCAAGCACCTGAGGGATTCGATCTATTCATTTTTCCATTCTGTACTCATTACTACCTGTTTTTCTACATGTTTGAGTGCTCAGTGTGTATAAAACTGTAGCTTGGTCCTATGGCAGGTGAAAGAAGTACCGAAAACACAGTTCCTTGCTGCAAGGTACTTACTTTCTGATGGAGATTGTTTGTTGTTTTAGTCGCTGTCATGTCCAACTCTTTTGTGACCTCATGGGCTATAGCTTTCCAGGCTCCTTTGTCCATGGGATTACCCAGGCAAGAATACTGGAGTGGGTTGCCATTCCTTTCCCCAGGGGATCTTCTGGAACCTGTGTCTCCTACATTTGCAGGTGGATTCTTTATCCCTGAACCACCAGAGAAGCCTTCTGATGGAGATGCATATAGAATATACAAATTGCATGAAAAATGTTTACACAAGAAGCACAAGTTAAGGAAAACAAATCTGCTGTTATTACAACCAGGTTGAGCTTCAGAACACAGTGGGAATTCTGGCTTGAATGACTGGCCCAAGAAGGGTTGAGCTTGAGTTCCCTACTACTTTCTTTCCACATAACTGAGCAACTAACGCATGCCAAGTAGTATCATAGCTAGTCTGCATTTTTATTTACTTGACTCAGTGATATTGGCCCATTATCTAAAAGATTGAGCCAAGACAACAAATCTAAGGTTTGTTCAAGGCAAGGGAGGACAGTTGGCTTAAAGGCAACGAACTGTGGCGTGGCAATGGTGGTTACAGGTGATCAATCCATTCAAAGCAGCGTCCTGGCCAGGTCTTCCATATCCTGGCCACCTACTCTGTAATCAAACTGTGCTAAACTTGGAGATGAAGGCTGGCTAAGCCATAAGTCTCTGCCTACAAAGAGTATAGGTATGACAGGAGAAGGATATGTAAGATTCAGTGGAGGCACAAAGAACAGAAAAATCTAATACCTGTGGGAAAGTGACTAAGTAAAGCAGGGATACAGGATATCCAATGACCCAAGCAACTGGATTATAGTTTAGAATACAGCTACATCTCCCCAAATAAATTAGCCAATCTGAAAAGTAAACAAATATGGATATAAACAGCCACATGGATGAATATCAAAAACATTATGTTTAATAAAATTAGGAAGACATAAATGAGTCTTATGTTCTATGACTCCATTAGAAGAAGTTCAAGAGAAGTCAAAACTAATCTATGATGAAGGAAATCATAACAGTAATTGCTTCTGCAGAGTATTGACTGGAAAGAAGCACAAAGGAATTTTCTAGGGTGATGAAATATTCTATATCTTGTTTGAGTATTGCTTACAAGACAGGCTACATTTGTCAAAACTCACTAAATTGTGGACTCAAGATTGTCTCAGTCTTTTAGTCTGCTTTACGCTGCGCTTCTCAGCCTCTCATCCCTGGACACTTATATATCATCAAATTCCTTGAGGGTAAGGACAATGTGAATATTTGGTTCATTTCAATGCATTTTCCTGCTCTCTAGTAGATGGGACCCTCAAGTCCCAAAGGACATGAAAGCTCAGCAACACCTGTAAACAATTCATTTCATATATTATCATTTTTATTCTACTGTTTTTGTCTTATTGAGGGACAAACTAGTCCATTCCATCCAGAAGTAAAGGTCTAAAGTAGATTTTAAGAAACAGTGTTGTGCCAACTGAGCAACCATATAGAAAAAAGATAAAACTGAATCTGTTCTTTATGCTGTATACCTATATGAATATCAAATGGATCAAAATAAGAAACCACATACAGAATAGGAAAAACAAGAATGCATTCCTTTATAAGCCAAAGGTAGGTAAAATTTTCCTTTGATTCAAAATCTAGAAGCAACAGAGGAACACCTTGATAAACGTAACTGTATCAAAATTAAAAAGTAAAAACTCTGCATTATGAGATGCTATATACCGAGGGAAAAGTAGATAAGCTCTCTCTCCATGAAGTTAATGTCGCCCTACACTAGGTAAATGTTCCTAAGACCTGCGGGGCTTTCTGTGACACACGTGGCAAGCACCAACCCCACAAAGGGGCACCATACAAGGAAAAAGACAAGGATTTTCTGTATGACCAGCGAGGGAGGCTTTATGACACAAAGCCAAATGGTTGCGGCAGGCAGACGGAGCCAGTTTTCCAGAATAAGGCTAAAACTATGGAGAAGACTGTGCTCAAGTCTGAATGTGTTGAGCCCAGCTGCAGATCTAAGAGAGATGTAAACATCTTGAAATGGGAGGAGCTAAGACATTAGAAGGTCAACGATCCAGTTCTAAGCTTCATCTCTTGTTTTAATATAAAGATAATAAAAGTTAGAGGTTATGTTCAGTTTTTTAAAAAAAGGGTTAACGATAAAACTGAGAAAAACGTTTGAAACGTAGCGCTTTGATATCCTTATTAAAGCACTCCTGATAATTAAGAAAATGATCATGCTCAATACAAAAATTGACAAGAGGTACAAGATAGAAAGAAAAATTAAAATGCATCTGTGTGTGTGTGTGAAAATAATGCTAACTTCTCACCCTTAACTAGGGAAATAGAGATTTTAAACTATGTTTTGGACACTGAGTACTAATATTATTTTTTCTGTTTTTAAACCATTATAGTTGCATTGGATAAATTAAGTAACTGTTTTAATATTGGTGAAAATAAGGATTTTCAGTTTGATAGAGAAAAGTCCTAGAAAAAAAAAAAAAACTCTACACCTTAAAATTGAATTAGAAATTAAAAATTAATTTCTTTTGTTTTAAAACCATGTTCAGTTTACTAAAAAGATCTAGAAACAGTGACAAGTCAGGATCAATGAGCAACCCCAGAAACCAGGCTGTGATCTCTAATTCCCATTCCTCACAGAAAGGAAAGATTAAGTTCTTTGGGAAGGGATTGAAACCAAGTCCACCATAGTTCATACTCTGTTGATCGAGTGTATGAGTCGCAATTTTTCTATACAGAGTAATAAGAGCAAACAAATATATAAGAAATGTTACAATTAGAAACTTGTAATTTTGCAAGGTCTAGTGAAAAATCATTTTCAAACAACTGTCATAAATGCACACTATTGAGAGAGAAGCTGAAGTGCCCAATAATCATTTAGCATTACCAAACATTAGGAAGCTAAATATTTTACTTACTTCTAGACGTGAATTTCTGGAGAAGGCAATGGCGCCCCATTCCAGTACTCTTGCCTGGAAAATCCCATGGAAAGAGGAGCCTGGTAGGCTACAGTCCACGGGGTCGCTGAGAGTTGGACATGACTCAATGAATTCCCTTTCCCTTTTCACTTTCCTGCATTGGAGAAGGAAATGGCAACCCACTCCAGTGTTCTTGCCTGGAGAATCCCAGGGATGGGGGAACCTGGTGGGCTGCCGTCTACGGGGTCACACAGAGTTGGACACGACTGAAGTGACTTAGCAGCAGCAGTAGAGGTGAACTTCAGGTACATAGTACCAATTTATGAGGTTTAGGGAAGAAATACAATGTGATCCAATCATGCCTTCATGTTTACATTTATCCTGCAATAATGTGGAACATGAAGGAGCAAATAAAATTGTGCCACTTCAAAGGAAATCCAGTTGTACAAGGGAACTGGTCCAATTTTTTCAACAAGTCAATGACATGTGAGAGAAAAAGGGAAAGAAAGTTCTAGAGAAATATTTAAGAAGCTGCTTAAGGACAATGACAGTCATATGCACTGAGTAGACTGTTCTGGTGTTTTTTGAGAAAAATTGACTAAAAACATTTTTTATATCACTGAAAAAGTTTTAACATGGTCTAGACTGAGCGACTTCGCTTTCCCTTTTCACTTTACTGCATTGGAGAAGGAAATGGCAACCCACTCCAGTGTTCTTGCCTGGAGAATCCCAGGGACGGGGGAGCCTGGTGGGCTGCTGTCTATGGGGTCGCAGAGAGTCGGACATGACTGAAGCGACTTAGCAGCAGCTGCAGCAGACCTAAGTTATTAGTGAATTACTTTTTTGGTATTATAATAATAGTATTATGGTTATATGAGAAAATACCTGTTTTAAAAATATATAAAGAACTGGATTAAAATGACATGATATTTATTGTCAGTGTTAAATGCTATATGTATTTCATTACACCAATTGTATACATTTTTAGATGTTTTACATTATGCATTAATGACCAATGTAAGTACAATATAAGTTTTTATAACATTTATTTATACCACCTCAATTCCTAGCTAATCTTGAGTTGGGGGTAATTCCTATTTCTGAATAATTCACAGAAAGCAGGAAACAGATTTATAACTAACTCTTGTTAGACTGTGAGGCATTATCAACTTTTACACATATTCCCATTAAATAATTCATCTCTAGTGATTCTTTCATCCATGAGTCACTGCATAATAGAAAAACCTTTCTCAAACTAAGAAAAGGACAGTGGAGTACACTGTCTTTAAACCAAAAAAAAAAAAAATGGACAGTTTTCAATTGATGGAATCAGAATTCAGGATAAATGGAGTAGTCTCCAAGGAGGTGGGTCAAATGTGATTCTCTGCAGATGGCTGCGCAGGATGACACTTCATAAAACATTATTTCTCAGCTAAGCTGCACAGCATCTCTGGTGCTTCAAGCATATTGTTTATCTCATCAAGAGGAGCAGGTTCTAAAGGTAAGAACTGAACAAGTGCCATTGAGCAGGAAATGGAGCAGATGGTCCATCTAGGATGGTCTGCCTCTATTTGATGAGAGGCTGATCCGATCCCAAGCAGACCAGTTGCCAATTAAAAGAGGTCTTGGCTGAGGGAATCTGTACTTTCCTTTGACAGATAATCGGCTTTTCCATTTGCTGACTCTGTCCACTATCCTGTTCCATCACTGCCCTTTCCAGGAATAAAAGAAGCCCCTTATGACCAGTTATGTGAAATATTTCATTGATACTGACTAGTGAATGCCTGGATTTTACCCAAACTTCTTACCCCAGTTTTAGGCTGCATTTTGTTTGCACACCCCTTCTAGCTTAAACGCTAAGGAAGAAATATGCCTATGCTTTGTAAAAGAACTCTGAAGACATGGGTTAAACATGAGATTTGTTTGGACTTCCTCCTGCCACAAAAATGGGCTTTGTTAACTGTCCTTTTTAAACACATTTTAGGATTGTAACATTTTAGATAAATAGAATGTATTTAAGTTTTCACGTAAATAGCTGTATAAAGATACTTCGATTAGCAGGCGTTATTTTAACTTTCAAGGCTTAGGATCCTGAGTTCTAGTGTTATTTAACGAAAACAATATCAGTCTGAAGACCATCAAGATCAAAAGCCTAGTACCAAGAAGCAGAAGTCTACCTTGAAGGAGGAGAAGGGAGTTTTCTGTTTATAAGAGGATTCTTCGACCAGGTCAGTCAGGTCATGATAGTAGACAGCCTGAGTAACACGGAGCCAGGTATGAGCTACACGGCAAAGTAATAGGCCCAACACTTGCCACACCTGATGAAAACCTGAAGGAAACCGTAAACTGGAAGAGGGTTTCGATACAAAAGAGTAGGGAACAAACACGGTATGCATGCATATTTACATCATCTCCGGAAAGAACTTGGCCCTTTGCTCCTTTTAAACTCTGGTAAGTCTTTTTCTCCGTTAAAGTTTGGGCATTTTCTGGCCATACCCCAAGTCTGTTAGATAATAAACCCTCTGGAAGCAGCTCCTTATCTGTTTATTCACCACTCTTTCTCTAAGGGCTACCATTGAGCTTGATTTCGAGGGGTGCTTGCTAAAGGCCTTCAATAAAGAAACATGTAGTCCAATGCAGAAACTGAGTAATTAACCTCTCTCAAATGATAAGTGAATGTTGATTCACATTCTGGGCATAACTAAGCCGGAACACTTTCATTTTTGTTTCTGTCTTACATTCTAAAGAAACAGGACGACTTCTCTCTAGAATTGAGAACATTAAGTCTGGGTTTAATTCTTACTATAACTCAGGCATTGAAACCATTTCAACTTATAGTTAAGTGCTTGAATGGTTACAAATTTCAAGGGAATCAAAAGTTTTCTCTTATAAAGGAACTTAAAATATTCTGATCCTGCATATAAATTTTTTGGCCTCTCTTGACTTATTAAGAATTGGGTCTTTAACTTTTTTTCCCTGTATTTCATAACAGACTTCAAAATGATCTCCCTGCCTCCAGGCTTGCTTCCTTGCTCTTCATCTTCCACACGCCTCCAGCATAACCTTGATAAAACTCAGATTTGATCAGGTCACTAACTCTTATGTTCCAAAATCCCTTCATGGTTCATAATTCATGCCTTAGCATGGCAGCAAATGCCCTTCGTCTTCTTCTATTTTCAGCCCCATCTAGGTCAGCCTTTTTACCCACAGATCACATCCATGTGCCATGTTCCTGCCATACCACGTGTTTCACCAACCTTGAACTCTTTCATAAACCTTTCCTCTTGCTCTTTCTTCTGTCTTACATGCTTCTTTCCTCATTTTAATCCTGACAGTATCCAACTACTCTGTCAAAATCTAGTTTAAATGTCACCTTCTCTGTGAAGCTTTCCTTGACTCATCCAGACAGAATTAATCACACTTTCTGTGTTCCCATACCTTAATGTAGGGTGAACAGATGGAAGCAGAAGTTTGGAAGCCAGAAAGATCTTGTTTCCAATCCTGGCTCCTCTGCTCACTGTGACCTTGGACAAAATACTTAAGGACTCTATTTCTCATCTATAAACTGGATATTATCATATCAACATGTCAGAGTTTCTGTAAAGATTAACTGTGATCATGGATACAAAATGCTTACAGGATACAGGTCTTGGCTACATAGTCAAAACTCAAAGGAAGTTACTTATGTTGCTTTCATCAGTGTATTAGTATTTCCTCCTTCATCACAATCTGATTGGTAGTATAGATAACTGCATGCCTGCCTAATCATTGATATAATGATTTCCTAAGCTTGGCTGGGAAAATATAACACTATATCACAATCGTTAATTCATGTGTGTTACCAGTATAAATATAGGCTGTTATATATTGTCCTCTTTATAATTTTCACCTAATAATCCCCCCAAAAGGAGCATGACAGAGATTAACTCTTTTCGCCTCCTTTTCACTGCAAAGTATGAAATCAACATGACTTTATAAAAGTTTTAGAAAATAATATATAAATCCACCTCTAACCTATATTTCTAACAACATAGCTGATGCAGGTTACATGGGCTGAAATGTATGGAAACTCCTCAATGATTCAGCTCACTCAGTTCCATTGCTACTTAAGGATGTGCTATGCCCAGTTCAGGGCTTTCCAGGTGGCACTGTTAGAGAATCTACCTTCCAGTGCAGGATACACAGGTTTGATCCACAGGTCAGGAAGGTCCCTTGGAGGAGAAAATGATGACCTACTCCAGTATTCTTGCCTGGGAAATCCCAAGAACAGAAGAGCCTAACAGGCTACAGTCCATGGGGTCCCAAAGAGTTGGACACACGTTCATGTCATGCCCAATTCATTGGGAAAGCAGTGTAGAACAGAACACAAAAGGCATTCTTTCTAATTCACTTAAAGTAAACAGTGACATGTGCTCTGTGGAACTAACAATAGTCCCATCAGATTCACCTGAGATGTCTAAATGGGACATGTTTGTGTGATGCAGTTGTGTAAGTCTCAGCAGGTAACATCTGTGCCTCTAGTCTCCAGAAGTACTCCTACTCTAACCTCAGTGTAATCTTCCCAGTTGTGTCACTACCCTGACAAAACTCTTCTGTGATTTCATATTTCTGACCTGCGGCAGCATACAATCCAAACTTTCAGCATAGCACAAAAAGTCTTGGAGAAGTGTAATCACACCTATTTTTCTAGCTTTGCCTCCCTTACTTGGTTTTAGTTCCTATATTCCAGCCATAGGAAAATTGTCTCCTTGAACTTTCAGTTTCAACTCCAAGAGAGCAAAGAGTTTAGAAGTTATCAATCCCATCCTCCTAACAACTAAAACCTAGAAAAACTGAAAATTATTTTACTTGGGACCAACGAGAACTAATGTTGCCATTGCTATATTAAAACTGGAGAAATAGACTCATCCAGAGACACACAATATATTTTATCTGAAGCAGAAACCCACTGGAGCCATAAAATGGTAGTAATACTTGAAAGGTATTTTGAGGGATTGCTGGAGGCTGAGAGTGGATTAGCCAGAGAGTGACAAACTCCTGAAGGCTGTGGTCTTGTGGGGTGGAGGATACCCTTTCATTGGTTTTACTACTGAGAAACTCACCAGATTCTCGTGGTGAAGATCTAAGAAAGATCTTCTCATGGCTCTGGTAGTGGGAGGTAAAGAGTAATTATTGTGAAATATGGACAGAAATTTATCCATTATAAATATCAACACCACAAGTGAAAAGGTTTCTAGAACATTTTTCCTGCTAGGGAAGTGCATGCCACCCACTCCAGTCACTTCCAGTCTTCTGGTCTCATCTAAGAATATAAAAACATAGAGAACAGGTGTCCAGGCCTCAAAAAACATATTGAGAATTCTGCAACCCAGAAGAAGAGAGAAGGTGGGGTTGCTGGAGGAAAGCTACATCAATGGAAAAACACTTGTGAAAGTCAGAGAACCAAGATGCAGGGTGTGCAGAACAGATTTGATGGAAAGATTATAGAATGCTCCTTTCCTCCATAAAATGCAACTATACCAATAGGGCTCTGGTATAATAACAGTGGATTGTAGATGAATGAGCAGCAAGACATGAACTCTGCAAGGAGGAGTACTGAGGGAAGCTCAAATCAAATAGGAAGACAAAAACTCAGACATCACAGGAATTTGAAGACTTCAGTACATAAAGCTAGAACAAATACTAAAAACACAATCAAACTCCTAAGCATCTTACATAAATTCTCAGACCAAATACTTATATACCTCCATTCCTATTACCTATTTAATGTTTTAACATAAAAACACCCGACTTTCAACAGAAGCAAAATAACTATGAGATATTTGAGAGGAAAAAATAGTATGAAGAGGTAAAGAAATCATCAGAAGCAGAACTAGAAATAGCGTGGATTTGGGGACTATCAGAAAGGGAATTTAAAATAACTGTGATTCAAATGTTAGGGACTTTAATGACAACACGCAAGAACATATGGGTAATGTAAGCAAGAACATACATAATCCAAAAAAGAATTAAAAGGAAATTCTAGTAATCACAAAAAGCATAACAGAAATGAAGATGGTATTTAATGGACTTATCAATAAACTTGGCATAGCTGAAGAACAAGTTAGCAATTTTGTAGTTAGGTCAAAAGACATTATGAGCTGAAATCCAGAGAGAACAAAGAATTAAAAAAAAGCAGAATGGAACATGTAGAAACTGTGGGACAATTTCAAAAAGTGTATTGAACACATACTTGAAGCATTAGAATGAGAAGAAAGAGAATGGAGAACTTTCCAAGTACTTTCAAAATTCATGACAGATACTAGGCCACAGCTTCAGGAAGCTCAACTAAGTAAAATAATTACAAACCACCTCCTTCCATACATCACCCCCCACCCAAGGTATATCATATTAAAATTACAGAAGACCAAAGACCTCAGATATGCAGAAGACACCACCCTTATGGCAGAAAGTGAAGAGGAACTAAAAAGCCTCTTGATGAAAGTGAAAGAGGAGAGTGAAAAAGTTGGCTTAAAGCTCAACATTCAGAAAACGAAGATCATGGCACCTGGTCCCATCACTTCTTGGCAAATAGATGGGGAAACAGTGGAAAGAGTGTCAGGCTTTATTTTTTGGGGCTCCAAAATCACTGCAGATGGTGACTGCAGCCATGAAATTAAAAGACGCTTACTCCTTGGAAAAAAAAGTTATGACCAACCTAGATAGCATATTGAAAAGCAAAGACATTACTTTGCNTGGCAAATAGATGGGGAAACAGTGGAAAGAGTGTCAGGCTTTATTTTTTGGGGCTCCAAAATCACTGCAGATGGTGACTGCAGCCATGAAATTAAAAGACGCTTACTCCTTGGAAAAAAAAGTTATGACCAACCTAGATAGCATATTGAAAAGCAAAGACATTACTTTGCCAACAAAGGTCCGTTTAGTCAAGGCTATGGTTTTTCCAGTGGTCATGTATGGATGTGAGATTTGGACTGTGAAGAAGGCTGAACGCCGAAGAATTGATGGTTTTGAACTGTGGTGTTGGAGAAGACTCCTGAGAGTCCCTTGGACTGCAAGGAGATCCAACCAGTCCATTCTAAAGGAGATCAGCCCTGGGATTTCTTTGGAGGGAATGATACTGAAGCTGAAACTCCAGTACTTTGGCCACCTCATGCGAAGAGTTGACTCATTGGAAAAGACTCTGATGCTGGGAGGGATTGGGGGCAGGAGGAGAAGGGGACGACAGAGGATGAGATGGCTAGATGACATCACTGACTCAATGGATGTGAGTTTGAATGAACTCCCGGAGTTGGTGATGGACAGGGAGGCCTGGTGTGCTGCGATTCATGGGGTCACAAAGAATGAGACACGACTGAGTGACTGAACTGAACTGAAAGACAGTAAGAAAATCTTAAAAGATACCGGGGCGGGGGTGAGGGGGTGGAATAATTACTTACTAATAGAGGACCAAGTATAAGAATGACAGTGGACTTCTCATCAGAAATCATATATTAAGGAAGAGACTAGCATGATATATTCAAAGTGTTGAAAGAGAAAACCACCAACCTAGAGTTCTGTATTAAGGGAAATCATTCTTTTCAAAGGAAGAATACATAATTTACCAGACAAGCAAAAGTTGAGGGAATTTATCATCAACAGACTTGACCTGAAATTAAAAAAAAAGATTTTCATGCAGAAAGTAGATGATACAGGTCAGAAACTTGGATCTCCCTAAGAAAAGAGAGAGAGAGAGAAAAAAATTTTTGATTTGCTTATTCTTAATTGATTTAATATATAACTGTTTTAAGTTATAATAGTAAAAATTTATTGGATGACTGTAGCATGTGGCTAAGTGAAATAAATGAAAACAGTATTGCAAAAGATAAAACGGAGAAACTGGCAATACTCTGTTATAAAATACCTGTTTGTGAATATAAAGTACTATTTATAAGGGAATATAGTATTATTTGAAAGTGGAGTTAGATTGTTAAAAATATGTATGTAAATTGTAGGTGAATAAACAGTTTGAAAAGATGTATAATTGTAATGCTGAGGAGTTACTAAACATTTTATGATTTTACTTTAAAATGAGAGAAAGTAAAGGAGAGAAAAACAAAGTGAAAAAAAGGAGGGAAAACAAAGTGAAAATAGGCAGCAGATACAAAAACTGTAGATATTAATGCAATTATATCAATAATTACTTTAAATGTGAATGGTCTAAATATACCTATTAAAAATATGCTTTGTCATACTGGATAAATAACACAAGACCTAACCACATACTGTCTATTAGAAAGCCACATTAAATATAGAGAGACACATAAGTTAAAAGTAAAGAGATTGAGAAAAATATACCAGGATAACACTAATCCAAAAAAGCCAAAGTAGATACACTAATTTCTAACAAATATACATTCAGAAAAAGGAAGATTGTCTGGGATAAAGAGAGTATGACATAATGACAAAATGATCATTCTCTAAGAAGACACAACGACCCTAAATAGGCATGTACCTAACAAGAAACCAATAAGATATATGAGGCAAATATCAACAGAATTGAAAGGAAAATAGATAAATTCACTGCTAAAGATTTCAACACACTTCTGTCACTAACAGATCAATATTGGCAGAATATGAGTAAGGATATAGCTGACCTTAACATTCAGTTCAGTTCAGTTGCTCAGTTGTGGCCGACTCTTTGTGACCCCATGAATTGCAGCACTCCTGGCCTCCCTGTCCATCACCAACTCAAACTCAAACTCATGTCTGTCAAGTCGGTGATGCCATCCAGCCATCTCATCCTCGGTTGTCCCCTTCTCCTCCTGCCCCCAATCCCTCCCAGCATCAGTCTTTTCCTATGAGTCAACTCTTCGCATGAGGTGGCCAAAGTACTGGAGTTTCNAGTAGTAGATATAATGGTCATCTGAGTTAAATTCACCCATTCCAGCCCATTTTAGTTCACTGATTCCTATAATGTCGACGTTCGCTCTTGCCATCTCCTGTTTGGCCATTTCCAATTTGCCTTGATTCACGGACCTGATATTTCAGGTTCCTATGCAATATTGCTCTTTACAGCATCAGACCTTGTTTCTATCACCAGTCGTATCCACAACTTTGCATTGTTTTTGCTTTAGCTCCATCCCTTCATTCTTTTGGAGTTATTTCTCCACTGATCTCCAGTACCATATTGGGCAGCTATTCAGCTGGGGAGTTCATCTTTCAGTGTCCTTTCTTTTTGCCTTTTCATACTATTCATGGGGTTTTTGAGGCAAGACTACTGAAGTGGTTTGCCATTCCCTTCTCCAGTGGACCACATTCTGTCAGACCTCTCCACCATGACCCTCCTATCTTGGGTGGCCCCACACGGCATGGCTTAGTTTCATTGAGTTAGACAAAGCTGTGATCTGTGTGATCATATTGGCTAGTTTTCTGTGAGTATGGTTTCAGTGTGTCTGCCATCTGATACCCTCTCACAACACCTACCATCTTACTTGGGTTTCTCTTACGTTGGGCATGGGGTATCTCTTCACAGCTGCTCCATCAAAGCGCAGCCGGTGCTCCTTACCTTGGACGAGGGGTATCTCCTCATGGCCACCCCTCCTGACCTTGGACGTGGAGTAGCTTTTCTCTGCCCTCCTGCTCCTGCACAGCCGCTGCTCCTTGGATCCATCCATAGTGAAAAGCATTTGACAAAATTTAACATCCAATCAAATGCTTCCCTAGTGGCTCAGATGGTAAAGAATCTGACTTGCAATGCAAGAGACCCGAGTTTGATCCCTCGGTTGGGAAGATCCCCTAGAGAAGGGAATGGCAACCCACTCCAGTATTCTTGCTTGGAGAATTCCAAGGACAGAGGAACCTGGCAGTCCACAGACTATGGGGTCTCAAAGTGTCCGACAAGCCTGAGTGACTAACACTTTCAACATCCAATCATGTTTTTACTTTTTTTAAAGTCAGAAAACTAGGACTTAAAAAATTAGCTCCCCCCACCCCCAGAAAAGTAATAGAAGAAAACTTTCTCAACTTGACAGAGAGCAACTACAAAAACCTATACTCTGTGTCATACTTAATGATGGGAGGATAGAGGCTCCCTCCCTAGGATCAGGAACAAGACACTGATGTTCTTCCTCACCATCCTGTTCAGTATCTTAATGGAAGTTCTAGCTAATGCAGTATGACAAGAAAACATGTGAACGTTATACAGGTTGGAAAGGAACAAGTGAAATTGCTATTTGATATGACTGTCTAGGTAGGAATTTCTGAAGAATCTACAAGAGGAGAATACGAGAATGAGCCATGTTGTGTGGATTCGAGTTTGGGACTTTAATAGGAATTCATGCTTAGCTCACTATTGATCAGATAATTCCATACAAAAATATCTTAAATCTCCACTGATTAATTTATACATATATTTGTTTCTTTCTCTGTCAGCTGAGAAAGCCTAGCAGCAATGATGTCACAGTAGCAACAAGCATAACTAGCACCCAGATCTTGATTTCTAATACCATTATCCAATAAAATGAGGCACAGATTCCTGGATGATGCTAGGATACAAAATAACAAGATGAGCCTGGAGTGCTGAGTAGTATCAGAAAGAAAATATGAGGAAAAAACACAAGGAGAGTAAGCCAAAGAGTTACAGGAGCCAACTGAAGGAACTCCTAATGGCAAAGCTGGAACAATTTAAACAACAAGCAAAGGAGTATTGTTTGGGGTTGGCCAAAAAGTTCATTTGAGTTTTTCTTACAGAAAAACCCTAGTGAACTTTTTGGTATACCCAATTTATAGCCTAAAGTATAAGATAAATTTCCATGGATTCATATGGATATATAATTTGTACATGGTAAAGGACCTGCCTGCCAATCCAGGAGACATAACAGATGTGGGTTCTATCTCTGTGTTGGGAAGATCTCCTGGAGGAGAGCATGGCAACCCGCTCCAGTATTCTTGCCTGGAAATCCTCATGGACAGAGGAGCCTGGCAGGCTACAGTCCATTGGGTTGCCAAGAGTCAGACATGACTGAAGTGACTTAGCGTGTGTTCACATATATATAATCGATTGAATAAATGAGGATAACAGACAATTATCCATGCAAAATAATTTCAAGTTATTTATGTAGCTACTTCACCCTCAAGGAAGTAGTACATAATTCTTCACTCTTTTAGTAGGGCTGTGCATAGTGAGTTTCTTCTTAGAAGTATAGTATCAAAAGGGAGAAAAGGAAAAAATAACATAATGGAGAAACGTGACATTATCTAAAGCTAGGTGATCAATATTAATGTAAAAAATGACAAACGTTGATAATTCAGTCAAAGAAAACGGACAAATCTCAAATGAGGAATATTCTACAAATTGCCTAACTAATACTCCTCAAAACTTGTAAGATCATCAAAAACAAGGAAACACTCACACAGTTAAAAGGAGCCCAAACAGATATGGATGTAGTACCCTGGCTTGGATTCTAGAACAGAAAAAAGATGCTAGCTAAAAACCATGGAAATCAGAATAAAGCACTGGCTTTATTTCATTAATTCTGAAAATTTTATCATTTGTTCAGTCACTCAGTCATGTCCGACTCTGTGTTACCCCTTGGACTGCAGCATGCCAGGGTTCCCTGTCCTTCACCATCTCCTGGAGCTTATTCAGACTCATGTCCATTGAGTCAGTGATGCCATCCAAGCATTTCATCCTCTGTCATCCCCTTATCATACTAAGATATTAATAAGAAAATATGGGTACAGGGTATACATGAGAAGTCTGTGTTATTTTCACAAGTTTTCTGTAAATCTAAAATAAAAATCTTATTTTAAAATATTTAAAAATATCTTTATTGTAACATACCATATTCTTCTCATCTCTCCTTCTCATGATGTTTTCTTGGTCAGACATGAGCCTGCTTCTCCTTTTGACAAAAATCTAAGACGTTGTATCTTCTATAAAGTAATCTCCAACCTCTCCAGATGGTGTTCAGTGTTTCTGCTCTTGACGCCACGACACGTATCTCATTACAGTGTAACCATGTGCTTGTCCTTTCCCACACAGGCTGGGCTGTCTGTGGTCTCCACCATGTCTTACTGTTCTAACACTATGCTAGCAAAGTGTGAACACAATGGAGGTTAATGTATGTTGCCTAAATGAAAGATTGTGTCAGTAATGCTTTTGAATTTTTAAAGCAAGTTCACATACATTATTTTGTATGTTCATCTCAGCCTATGTGTTGACAGGCCACTATTTTTTGCCATTTCAAATGACTAAATTGAGACTCAGAGATGGAAGTCTTATCCTAGTTATTCAAAGTGCTAGAAAAGGCATTCATCTCAGTTCTTAGGACTCTACATTGACTTTCTCCTCCCATGTAGAGATAAACTGAGGCTCGTTAGTTAGGTTTAAAACCTGATTCTGTCCACTTCTATCTCTCTGATCTTGGGCAAATCATGAAATCTAGGTGAACTTCAAAACCTTAATATATTTTTAGTGGAAGCAAATAATAGTATTTACCTTAGAATTTTGTGAAGATTAGTGATACATTGCTTGTAAAAAGTAACTCATTTGTTTAGAGCTCAGTAAACTGCAACCATTTCTACTACTAGTAATATCAGTGAAAAAATAAAACTACTTTAGCATCAACCAATCAGCTTCATCAAACTACACACACACACAAAAGTAAGGCCCATTTTATTTGCTCTATTTGGGCCAACGCATAAGCTCTTACTGTTTTACTTGCCCTCTCCTTTAAAATACAAGTTCAATGGCAAAGCACCAGTGTTCTCTTTGAGACGGCCATTTGGACTGCATGACCTCTAAGTTCTTTTCTGTACATATATTCTTCCATATTATTTATTTCCTTTGCAATCCCTCGAGTAATGCAGCATACAATATCAGAGGCTCAATAAAGGATGACTGACTGAGGATTTCAAACTCCCAACACAATCACTTTCATGTTGCCAACTTTGATTCGGTTTGTGATTTATGGGCATATGGAGTGTTTTGGATCCCAGAATTTCCTCTTTTGAGTCATGATTTGCAAATGGATATAATGACCCATAAACTGATATCAGCATCAAAACAGAGTCATCCAACTTGAGTAATAAATGGCCTTTGGAGGGAAAAGATACCAGTCCATTAGGAAAGGCACAAACAACAAGCTAGGGAGTGTGAACAATAGCCTTCAAAAAGTCAGGGTTTCTCAGTTCATTCCACACATTCTGTCCATTCTAAGACATTGTGCGTGATGAGTGCCTAATGCAGTTGGACTCTCATTCTCCTTTGGCAAGGCAGGCCTGCAACAATAGACTAAACCTCGGCCCTGCCAACCCCAAACAGACATGCTGGTCTGCCTCATTCCAGATTTGTGGCTTGTCTCCACAAAGTAATAGTGATTCTCTTGTCTGTACCAATTGCAGGCTGCAGATGGGTAGCCTAACACTGTAATGTCAGACTAAATTCTCCACAGATGAACTGGAAAATTTCCTTACTCATTCAGAAATCTGCCAGCCAGCTGTCAGGTCTCCAGGACTCACTCACTTGCCCAGATCACCAGTGAACAGACGGTGTTCACCACAATGATTAGTCTGTGTTTTCAGTTTAAACCCTTTTCTCCTATCTAATGATTTAATCCATTCTTCTTTCTTCAAAGACTCTGAAAAATGATCAGTGGAAATTTCTTAACCAAATGGATTCTTCAAGAAGGCCACTGAGAAAAGTGCCAAACCTGCCTTGGAGCAGGGGATAAAGAGTGCACCTCTATGGGCTATGCATTGGCCATGACCTCACTCCATGCCCAATCGTTCTTCCAAGGTGTCCAGTGAAGGACTCCCTTTTGTGCCAATAGAGATGGGGAACTGGGAAGCAGATGCCAGCGCACTAGGTGATTGACTGTCACCATCAATAAAGGACACAACATAATTTCAGGCAACTTTAAAAGCCAAGACAACATTTAAATAGAACAGGAAATAAGTGGCAACTGGGCTACAAAGAAGAATCTATTTCATTTTGCATTTAGAAAATATGAGAACATCACTCCATCTAAAGAAATATGTTTTTTGCCTTCATATATTTGAATTAATAAATAGAACATAGAGATCATCTGTCTGTGGGCTTTAAGTGGGGGTTGTTAGTTTTGTTTTGTTGAAGTTTGTTCTTCCTTTAGCATTAACTCTGGGTACAATTAGCTTTTAAACATCTAAGAATGCCCTTTCACAGTGTCTTTCTCTATAGAGTGGGGATTTTGAAAAATCCAAAATTCTTTCTGGATACATTTCTCTCAGGGGTCTCCTTGTTAGTCACGCAGTCTCTGCATTTTCTGCATGAAAAATGGAGTTTCTTTACTCCATTATTCTCTTTCACTTCAGCATGTTCGTGGGAAAACCTAGAATTACTTATTCAAACACTTTTTTAGGGTATTTGATTCAAAGGATGTGTAAAAACAGAACAAAGCATAAGGCATAGAGTGTGAGGTGAAAATGCTGATTTTCACCTGATTTTGATTTGCTTGGTCTAGAGAGTTGAGTAATTATACACTTAAGCAATTATGTGGTAAATAAGACCCAAAGAGTTTGTGGGTGGATTCTGATGATATCTTTCCTAATTTTACAATTCCATTTTGTCTACTTCAGCATTTAGATTTTCCTTCTTTCTCCCTCTGCACCATCACCCTCCCCTCAACCTGTCCAAACTAGCCTAGTTTTCACTTTCTGTATCTTCTAGCAGTGCGTACTTTTCCCAAACACTATGTAAGAAGGATATACTGGTTTACGCTTCTCTACAAAAGTGCTTTGCTCAGAAAATACTCACTGATAAAACTCATACCTAAGGGGACCATTGTCACATGACCAAATCCAAAAAATTGCTTTCAAAGCTTTGTTTTTTAAGCTAGTATCCATGACGACATCTTTTCAGGGAATCCACAAAGGCTTTGAGGACTAGAAATTCTCATGTCTGTTTTTCAAAATGATTTTTAAAATTAGTACAAACATAACCTGGACTATTTGGAAGGCTAGATTTTAAACTTTCCATTTGATCTGTGACCAAATTTGCAATTGTCTTTTCAATTGTACTCTTACAAGTAATCCCCCCAAAAAAGCTGTCATATAAACACTAAATGTTCTGCTGCTGCTGCTGTTAAGTTGCTTCAGTCATGTCCGACTCTGTGTGATCCCAGAGACGGCAGCCCACCAGGCTCCTCTGTCCCTGGAATTCTCCAGCAAGAATACTGGAGTGGGTTGCCATTTCCTTCTCCAATGCATGCATGCATGCAGCTAAGTCACTTCAGCTGTGCCAGACTCTGTGCGATCCTATGGACAGCAGCCCACCAGGCTCCTCTGTCCACGGGATTCTCCAGGCAAGAATACTGGAGTGGGTTGCCATTTCCTTCTCCCTAAATGTTCTAGATGTGCCAAAAATAGGGGTATGGACATTCAAAGACTACTGATTAAATTCTTCATTATTCTGGAGGGCTTCTCATGTTCAAAGTCACCCTCATCCTAAAATTCTGAGCTTTGAAATCAATAAAGTTATATTCTTTTTGATCACTAATAGGAGTAAGTATTGCCTTTCACATCTACATTTAGAGTTTTATCAAAGAAATTATTCTCCTATCTAGTTTCAAGAAAAATTAAATTAACCTACAGCTTGGGAAACTATGATAATCAATCATAAATGCTATCTAGAGAACAATGGCACTCTTTTAATGGAAAAAAGTTAATTATCTAAACATTTGCAGAATATTAAGATGTGAGGATAACATACCAAATTTATTGAAATGTAGCTGAGCCTTGAAATATTTAAGCTCTCTCAAAAGCATAGAAAACATTCAGGTTTTGGAGCTTGATCAAGATGGGAGAGCAAGAGGACATGGAACTCACCTCCCTTGACGAACACATCAAAAATACATATCTATATGGAACAGTTCTTACTGAAAGCTATCAGAAAACTGGCAAAAGGGCTTCTGTACAATGAAGGCTGTAAAAAAGATGTACACATAATTAGGGAGGAAGTGGAGAAAAGCAATTGGAGTCAGGGCCTGTGTCCCTGAAAGGGGACTTAGGAAAAGGGAGAATACAGATATGGACCTCCACCCAGGGAAGTGAGTAGTAAGAGGCACCCAAGATTGGGTACCCCAGTCCTGATGTCCTAAGATGAGCCCATTGGGCTGGTTGGATGACTTCTGGGGTTAACCAGAGGACCAGGCAGAGCCTGGAATCCACCCATAAGGAGCATGTGCAACGAAGAGAGAGGTGTGTTCTTGCTGCAATACCCCTATTAGACAAAATAGATTTGAAAACAAAGCCTGTAATGAAAATCAAAGAAGAGCATTATATAATGATAAAGGGATCAATACGAGAAGATGATACTATATTTGTTAACATATATACACTCAATATGAAAATGAAAGTGAACTGAAAGTTGCTCAGTCATGTTTGACTCTTTGCAACCCCATGGACTATACAGTTCATGGAATTCTTCAGGCCAGAATACTGGAGTTGGTAGCCATTTCCGTCTCCCAGGGATCCTCCCAACCCAAGGATCGAATCCAGGTCTCTCACATTGCAGGCGAATTCATCACCAACTGAGCCACCAGGGAAGCCAAATATAGGAGCACCTAAAAATAAAGAAGGGGGCATAGCAACTGACTCCAGTACTCTTGCCTGGATAATCCCATATAGAGGAGTCTGGCAGGCTATAGTCCAAAGGGTCACAAAGAGTTGGACATGACTGAAGCAATTTAGCATGCATAGCATAAATATATACAGCAAATAATATCAGTCATAAAGGGAGAAATTTACAATAAGACAATAACATGTAATAACCTTTAACATCCACTGACATCAATGGACAGATCAGAAAGTTGATAAGGAGCAGGTCTTAAACGATGCAATAGCCAGTTTGACTTAATAGATATCTACAGAACATTCCATCTAAAAGCCTCAGAATACATATTTTTTATAAACACATGGAACATTCTCCAGGATAGATCAGTTGATAAGCCACAAAAGAAGTCTTGACAAATTTAAGAGGATATAAATTATACCAAGTATATAAAATAAGAAATGAAAGAGGCAAAATAAAAATTGATACCACAGAGATAAAAAAAATCATAAGAAAATTCTATGAACAGCTAAGCCAACAATATGGACAATCTAGAAAAAAGGGATACATTTCTAGAAACATACACCCTATTAAGACAGAATCAAGAAGAAACAGGCAATTTGAATAGATTTATCATTAGAAGTGAAATTGAATCAGTAATTTAAAAAGCTTCCAGAAAACAGAAGTCTAGGACTGGATGACTTCACAGGGGCCATCTGGTGACCCCTGCCAAAAATATAATGAAAACGAGTATCTATCCTCAAATTATTCCAAAACACTGAAGAGGGTGGAATACTCCTGTACTCATTTCACAAAGCTGTTGTTACGCTGATATCAAAACCAGACAAAGACACTACAGTAAAAGAAAATCACTGGTCATTGTCTTTTGTGAATACAGGTACAAAAATCTTCAACAACATATTAGCAAACTGAGTCCAACAATGCATGAAAATGATCATACACCATGATCAAGTTGGATTTACCCAGGGTTGCAAGGATGATTTGACATGGACAAATAAATTTAATATATCATATTTAAAAAGGAAAGGCAAAAATCACACAGCTATCTCAATAGACATATAAAAAGCATTTGAAAAAATTCCACATCCATTCATGATAAAAACTGTCATTGAAGTGGGTACAGAAGGAATGTATCTTAACATAATAAAGCCCATTTTGATAAACCTACAGCTAACATACTCAATGGTGAAAAGCTGAAAGCCTTTCCTCTAAATTCAGGGACAGGATAAGGATGCCCACTTTCACCATTTATGTTTAATTTAGTATCAAAGTCCTGTTCACAGCATCAGACATGAAATAAAAGGCATCCAAACCAGAAGGGAAGAAATAAAACTGTCACTATTTGCAGATGATATTATACTTTATATAGAAAGCCCTTACATCTCCACTAAAATACGATTAGGATAAATGAACTCAGCCAATTTGCTTTGGTACAAGATTAATATGAGGAAATCAATTGCTTTTCTATACACTAGTAATCAGAAAGAGAAAATAAAAACCAACCCTGTTTTAAATCACATCAAAAAGAAGAAAATACCTAGGAATAAACTTGACCAAAGAGGTGAAAGACCTGTATTTGAAAATTATAAAATATTGATAAACCAAATTGAAGATGATACAAAAAATGTAAAGATATCTTGTGCTTTTAGAAATAATTAGTATTTGTTAAAATGTCTATGTTACCGAAACCAATCTACAGATTTAATGCAATCTCTATCAAAATACCAAAGATAGTTGTCACCAAATTAGAACAAATAATTCTGAAATTCATGTGAAACCATGGAACACCCAGACTGTCAAAGTGATCTTGAGGGAAAAAATAAAAGGCTAGAAGTATCAACTTCCCAGACTTCAAACTATCCTACAAAGCCACAGTAAGAAAAACAGCCTAAGTGGCACAGAAATAGACACATATATCAATGCAAGAGAACAGAGAGCTCAGAAACAAACACACACGCTTATGCTGAATTAATCTACAACTAATGCACAATGGACAGAAGACAGCCTCTTCAATTAGAAAACTTAGTGGGATAACTGGACAGCTACATATAAAACAATGAGATTAGAATCATTATCTTACATCATATACAAAAATAAACTCAAAATGGATTAAAGACCTAGATGTAAGACCTGAAACAATAAAACCCCTAGAACACTATTTTACATATCATAGCAATACTTTTTGAATCTGTCTCCTATTGCAAAAGAAATAAAAGCAAAACAAATGTGACCTCATTAAACCTAAATACTTTTGCACTCAAAGAAAATCATTAACAAAATGAAAAGACAGCTGACAAACTGGCAGAAAATATTTGCAAGTCATATGACCAACAAAGGGTTAATATCCAAACTATATGAACAGCTCATAAAGGTCAGTATCAAACCCAAATAACCAAATCAAAAAAGGACAGAATGCCTGAATAGACATTTTTGCAAACAGGAGATACATATGGTTAATTAGCAAATGAAAAGATGCCTAACATTGCTAATTATAGAAAAATGTAAATAAAAATAATGAGATTATTAATTCACATTTTTCAGAGTGGATATCATTAAAAGAAGTCTATAGATAGCCAATATTGGTGAGGATGTTCAGCTCAGTTCAGTTGCTCAGTTGTGTCCGACTCTTTGTGACCCCATGAGCTGCGGCATGCCAGGCTTCCCTGTCCATCACCAACTTCCAGAGTTTACCCAAACTCATGTCCACTGAGTCGGTGATACCATCTAACCATCTCATCCTCTCGTCCTCTTCTCCTCCTGCCTTCAATCTTTCCCAACATCAGGGTCTTTTCAAATGAGTCAGCTCTTTGTATCAGGTAGCCAAAATATTGGCATTTCAGCTTCAACATTTGTCCTTCCAATGAACACCCAGGACTGATTTCCTTTAGGATGGACTGGTTGGATCTCCTTGCAGTCCAAGGGACTCTCAAGAGTCTTCTCCAACACCACAGTTCAAAAGCTTCAATTTTTTGGTGCTCAGGTTTCTTTATAGTCCAACTCTCACACCTGTACATGCCTACTGGAAAAACCATAGCCTTGACTCTTTTCCCTTCTTCTGTATATCACTTTCCCTTCAGATCCAAGAGGCCAGATTTTAGTCCTAAAAGTGTGATACTGTGCAAAGCACTTAAATTCTCCACAACTTTACTCCTCCTCATAAAAACAGGGTTGATAACTTTTCATAGGTTTGTGGATTAAACAAAGTTATAAAACCTGGCATATATACTCAGTAAGTAAATATGTGCCCTCTTGATCAATCCTCATAGCCCTCACTTCAATAGACAGATATTAATCAAATTTCAGTATACCAACTCCAAAAAGTTCTGCAGTAGTTCTCAAAACTGAGAAATAAACAGCCACCATTTAAAATAAGGGGTATGGGAAATGACATGAATGAGCACAGCTGTGGTCACCTGAGCACTTAAGTTACAAAAACATAGTACCAAAGTAAAAATACTTCCTTTTTCTGCCATCACTCACAACAATGCGATTGCAAAGACAATTGCAAATTTTGTCTTGATTTGGTCTCCACAAATAAAGTGAAGAGTAAAACTAGCCATCCAAGTAGGACAGGTTATGTTAATACTTATTTCCAAAGTCATTTGGAAGTTAAAACACAGAGCTTTCCAGTCCTCAAAACTCTTATGGATTCCCTAAAAAGATGTCATTGTAGATACCAAAGTCTGAAAACAAAGTTTCACAGGAATAGAATGTTCTATTTTTTCATAAAGCAGATTTAATTCTTCAGGGGCAAGAGCTGAAACTGAATGGTATCACATTTTACAATTAGTGTCTTTATCCTTATTTAAAATGCATTTTAATGCAAGTGAAAAATCACTGCTTTGAAGAAAGCAGGGTAAAAGGAATGATGAAAACACAACTTACTTTATACTTTATTCCTATTTTTGAATTAATTTTCAATCATTATTTGGGAATTTGGGTCATCCAAAGTCATAATTAAACCCATGCAGCTAAACCAGGTGTGTGATAGAATGTATCCTATGTGTAAGGAAATAGGGAATGGTAGGAACAGGGGTGACCTGAAGAAGGGGCAACTTTTATCCAGTTCCCAGTTACTATACTATCACCACAGAAAGCACTTGAACCCAGTGTTCCAAGTCTTCTATTTCTTCAACAAACCAGAAAGCTGGATTTTTACATAAATCCTGATTTTTCAATGATGCAACAATTTCAGTGAAGGAAACAAAGCACTATGCAAACTAAATAAACATATCTGTGAGTCAAGTTTACCTCCAGACCCAACTGTGACAACCAATATTTGCAGACAATTTAGGAGTTTGTGATGGCGAAGTATAATGAAAGTTGAAGATTGTTTACAGTCAGTTTAACTCTTCCTTACATCCCATCTCTCCTGGAAATATTCAGCTAAGTGTATTCTTTACAGAAATTTCTTCTATATTGGCAGAGGTTTGATTTGAATTCATGAGATTATTTTATCTGATTGGCAGTCAGATGGCGCTAGTGGTAAAGAACCTGCAGCAGACAAGAGAGATGCAGTTTTGGAAGACCCCCTGGAGAAAGAAATGGCAACCCACTCCAGTATTCTTGTCTGGAGAAGCCTATGGACAGAGGAGTCTGACAGGCTACAGTCCTTAGAGTCACAAAGAGTCAGACATGACTGAAGCGACTTAGCACACGCACATTCAGAAGTTAGGTAGCTTTGCAAATTTTCTTTTTTTTTTTAAAGACGATAGTTTTTTGGAAATAAGTCCTCATAGCTAGAGTTTTAGGCAATGGCTCTTTCAATAGCATTACTGTGACATCTGATATAACCAAAACACCACTCCCATCGGCCCTCCACTGAGGGGTAACAATGACTTGACTTGATTAGTTGCCAATTATTATATGAATTATACTCCACCCAAACACACTGCCATCACAGACAGGAAATTTATTGCTGATAACTTTGGAATTTATACCTTAAGTGCATTTATCTTAGCTTAATTCTATATATTTATATCCAATTACCTGACTAGACCACTTTCACGTACAGAGAATTTTCAAACTCATTAATCTAATACTCCGTTTTGTGGTTTCTATCCCCTTCAGTTCAGTTCAGTTGCTCAGTCGTGTCCGACTCTTTGCGACCCCATGAATCGCAGCACACCAGGCCTCCCTGTCCATCACCAACTCCCGGAGTTCACTCAGACTCATGCCCATCGAGTCAGTGATGCCATCCAGCCATCTCATCCTCGGTCATCCCCTTCTCCTCCTGCCCCCAATCCCTCCCAGCATCAGTCTTTTCCAATGAGTCAACTCTTCGCATGAGGTGGCCAAAGTACTGGAGTTTCAGCTTTAGCATCATTCCTTCAAAAGAAATCCCAGGGCTGATCTCCTTCGGAATGGACTGGTTGGATCTCCTTGCAGTCCAAGGGACTCTCAAGAGTCTTCTCCAACACCACAGTTTAAAAGCATCAATTCTTCAGTGCTCAGCTTTCTTCACAGTCCAACTCTCACATCCATACATGACCACTGGAAAAACCATTGCCTTGACTAGACAGACCTTTGTTGGCAAAGTAATGTCTCTGCTTTTGAATATGCCTAATAGAGTACAAATCCACAACCATCTTTTTGCATTGTCATTGTTTTAGTTCAGGCTTTTTTTCACTTTAATCTGTTCTGGGAAGACTTCTTGCTACACCTCAATCAGTTACCATCACCTCTTAAGTTTTATCCAGGAGGTCAAATGATTTTTGTCACTCCACTATTTAAAACCAACAGTTACCAGCTGACCTCAGATAAAGTCCAAACTTGTGATCACAGTCTATAGGAGCATTCATGGTCTGGCCTCAGCTCACTGCTTTAGCCTCATCACTCCCAAGTCTTCCCTCTTAATCCTCTTTGCTTGTTCACTCTGAACACAAGTTGTAGTTGGCCAGGGCATAACCAGGTTCCTACAGCTCAGACTTAAATCAATGAGTCAACATCATCTCAACTACCTGGAGAGTGGAGTGAGGGTGATTTTTCAAACAAAAAATAGGGGATACTATTACAGAAAAAGACAGTGATTTCTCTCCTATTGAAATGTGTTTGGACATACAGGTTCTATCACCTAATAATACACCAGCATGAGGCTGATCTACAGAATTCATATACTAGGTGTGTCTGTAGACCCAGATATCTACCTTATCCAAAAGTCTTAACCTTTGATGGTGTCTGCTTTAGAAAATTTGTTCCTCAGCCTTGTCAGTTCTTTCTTGTCTCTGCCATTCATAATGCAGCTCCCTCTTCCTCTAATATACTTTTTTCTCTTTCATGTTTCCCCTCGTCTTCAAGATTTGGCTCAAGCATCACCTTCTTAAAAACTTCACTTCCTTTGATCTTAGATGTTCCTCTTGTGAACTTCCTTGGCACTTCATGCTTAATAATCAGGGTGTTGATAAAAACCTAACCTTTACTGTGGAATTCTGGCACAGGGTTAAGGCTTCAATAAACATTTAGAGAATGGCCAATAAACGGCCAATTTATATATAATAAAGGTTAGCTACCAATCTAGCTTGTCCCATCTAATACCACATCATTCACCTTCTAACAAGGTCTGTTCCGTACACACACATATATGTATACATACACATACTTACTGACATACCCCATCTCCTCACCTTATCAGGGCAAACACGAACCAAACTGCTGAGTGGCCCATAGAACTGATGTATCTCTGTGTGGGGTGGAAAGATGAAGTGTTTGGGATCTACCACCTTAGCACTATAGCCTGAATGCACATAATCTCAACAATGATATCTGGTGGTTATCTTAGAGGCTTATTTACTCCTAATTGGATAAGGGTTAAACTTAATTATAGACGTCTAATAGCTAAATGACTCAGTGATCACTGCCTGGAATGATCCTTATGTCTTGGTGTCTATCAACACATTCAAACCACCCATCAAGTCAATAATTGGCACACTCTGTAGAAGTATCTAGAGAGAAGCTAAGAAACTAAGTGCTCTCTGGCTTCAGCATACTCTTGAAGCTGCTTTCCCTGGAGATCTGAGCTGTCAGAGGGCACCTTGATTAGGGGAGACCATCATGGCTCTTCCTCACTTTCCATATGTCAGGATTTTAACAGGTACAGGATATTCTACTAAATCCAATGCCATCTCTTTAATACTTATGAGGAAGCGAAATGGGCAATTAAAAATCTATGAAGGTTGATTGATTTTCTCTACTAGCAATTATGCCTTATAATTGTTTGCTGAAAGTGGGATTGGCATTTCACAAAGCTAATGACTGGCTGGGATTTTGTGCTTACTAAACCTCTATGGGCTCGGAGTTTGGGTTTGGAGGAAAACCAGGAGGTGAGCAGCATTTGAGAAGCCTCTCCAAAGCCTTTCATCTAGAAGCTGGCTGGTGAGCTCTTGAGGTTTCTGACATTTCCCCCCTTCCAACCAGGCTGGAACCCCACTGTAATCAAAATTCACAATGTTCCAGAACCTAGGCTTTGGTCCTCATTAAAAACCCAACAGACAAAAAAGTCCAGGAGGCCTGCTAGCCAAACCTTTTCACACAGCAGGGCAGGTGAGCATTTGGTTTTATTTTTAAGTTAGCAGACTGGATTGGGGCTCATTTTGAAGGCTGATGAAAGACTGAGAGCCCATGTTTCATCTTCTGATTAATCCAAAATTAAACAATTCAGAGATTTTGATAGCTTAGTCTTTTTTTTTTTTTTTTTAACAAATGTGATAGATAATAAATAGCTTTCTCTAGTATACATAGAAGGACACACTGTGTTTGCCGGCAGGCTCTTGAAGGACCGTTCTTCAGCTTATTCTAAGATCAGATAGTAAATCACAATTTCCTTTTAAAGCACTGTTACAATTTTCACCTCTTATTGAAACCAAAGTGGGTGTATTCTACTACTTTAGGCATTACTTACCTGCTGCTCATATTCCCAATAGCAATCTATCTTACTTTTAAAAACATTTTTGAAGAAGTGGGCATGTGATTTATGTAAGCCTTGTAGTACATGAACGGGGAAAGGAATTAGGCATCTATAGCAAGGCTCATTAGTCGCATTTGAATTAAACATAAATCTTTGGAGAATAACAAAGTATTTTGCATTTCCCAAGTTATTTTCCCCCTTGAATCAGGACTTGAAAATTAAAAGATTTTTAAAATAATAATAAACCCCAAAGGAAATAAATGAGAACTCTAACACACCAAGCAAGATCATGGATGTTTCAGGGAGATGATGAGACCTCTATATAAAGTTCCTGTGACCACCTGATCTGTGACCACCAGCCTCACCCTCAGTCCTCTTCACCTCTGGCCCCTCTGAACACCCACCTCTGAGCACAGGCTCCATCGCTCAGGCTCCCACAGGACTTTGTCTGTGTCTTCTTTATAACTCATTACAATGCACTGCGATTATTTGCTTTCTTTGCACATCTTCCCCACAGTCTGTCATCTCCCCCAAGGACTAGGACTTAACTGTCTTCATTCCCAGCATACAGAGGAGCACCTCTCATATTTATTTGCGTATGCATTTGTTTATTTACACCCTGACTCTCTGCAAAAGAATTTTTGAGGCGCTTTATAGAATAGAGGTGTTTATAATTCAAAGGAATAAAAGATAAATCCATAAATAAAAGAGAACAGAGTAAAAATCCAAGGTGGTTAGTCAGTGCCTGGCAAGATTGCTAGAGTCTATCCATCAGGGTCTCAGCAGGAATCTGATGGCACATTCAAATGGAATCTGTTTGGGAGAGGTTGAATAAAGGGATGATTTGCCAAAGTGTTAGAAAGGCTTAATAAATGGAAAAAGTGGGTAGTGCAGTGCCTCTGGGAAGATAACTGAACCAAATCCACAAGTTTTGACTTCTCTAGACCTGAATGTTGGTGACTAGAACCCAGAGAAAGAACTTTAAGGAACAGCCTGATAGAAGCTGTGAACTTACCAAGGGAAGGAGCTCACCTGTAGTGTCAAAACCTGCAGAGGTCATGGAATGAGTACCTAGTCTCTCTCTTCCCAACTTTAGATCTTTTTCTTGGTTCCTTTCATGGGCCAAATCTATCGAGGTCAGGTCCCAGAGTCCCAAGCTATACGCAGTAAAGAGGGGTGAGGAGAAGATACTTAACACATCATACATACTTGCTAATTCCATTAAAGACACATTAGCCACCAGCCAGAGCAAAATGAGAAACATAATTAGTTCCCCAAATCAGAGCGTTTGTTACTAATAATATGTCAGTGCTTTATGAAAAGGTCTGAGATTAAAAATCTCCCATGGGAACTCCAAAGAGTGACTTCCACAGAGCTCCTCCTGGTAGCATGCCTGGAGGCTCACAGAGGTACCAGTACACAGAGCAGTCAAGAAGCAATTTCACAAAGTTACAATAACGAGTTATAAACCTACCAGTTTCATAGTCTGATGAACTGGGGTAAATTTTAAAGAACTTGGAGGAAATGTCAAACTGATTATCTTTAATGTAATTCTCCAAGAATATCAGTCGCTTTGTTTTTAGCAAAGATTTTGATAAAAGTTGAACAACAGACAATTAACATAGCCTGGCAAAACCAAGGATTACATGTGAATGATAAAGCTTCAGGCTCCAGTAATCAAAAGAATGGAGGATAAGGCTAGGTTCTTTTGTGAAATGTATGGTAAAGAATCTGCCTGCAATGCGAGAGACCTGGGTTCAATCTCCGGGTTGGGAAGATTTCCTGGAGGAGGGCATGGCAACCCACTCCAGTATTCTTGCCTGGAGAATCTCATGGACAGAGAAGCCAGCTGGGATACAGTCCACGGCGTTGCAAAAAGTTGGACATGGCTGAGCAACTAACACTGTTTTCAAGATGTGAGATGCCTAACTCAGATATGCATCTACATAGACACCCAACACACACACACACACACACACACACACACACACACTCTCACTCACTCACTCACTCACTCACAATCGAGCTGGTACAAGACTGAAGAAACTCAATAAACATCTGTTTTAAAAAGCAGATATTGAAACATGCAGAGAATGAGGCATACTTCCAGTTTGTGCTTTCTTCATCTTTGCTACCAAGTAGACTCCATCTTCCTCTCCTTAGTATATATTCCAATGGAAACTAGTTATTTCATTCCTTGTTATGGTACAAAGAAATAATGTTCTTCCCGATTTTCTAATCACTGTCATCGTCATCACTAAATCTAAAATCGCTTACAAACAGCGGTTAGGAAGTCTACCGAGTACTTCACACGCATTAACCTCATGTAGCTATCACCATCTGCATTTTACAGGTGAGGAACCTGGAGCACAGAGAGCTTGAGTGCCTTCCACGAGTGGTCCTTGTCTCTCTCTCCAGCTGTGTCTGGCATTGATCTTTTCCTCAGTGTCTCCACTTGGAAGACATGGACCTTTTGCAGTTCATCACACCTGCTGTTTTCATACCTAGGATACTAGCACAAGCTATTAATATACCTGGACTGTGTTTTTCTCTTTTCCTCTTCACTTAGTAACCATCCATCCTTCAGATTTTATCTGAGCATCACTTCTTCAGAGATGTTTATTTCAATTCCTATGTGAGACTGAACCCTCCATTTTAGAATCCAATGAAACTACATACCTATCCTTTATGGCATTTGTCTCACTGCATTTTTCTATTTTTGGCAAATTACTGGCTCAGTATCTCCCTAGTAGACTGAAAGCTATAGAGGGTGAGCGATGTCTTTTCTGTTTAATAATGAAGGTTTCTCGGAAACAAAAGACCTAAGTAATAGTGATCCCTAGGTTCTTGGTGTAGAGTGCTTCCTACTAATGTTAAGAAGGAAGTAAATAAGGAAACTGAGGAACAAGGAAGGTCTATGACTTGCCAAGTTTGCTCAGCTAAACATAAGGGGAACTGGATTCAAACCTAGACAGTCTTGCTCCCACTTCTGTGTTATTATTAATAACTCCACACTCCATCAAACCTTTGAGTTGCCTGGGCAAAGGAGAGACTGGAGACAGGCAGGGCTCCAAACAAAGGCAAAACAATGGCTCAGAGCAAAAATGAACTTTAAGCTTATAAGAAACTGATTGATAGCATTTTTAGAAAGAAAAAACAAAAAATAAACCCAAACACTAGCTATAATGTGGCAATTAGATTGGAGCAAGGCCAGCCAAAAACAGGTTATCCTTTTCTCATATCCACCCGTTAAAATCCTTGGAACCTGTGTTGCTTGGAAGTCCACACAAACCACAGAAGAAGGCTTGATTTCTACATGGGTCATCTCTCTTTTTCAAGACCACAAACAGAAGCCTACACTGAACTCAACATTTTACCATATGCATGCTTTGGTCACAAAAATGGTCCCCAAAGGGAATCTGACTTGGTTCAAAACAAATCTATTTCAAGAAAGTTCACACAACCTGTTTTAGAAGTTTAAAGAAATGTCATCATATCAAGTCCATGTGTAACAATGAGGAAAAAAGTAAAACTACTAAAATGCATAACTACTTCCTTCTCTAAAAAGAAAAATTCAAAGAGGATGTAGTTTTAAAAAACAGTGGGCTGGCTTTTCATCCTCACATCTTTGAAGGACTATGCAGGGTTGGAGGGTGGTGGTGCTGGATCAGGCATTTTTGTGCATACTACCCACAGGGAAATCTAAATCTATAACCCTCATCATAAAATAAAACAAGAAGCAAATCAGAAAGGAATGAATGAAGGGCAAGTGATAGCCAAGGGGTTTACAATAATCAATTATTAAAATGCCTTAAAAGAGCAAAGAAAATGCTTATCAGATCAGTAAAGCACCTTTTAATAAATAATATGATTTGGGTTTAATTAATGGCCTAATTACAGTTTTACCCAATAGGCTTAAATGCTCCAAAGGAACAGTTTGAATCTCTCTGGTAGATAATCTATGTTTTAAAAAATGTTCTAATTACATATTTGCTTGAGTAAATAATGTGAATTTTACAAAACTGCCTAATGATATATTTATGTGGCTGTATTTACCCAAATGGCCTCTCATTCTGTACTAATGGAGTTGGGATTACTGTTCCTGAGAAATGTGGGAACTTGGGATGGCTCCAGCTTTCACCTGACACCCCTGTTATTCTGACTGTTTTTGTTTACTGTCACCCCAAAAGACACCACTGAAAGCATGTGACCCACTTATTCATCATCAGTTTATTTAGGAAAAAATTCTTGCTCAACTTTTTGTGTAAACATGTTTTGCAGAAAGGATACAGACTTTAAAAAATGAGTATTAATGCTGTACAATGGTCCATTAAAAGTGGATAATGAGACTGTGACCAAGACAGGACATTCAAGGTTTAATTAGCTGCATAATTTATTCTCTTCTTTATATAGTATCTTACAGTGCATTACAAAAAAAAAATCAGGCTCTGTCTTGGAGTCAGATTGCTGAGACTTAAAACCACATAATTGTCTGTATTAGGTAATAGACGTCATAGAAAAACTGAATATTCCAGCTGTGGTGGGTGGGGGGCAAGTATCTATTCAAGAGTTTTAAGTCATGTTCATGTTTTAGAGACATAAATCTAGAAAAAGTAGATGGCTATCTATTCATAAAATTTCGTGAAGGAACTAAGAGTTTCATTTCATAGTTGTCATAAAATCTAACTCTTAGCAGACATTCACTTTGTGCTTCATTCACAAAATAGTAATAGCATGGCTCTGGGAAGGAAACACAGTATTTATATATCCAATGATGCTACAGACAAGATGAGATAGTTTACCAAAACACATACAAAAAAAGGATAAAATAATTGAGGGAACAAGGGAATGAGGAAAACTAGCTGCAAATAAAGTGGAGAAATGAGATTAACATCCTACCCATATAGTCAACAATAGGCTATAGATACTGAGCTTCCAACAGGTCAAAGTAAAATGGAAAAAAAGATTGTTTATACAAGTCAATAGAGTCAGATAATCAGCAAGATATAAAAACTGGTTCACAGCAGGGAGAAAGGAGTTAACTGGGAGATTGGGATTGACATATACACACTACTATAAATAAAATAGATAGCTAATAAGAACCTGTTGTATAGCAGAGGGAACTCTACTTAATACTCTATAATGGCCTATAAGGGAAAAGAATCTTTAAAAAGAGGGGATATATGGATACATGTATAAGTGATTCACTTTGCTGTACACTTGAAACTAACACATTATAAATCACCTGCATGCCAATAAAAATTTTAAAAATAGAAATAATTTAAAAAATTGGCTCCTGAGAATCACAGGTGAAATTGATGCTCTGTGTAACAGGACTCTCAGCAGTATCCCAATAGAAGACACAAGAGTAGGTTTCATATGATTGTCAGTTATCATTATAGGACTAAGTTCTTTTAAAAAGAAAGTATATAATAAATGTAATACTGATTCTGCTGATCACAGTGGCATCTCTCTTGGGTGATTCAGAAGTCATCCAATAATTGCAAGGATTCAGGGCCCTCATTATAGGCATTAATTGTGTTTTACTATAGTTGGGCATAATTGCTACTTAATTGAGGGTTCAAGCTGATAGAGCGCCAGTTTAACTAATTTTCACCTTAACAAAAGTGTAATTATTTATCAAAATTTTGAATTCCTCTGCTGATGCCCTTTACATTATTTCTTACCCTGGGCACTCTCTCACAAAGCTCAGGTGATCCCATTGCTCAGACTGAAAGACCTATGATTCCGACTTGTAAAGATGTGGGCAGCATGGACCCCGAAGCTCTACAATCCTAGCATTGTCTTCTCATCCAATAGCATCTAAGGCTGCTGGCCTGTGGGAGTCCTGTGGCCACTCCGTCTGTTTACTCTGGCCTCATTTGCCTGGATCAAGTGTAGGAAACTGAAGGCACTAAGCTGCATATTTCAGAAACTTTGCAGTAATTGAAAAGAGGGTGATAAGGGGGATGGGTGGGAAGCTCTTCGGCAACTTGATTATACTGGTCACTCGTGGGCTGCATAATAAACTTAAGGCATATTTTTGAAATAGTACTGGGCTAAAAGCAAGCCATAACTCCAAGTGTTTTGAAGAGAAGCCCATCCCCTCAAGCAGTCATTTATAATTAGGCTGTGAAACTCAGCCCTGGAGTCATTTATTATTGAAATTACCTTAAGGGGATCTCCAAAACAACTTCATCCCTTGATTTACCTTCTCCTCCTCTTGTAAAAGTAGCAAATGGAATTTGTGGGATTAGCGTAAGAGCAGCAAATAGGCAGAGGTGAAACGGAGCCAGGAGCTAATGCCTGCAGGCCCCAGAAGGGAGGTGCCAGGAGGACATGGGTGGACCATTGGAGAATTGATGGGAAAGACTCTCTGCTCCCAGAAAAGAGTGGGCTTCAGTGGTTTCTCTCCAGTTTTATTGCACATTAGCAGAACTATATGCTCTGCCCACGTGGGCAGCACCTGGGGGGAGTACATCAGCTTCCGACTAAGGGGAGAGGTGGGAAGATTCTGTTTAGAAAATGAGATGTAGTATGACTGCAGGGGGTCCTCAGCCTTCACAGGATATATTTCTTTGGATTTTTTTTATTCTATGTCCACCAAAAGGAAAAAAAAAACTGTAGTAGGTGCTATTATGTGTCTGGTTTCTTTGGCTAAACGAAATGTCATCGAGATTGATCCATTTTGTTGCACAGATATTTGCTTATTTTTTAATTTTTTCTTTTTTAAAATTCTTATTGGGGTATAGTTACTTTACAATGTTGTATTAGTTTCTACTGTACAGCAAAGGGAATCTGCTATATGTACACATATATTGCCTCTTTTTTGGATTTCCTTCCCACTTAGGTCACCACAGGTTACTGAGTAGAGTTCCATGTGCTATTCAGTAGGTTCTAATTAGTTATCTATTTTACACACAGTATCAACAATGTGTAAATGTCCATCACAATCTCCCCATTCATTCCACCCCTCATACTGTATGATTTCTTTTATAGAGAATTCATTAATGGGCAAAAATAATTCATAAGAAGTCAGAATAGCAGTTTTGACTGAGGAGGGGGGTGGATCTTCACTGAAAAGACCATGAAGGAACTTTGTAGAAAAAAATGGAATATTTTAAAACTTGTTCTAGATTGTTTTACATAGGTATGTAAACATTTATTGAGCTGGACACTTACAATCTATATAATAAATAAAATGTGTTAACATCTAAAAAAAGAAAAAAAATAACTTTCTATTATTGTGGAACACAAGGAGAAAATAATCTTTTTTTTTTTTTTTAAAGAGGATGATGGTCAGCGGGAGGGAGGGAAAAAAGGAGAGAAGAAAATACTCTTTCCCAGACTTGAAATCAATACATCTTTATCAAACCCAAATCAAATTGTATATGGCAAAGTTATTAGACCCAGAGTCTACTTGTTAGAAATAAATATTTTGCCAAAGGATTAAATCCCATTATGTCACAGAGGCTGAGTTTCTTTAGCCAACCAGAAAAACCATGACAGGCAAAACTTGATAGCATCTATACAGGTGGAGACACAAGAAGCACAGAATCCCAAGTTTAAATGAGAAATCTTGCAGTTTCCTGTGCCCCAGATCAGAACCATGCCTTTGTGGGCAGCTCTGGATTCTCAGACTTGCATTTGGGATGTCTTATCGGCCTCTAGTGCCCATTCTGGCCTCTGCCCTTCCTTCTGCATTGTCTCCCCACCGTTTCCCTGGTGCTGTCACCACGCTGCTCACAGCTCACCCATTCTGAAACCCATCCTCCCAAACTGCCTTTCCAGGTATTATCCTGTTCTCCAGGATTTCCTGGCTCCTCTCTCACTATCAAACCTTGCTGTTTCATTTGCTACATTCTCAGGAGCTTGGTGACACATGAGTTTTATTAAATGCTGAGATAAATGGTGAATGTGTTACATCCTCCAAAAAGATTTCTAGTCAACAGCAGCCTCAATAATATAACTCAGAGAAGAACATATTGGAATCATGGCAGCATGGAAAAAAAAAATCTGTGATATTTGTCAGCCTACTCTAGCAAACAGCACTTCAGTGATTAGGATGGCTTTGGCTGCAAGTAAGAAAATCTGACTTGAATGAACAAAATGATAGGAGTATTTTATTATGCCATATGAAAACTGAAAAAAAGTACTGAGTAGATGCTTTGGTGCCCATTTCTTCACTTTGCCCAATTCATCCTGTTCCTCAGCTTGTCCCAGCTAAATGTTCTTATGTTGGAAAGATGTTCATCATAAAGGCATCCCATGATGACACAACCAAGTTCATAAAAAAAGCAGATAACTCATCCCCTTATTTATCAGAGAGAAATGTTTTATAATTGCTCACAAGCAATATTCTCACTGCATTCATGGATCACAGCCTTGTCATGGCAAAGGGGCTTGCATAACTCAGTGAACTCTGAAGGATGCCATGCAGGGCCACCCAAGATGGACAGATCATAGTGGAGAGTTCTGACAAAACATGGTCCCTGGAAGAGAAATGGCAAACCGCTCCAGTATTCTTGCTGTAAGAACCCCATTGACAATATGAAAAGGCAAAAAGATATGACACTGGAAGATGAGCTGCCCAGGCTGGAAGCTGTCCAGTAAGCTACCAAGTGGAGTACAAAATGAAGAAGGGCAAAGGCTAAGACGTTTGTCAAGAGAACACAGTGGTCATAGCAAATATACTTTTCCAACAACACAAGAAATGATTCTAACAATGGACATCACCAAATGGTCAATACTGAAGTCAGATTGATTATATTATTTACAGCCAAAGATGAAGAAGCTCTCTACAGTCAGCCAAAACAAGACCTGGAGCTGATTATGGCTCAGATCATGAGCTCCTTATTGCCAAACTGAGGCTTATATGGAAGAAAGTAGGGAAAACCATTAGGTCATTCAAGTATGACTTAAATCGAATCCCTTGTGATTTTATGGTGGAAGTGACGAATAGATTCAAGGGATTAGATCTGGTAGACAGAGTGCCTGAAGAACTATAAATAGAGGTTTGTAACATTGTACAGGAGGCAGTGACCAAAACCATCCCAAAGAAAAATAAACGCAAGAAGGCAAAGTGTCTGAGGAGGCTTTACAAATAGCTCAGGAAAGAAGAGAAGGGCAGAGCAAGAGAGAAAGGGCACGATATACCAAACTGAATACAGAGTTCCAGAGAACAGCAAGGAGAGATAAGAAGGTCTTCTTAAATGAACAAGGCAAAGAAATAGAGGAGAACAATACAATGGGAAAGACTAGAGATCTCTTCAAGAAAACTGGAGATATGAAGGAACATTTCATGAAAGGATGAGCAAGATAAAGAACAGAAACAGTAAGGACCTAACAGAAGCAGAAGATACTAAGAACAGGTGGCAAGAATATACAGAAGAACTATACAAAATTTCTTAATGACCACAATAACCACAATGATGTGGTCACTCACCTAGAGTCAGACATCCTGGAGTATGAAGTCAAGTGGGCCTTAGGAAGCATTACTAGAAACAAAACTAGCAGAGGTGATGGAAGTCCAGCTGAGCTACTTCAAATTCTAAAAGATGATGCTGTTAAAGTGATGCACTCACTATGACAGGAAATTTGGAGAACTCAGCAGTGACCACAAGAGTGGAAAAGGTCAGTTTTCATGCTAGTCTGAAAGAAGGGCAATGCCAAAGAATGTTTAAACTATTGTACAACTGTACTCATTTCACACGCTAGCAAGCTTATGCTGAAAATCCTTCAAGTTAGTCTTCAGCAGTATGTGAACCAAGAACTTTCAGATGTACAAGCTGGGTTTAGAAAAGGCAGAGGAACCAGAGCTCAAATTGCCAACATTCATTGGATCATAGAGAAAGCAAGGAGATTCCAGAAAAACATCTGCTTCTGCTTCATTGACTACATTAAATCCTTTGACTGTGTGGATCCCAATGAACTGTGGAAAATTCTTCTCTCTCTTTTTTAAAAATACTTATTTTTTTATTTATTTACTTGGCTGTGCCAGGTCTTAGTTGCAGCAGGCAGGATCTGGTTCCCTGGCTAGGGTTTGAATCCAGGTCCCGTGCATCAAGAGTGTGGAGTCCTAGCCACTGGACCACCAGGAAATTCTCCTGTGGAAAATTCTTAAAGAGTCTGCAATATCAGACCACCTTACTTGTCTCCTG
This sequence comes from Neotragus moschatus, assembly GCA_006410615.1. Taxonomy (NCBI): domain Eukaryota; kingdom Metazoa; phylum Chordata; class Mammalia; order Artiodactyla; family Bovidae; genus Neotragus; species Neotragus moschatus. The sequence goes on from SJYA01001182.1 coordinate 427,179, forward strand.
AGAAGCCTGCACCCAGCTCAAGAAGCAACAGTTAGAACCTTACATGGAACAACTGACTGGTTCAAAATTGGGAAAGGAGTGCAACAAGACTGCATATTGTCATTCTGTTTAATTTCTATGCACAGTATATCATAGGAAATGCCAGGCTGAGTGAATCACAAGTTGGAATCAAGATTGCCAGGAGAAATATCAACAAACTCAGATATGCAGTTGATACCACCCTAATGTCAGAAAGTGAAGAGGAACTAAAGAGCCTCTCGATGAAGGTGAAAGAGGAGAGTCAAAAAGCCGGCTTAAAACTCAACATTCAAAAAACGAAGATCATGGCATCCAGTCCCATCACTTCTTGGCCAATAGATGGGGAAAAACATGAAACAGTGACAGACTTTATTTCCTTTGGCTCCAAAATCACTGCATATAGTGACTGTAGCCATGAGATTAAAAGATGTTTGTTCCTTGGAAGGAAAGCTTTGACAAACCTAGACAGTATATTAAAAGCAGAGACAAAGATCTGTATGGCCAAGACTATGGTTTTTCCAGTAGTCATGTACGGATGTGAGAACACCATAATGAAGGCAGAACACTGAAGAACTGATACTTTCAAATTGTGTTGCTGAAGAAGACTCTTGAGATTCCCTTGGACAGGAAGGAGGTCAAATGAATCAATCCTAAAGAAAATCAACCCTGAATATTCATTCAAAGGGCTGATGCTTAAGCTCTAATACTTTGGCCACCTGATGAATAGAACAGATTCATTGGAGAAGACCCGGATACTCAGAAATATTGAAGGTAAAAAGAGAAGACCACAGAGGATAAGATGGGTAGATGGTATCACCAACTCAATGGACATAAATCTGAGCAGATTCTGGAGATAGTGAAGGACAGGGAAGCCTGGAATATTGTAGTCTGCTGCTGCTGCTGCTGCTAAGTTGCTTCAGTTGTATCTGACTCTGTGCGACCCCATAGATGGCAGCCCACCAGGCTCCCCTGTCCCTGGGATTCTCCTGGGATACTGGAGAGGGGTGCCATTGTGGGGTCTCAAAGAGTTAGACATGACTTAGAGACTGAACAACAATAATAGTCTCAGATGTCATATGCTCCTTCCTAACCCATAATTGGAGAAGGCAATGGCACTCCACTCCAGTACTCTTGCCTGGAGAATCCCATGGATGGAGGAGCCCGGTAGGCTGCAGTCCATGAGGTCGCTAGGAGTCGGACACAACTGAGCGACTTCACTTTCACTTTTCATTTTCATGCATTGGAGAAGGAAACGGCAACCCACTCCAGTGTTCTTGCCTGGAGAATCCCAGGGATGGGGGAGCCTGGTGGGCTGCCGTCTATGGGGTCGCACAGAGTCGGACATGACTGAAGCGACTTGGCAGCAGCAGCAGCAACCCATAATTGTCACAGACAATGTGAAATTATGCCTGGCTTAGACTACTCACACCACCATTTAGTCATGTAGGAGAGGGCNAGGGATGGGGGAGCCTGGTGGGCTGCCGTCTATGGGGTCGCACAGAGTCGGACATGACTGAAGCGACTTGGCAGCAGCAGCAGCAACCCATAATTGTCACAGACAATGTGAAATTATGCCTGGCTTAGACTACTCACACCACCATTTAGTCATGTAGGAGAGGGCACGCCTCCCAAACAAAATTTAGATTCTTTGCTTATAATGTAAACGTAATAAACTTAAATGTCAATCTGGTCTTTGATCTTAATTTACTTTGCTCTCAATTCAGTAATCGTATCCTTCCTTCTGTAGAAGCATTTCCAATGCTGATCTGTAAGAACTTCACTGTAAGAAAGAGAGAAGGGAAAGAGGAATCAGAAGACAAGACAGAACAGTTTGTAGAGTCTAAATTTTGTGACGTCTAAAAGGTTTTATTACATGATTGTGTTTCCCATTACCACTGGCCTTTCCCAGTAACTCAGAATTCAGAAACAATCAAGTGTCTTAACCACAAAAGTCACATCAGGAGCAAGTGAGTACACACTTGGACGAGTACAAGAGGTTGCCTGTGGTCCACTGTGTTGGTGATGCAGGAAACGAGACTATTTTATAGCACTGATGAGTGAAAGCACCAATCACAGTGCAGGTGATGTTTTTTCCAGAAGTTGAAAAAGCTATAAAACTGTATCTTAAACCTTCATTTCACTGATGTAGAGTGAAGAAAATTGGCCAGGTCCATCACTCCTAATTTCAAATTGACTTAACTGGACTCCAGTGACTAAAAAGTGAACTGAAACCTGAATATTTTTCTTCTGAAAAGTTCTGTGAGCACAACTGGCTAGATATAGGGTCTCTGGTTTACATCACTTCACCTGCTAACGAACCTCATAGCACTGTGACCTCCATCACATGGCCTTCCACAAACAGGCTTGTACTAAGAAATAAATTGCCTCACGTATCTCAGATAAGGACAAGATCTTCCTCGTCTTTATAGTAGTCTCTAACTGAAGCGACTTAGCAGCAGCAGCAGCAGCAGTGCTTGGAATAGTGCTGATTAATAGCTATCAATATAAATTTATTTAAAAATAATTGCTTGGTTTGAAAAGCTGTTGAAAATAACTGACCTGTTTATAGTATGCTGTAACAATATAAGAAAGAGATCTGTCTAGAGTGTGTCTTTGAAATACATTAAAACAGAAAGTCTAAGTCCTTAATGTTTAATCTTTTACGAATTGAAACATCAAGACTGGGGG
>SJYA01001182.1:433042-468323 GCA_006410615.1 Neotragus moschatus
ACATATATATACACACACATATAGTATATACTATATATACACACATATATATACACATATTATATACATATATACTAAATTAAAAGGAAAATTAAAAATATGAAAAAAGTTCTACTGATTATAATCAATAAAAAGAACATTCAGAAAACTATATCCTATTTTTCACTTATTAAATTATCCACTGATACTATCTGATAGAGAAAGCTGTTTTCCATAGAGTAAGAACATGAGATACTGGCATAAGGTTTTGATTCAGTAATTCAGTCCCTGGAAATTTATTCCAAGAAAATATATTCTATTTGTAGATCATAGTCACATCATTTCTAATAATGCAAAACCATAGACAGGTTTAATATAAACCAAAGACAATGAGCAAATTTATTTAGGATAGTAACATGAAAACTATGTAGAACATGTAGTGGTGGTGGTTTAGTTGCTAAGTCTAAACAGTTGGACAACCAGCTTTTATGACCCCATGGGCTGTAGCCTGCCAGGTTCCTCTGTCTGTGAGATTCTCCAGGCAAGAATATTGGAGTGGGTTGCCATTTCCTTCACCAGGGATCTTCCCAACTCGAGAATAGAACCTGGGTCTCAAGCATTACAGGCAGATTCTTTACTGACTGAGCTATAAGGGAAGCTGGGAAGTGTTTATGAAATGTATCAGGATACAAAATTAAATGTATAGCTGTTATGATCACAAGACTATAGCAAGCATACTGATATTATGTAAAATATAAAACAATGCTTCTTTTACTTAAGCATAGTATTTACGAATAAACTTTCTTTTGTCTTTTTGTATAGTTTCTCTAGTACTGACATGTTGTGCTAGTAATTTCTAAAGGCTTTATATGTTCTAAAGTCTTATTCACGAATTTCTAACTGCAATTGTATTAGGAAAAATATTTCATCACAGTATTTAAAGTACCTGGAAGTATGTATTTGGTCCTATTCAGTTAAATAAAGAAGCTATTGCCTAAGGAATAGCAATTCGGAAGGAGTCCTGTGTCCCCATACTAGTCGAGAAGGATCCAGTAGGCTGTATATTGTCACCCTACTTATTTAACCTATANTATTTCATCACAGTATTTAAAGTACCTGGAAGTATGTATTTGGTCCTATTCAGTTAAATAAAGAAGCTATTGCCTAAGGAATAGCAATTCGGAAGGAGTCCTGTGTCCCCATACTAGTCGAGAAGGATCCAGTAGGCTGTATATTGTCACCCTACTTATTTAACCTATATGCAGAGTACATCATGAGAAATGCTGGACTGGATGAAGCACAAGCTGGAATCAAGATTGCCGGGGAGAAATATCAATAACCTCAGATGTGCAGATGAAACTACCCTTATGGCAGGAAGTGAAGAACTAAAGAGCCTCTTGATGAAAGTGAATGAGGAGAGTGAAAAAGTTGGCTTAAAACTCAACATTCAGAAAACTAAGATCTTGGTATCTGGTCCCATCACTTCATGACAAATATATGGGGAGACAATAGAAACAGTGAGACACTATTTTTTTGAGCTCCAAAATCACTGCAGATGGTGACTGTAGCCATGAAATTAAAAGATACTTGTTCCTTGGAAAAAAAGTTATGACCAACCCAGACAGAGTATTAAAAAGCAGAGACATTATTTTGCCAACAAAGGTCTGATCTGTCAAAGGTTTAGTTTTTCCAGTAGTCATGTATGGATGTGAGAATTGGACTATAAAGAAAACTGAGTGCTGAAGATTTAATGCTCTTGAACTGTGGTGTTGGAGAATACTTGAGAGTCCCTTGGATTGCAAGGAGATCCAACCAGTCAATCCTAAAGGAAATCAGTCCTGAATATTCATTGGAAGGACTGATGCTGAGGCTGAAACTCCAATACTTTGGCCACCTGATGCAAAGAACTGATTCATTTGAAAAGACCCTGATGCTGGGAAAAATTGAGGGCAGGAGGAGAAGGGAACAACAGAGAATGAGATGGTTGGATGGCATCTCTGACTCAATGGACATGAGTTTGGGTAAGCTCTGGGAGTTGGTGATGGACGTGCTGCAGTCCATGGGGTCACAATGAGTTGGACACGATTCAGTGACTGAACTGAACAATAGGCACCCACCATGCCTGTTTCTCTCTCAGCAACATACCTTCCAATCCCAGATACTTTCTTTACTTATTTCATTAACCTGTATTTCAAAAAATAAAATTTGTAAATCTTAGGCTTTGTAGAGTACCTATTCTTAACTAAATCAGGCACAGGTATCTGCAACACCCATGCAATATGGTATCTGCAATACTATAAACTTAATTGAGTCAATTCATTTCTGATCTATCACTTGCCATAAAGATAAAAGATTTCATTTTAATTGACACATGTAATGAGATAAAAACTTTATTGTAGTAACGCATGGCATCAGAGTTCTTTGTTTTATAAAAAGGACTTCAATGTGATAGAAAGTGAGACCTTGAATATTAGAGATAAAGTGCTCTCCTTAAGAAATTAGAGGAGTTTGCAATTTTGTTTTGAGCTTGTCAGTTAGAAGCAAAGAGCTCCAGTATTAAAGGAGGGAAGTACTGTGCTGGGGAAGAAGTCCCTGGTGATGACATGGAAAGGGTCATAATTGTAAGAGTCGAGCCATGTGCAATACGACCACTCCCTGACACCGACACTCAGAAGCTGTGCTGTCTGCAGCAGCCTTATGTTTGTGACTGCTGTGAGTGGCTTTCATTTGTATTGCATGTGTGCTGAGCTGTGTCTGACTCTTTGTGACACCATAGACTGTAGCTTGCCAGGCTCCTCTGTCCATGGGATTGTCCAGGCAAGAATCCTGGAGTGGGTTGCCACTTCCTTCTCCAGAGGATCTTTCTGGCTTCTGCATTGGCTCTCATTTAGTTGGGCATAAAAGATTTAGTGAAGAAAACACATTCAGCAGTGGTAGAACATGGAGTATAAGGTGACCATAAAAGTGCAAGTTCCCAGGGAACCTGATAAATTCTGGGAAGGGCTTCATTCAGACTTCCACAGTTCTTGGAACAAGGTTTTAATTAATCTTAGACTCCCATAGATGTCCAGCTGGCTTCCCCAGTAGACAAGCTAATGACCGAGGAAAACATCGCATCCAGGATTTAGCGTCTGGGTCAGTTTTTGTGCCACAATTTCATGTTGCCTCAATTCCATTTTCTATTCCTATCTGTTTAAGAGGCCATAAAAAATGTAAATGTCATGGAACAAAATACATGGATAGTAAGATGAAAGAGAAGGAAATGCTCTTTTAACTGATATATACTTTTTAGGTACTGAAGATACCTTCAAATACCTGCTGTAGAATGAAATAAAGTGAAAGTGAAGTTGCTCAGTTGTGTCCGACTCTTTGCGACCCCATGGACTGTAGCCCACCAGGCACCTCCATCCATGGGATTTTCTTGGCAAGAATACTGGAGTGGGTTGCTATTTCCTTCTCCAGGGATCTTCCCAACCCGGGGATCGAACCTGGGTCTTCCGTACTGCGGGCAGACGCTTTACCATCTGAGCCACCAGGGAATCCCATAGAATTAAATATTAAATAGCAACTGAGATGGTAAAGACAAAAGATAAATTAGCTTCCTCTATTGCTTTTGTTCTTCCTTGCTTTCTCTCTCACTTCCCTTTCTTTTCAGTACTTTTCCACTGCTAACTGTGAGATGCTGAGTTTCACAAGGCTCAAATCCATTATTAGAAGATGGGAATCTTATACAAATATAATTCACTATTTTCTGATCCATAAGCCAAAAACCAGGACATACAAATAAGCAATTTTGGAGGTCGAGAGGCTGGTGTGGCCATGTGTGCCATTTCTTGTGTGCATTTTCACTGAGGGTTCCGCTCCAGCCCCGACAGGCTAAGATATCCTAGTTTTTGCAATAGTCTGGACCAGGCACGAGGAGTTTGGGAGAAGAGAGGTCATCATCTCACATATCTCTGCCTCAGAGACTTGTGGAGAGGAAGAGCTTTGACAAAAGACTAGATCTCTAAGAATGATCAAAATAAAAGGAGACTTTTATATGTGGTCCTTCTGACATAATAGCCAGCTAAACCAGTGAACCTGTATTGAGAAATGAAAAATAACACAGCATGCCAAAGGCAGTTACTGCTGATGGCAGTATGGCAGGCAAATCTCCACTTTATTTCTTTCCTGCTTTTATTTCTTTCCCCCAGTGTCATCAATCTCTCCTTCCCCTATAAGCTAGCATGTCTGCAAGAGCAACACCAAGCACGGCAGCAGCCACTTCCCCATACCCCCCGCCCCCCCCGCCCAGGGTTTGGCACTGTTTATTGTTTGGGAACAGTTTGCACCTTATTTTATCTATCACAGTGGAGATTAGCTTGAGTAGTCTCTTATTCCTTTTAGTGAAGTGTGGTCTGTAGACCAGAAGCGTGGCCACCATGTGGGAACTTGTTAGAAATGTGGAAACTTGAGCTTCACATTGAATTGGCAGCATTTTAATAAGATCCCCAAGTGATTTTGAGGCATATAAATTTTTAGATGTGCTTTAGGGAAAAGTTGGAAGGTTGCACCTTTTACCAATTCCCAGATTACCAGTGAATGGATAGCACTACTCTGAGTGGAAAGCAGGGGCTTTGCAGGAGTCCTTCCTAGGCTTGACATGCTGTGTGTCACTGGGCACATTACCTCACATCTCTAGTTCTCAATTTTCTTATGTTAAATAATAAAGAAACCCCACAAAATTGTGAGGATTAAATGAAACAATATATCTAAGATATATACTTCAGGACATGCAATAAGAGTCATTTTAAATTGACTCCAAGTATGAATGTGCAATCCTTTACTCAAAAGCTCACTTCCCTTTAGGTGAAAGGACTGACTACTCAAAACCATTTCTCCCAGCAGACTTCCACTGATCTTGAGATTCATGCCTTAGTGTTTTGCTGTCCTACTGTGTTTTGTTTTGCTCTGTTTGCATTGCTTTCCTTTCAGTAAGGAATTTCTCAGAACAGAATTACAGTAGCACGAGAACAGGGATGTCCCAAATGAATGAACGACTCAGTGGTGATATGTACTCAAGATCCTATAAAAGGCAAAAATATATCAGTTCAGTACCCCTAAAACAGGGAAGAGATTAACTCTTACATCAGAAAAACATGGACTGATTTGGTGGTCAGTATTACGATAAGAAATGGAGACAAAACAATATTTGCCCTCAAAAAACCTTAGTTTGTATGAAGGCAATTTAATAAATGCCATGGAAAAGGAAACCCATGGAGTTTGGGGAGCTCATAAAAAGGGACATCTAGACTATTTTTCTAGGGTTAGAGGTGGAATGATTTGAGAAGACCTCCCAGCTGTCATGTCATTTAATGTGCATAATTATGAACAGGTTGTTTACACATCTATCAGCTCACTCAAGAATAATAAAAAGCTGGTTGGGTTTAAATCTTAACTGGAATGTTGAACAAATTATTAATCTTGGTATGCTTCTTTACACATCACATCATAGATTAGTTGTAAGAATAAAATAAAATATAAATATATCTATATCTGGTTCTTAAGATATACTTGCTATTTAGTTCTTTCTTTTTGTATAAATTGGTTTCAAAATAGCTATCTCCTATCTCTTACCAAAATTTCTATGTGAAGCACATGGGTCAAGATTACAGTAGAGTCCCCAAAGGGATAATATTTCATATCGGGATATATGGATACATCTGTATATACACACATTAATATTACACATATGCACACACGTGCTTAGTTGCTCAGTCATGTCTGACTCTGCAACCCTGTGGACTTAGTCCGCCAAGCTCCTCTGTCCGTGGGATTCTCCAGGCAAGAATACTGGAGTGGGTTGCCATGCCCTCTAGATATATACACATACATACATATATTTATGTGTATATGGAAAATATTTAAATTAAGAAGAGGAAGAAATGCTGAGGTAGGTAGTCAGCAAAAGCATCTGAGAAAAGCAGGTCTCAAAACGCCTCAAGGTTAACTCATCCAATATCAAACTATAAGTGCCTCTGAAACTTGCTCTTCCAGCATTTTCCACCTGTTTGTGACAACACTCTCCAGCCACTGTCAAGTCAAACATAGGAGTCATCCTTTAGATCTCATTTATGCCCTCACACCCACCACCAAGGCCTGATGCCTTGATATTTAGGCATGTCCTAAATATTTAGGGATATCCTAAATATTTCCAATAACCACTCCCTCTTAAATTCCTCCTTCACAATGTAACCTAGTCACATGGACCTCGGGATTGGACACAGTGTTTGGTATCCAGTATGCTTACCAATGTTGCTTTAGAAAATCAGAGAAAAAATGCTGTGTAACTTTTAGTCAGTATATATTTAGGTAAATAACACAAATTGTGACAAAGAGATCAAGAGTCTTCTCCAACACCACAGTTCAAAAGCATCAGTTCTTAGTGCTCAGCCTTCTTTATAGTCCAACTCTCATATCCATACATGACTACTGGAAAAACCATAGCTTTGACTATATGGACCTTTTTCGGAAAGTGATGTCTCTGTTTTTTAATATGCTGTGATTTAGGGTCAAACTTGAAAAGTAAGAAGCATTAGTTGATGAAACCAGCGCATCTGGGCTCCAAGGCCATGCTCCTCCTCAAGAAGGAGAAGCATAGTTTCTACTAAAGAATTCAAGTAGTAAAGGCTGGAAATGCAAATGGATTTCAAACCACAGTACTTCAATAAATAAGTGTTGTCATCTCACATGGAAGGGGGTACAAGGGGACATAACACAGTCATAAGAGAGGACGAGTCTCTGCAAAGGAATGGGGAGAGAGGAGTCTGGGTGTGGCAGGCAGACCCCAGTGGCTTCACAGTGTTCCTCAAGTTGCTCTTATCAACAATTAGGCAAAGCAGAAAGCAGCCAGCAGACGTAAATTTGGTGGAAATATTAGTAGAATCTGACCACTTTTCAACACCTCTACTACCACCGTCCCCCTCAAAGTCACTATCTCCTTGAGCCTGGACTCAGCGTTAGCCACGCACAGGCTTGAGGGCTCTCACCTTCCTGCCCTACGGCCCATCCTCAAAGCTAGCACCAAAGGGATGCTCACCTCTTTCACACCGTGTTATGCCTCTATTCAAACCCTCCCCAGGCTGCCTGTCTCACTCTAAGCAAAAAAAAACTCCAGTCCTTATGATGGCTTCTGTGGCTGTATCTGTCCTGGCCCCACTTTGACTCCATCTCCTACTGGTTTCCCCCTCCATTCTCTTGGCATCAGCCACACTGGCCTCCTTATGCTTTCTCAATCCTCCTGCCTTGGCCCTAGTGTCAGTCACCTTCTCTACACCCCACCATATCTGCTGGAGAGAGCCACTCTTTTCCCTCCTTCAAATTCATGATTGAATCTCAGCTAGTCAATGAGACTTCCCATCAGCACCCAGATTTAGGTTCTGCTGCTTCCTCCCCCAACCCATCTTTGGCACTTTCAAATCCCTTATCTCATGGCATGTTTCACTCTCCAAATGTTACTTTATTTATTGCTTTGTTGACTGTCTCCCTCCATCCCAGCCCTTGGGAATATGGAACTCTGTGGGGTTGGGGATTTTTGTTTTCTTCACTGATGTGTACGATGCCTGGCATTTAGTAGGTGCTCAAAAAGTATCAATATTGAATAGCGAATGAAGGCAAATCAGGAAGCTTTTCCAAAATCAGCAAAGTTAACACAGAAGATAGTAAGGCAATGCTTTAAGGCATTACCATGCATCCTTGAGCTGTGAAGCTAGCTTCAAGAAGAGTTACTACTATTCATTCATGTATTTAATAAATATTTGATGAGGGCCTGCTCTATGCCAAGTACTGTTCTCAGTACTGGGATGTAACAGTTGGCCAAAAAAAAAAAAAAAAAAATAGCCTCAAGAAGTTTGAATTCTAATGGGTAAGACAGAAAATTAAAATAAACAGGCAAAATACTTAGAAAATTAGATGGTGGTAAGTGCTAAGCAGATAAAGCAGGCAAGAGGTTAAAATGATTAACATGCTTCCTAAGAACCAAAATGATAGTATNGAAAAAAAAAAAAAAAAAAAAAATAGCCTCAAGAAGTTTGAATTCTAATGGGTAAGACAGACAATTAAAATAAACAGGCAAAATACTTAGAAAATTAGATGGTGGTAAGTGCTAAGCAGATAAAGCAGGCAAGAGGTTAAAATGATTAACATGCTTCCTAAGAACCAAAATGATAGTATACAATAATAGAACAGTTTAGAGAAGTATTGGGCAGTGTTGAAAATCCCGTGGTAGTGAAAAAGTTACACTTTCCCTGTGTTTTGGTTTTACTGGAGGCAGTGTTTAGGTGTGTCATGTGCCTCTCACAAAGTCACCAAGTGGCTGTTGTGTTGGCTTCGCAGCAGACTCTTGCTTCTGACCCACAGAGAGTGCTGTCCTCCCTGTGGGCAGATGGGGTGCTCCCAGGGCAGGTGCAGTAAGCAGGACCTCGCGCATTGATAGCCAAGTCACCTCACAAGCTGACTTCCACTACCTCGGCCACTCCTGTGGCATTTCACACTCAGAGTGAAGTTATACATGGCTTTATCTGCAAGGGCATCATTTGGTTCCAGGCTCGTGCCTACAGATGACAGTTTCCTTAGGCTCCCTTGAAGGAAACAATAAATGCTACAAATAGAAAATCAGTTGTGGGAGCTCTGGGCTCCAGCCCATTCTCTTCTCTTCCTAAGCTACTCGCTGGCCAAGTCCCCATCCTCTTAGTTCCAGAATTCACTAAGATTCCTGATTAAAGACTTTCTTGCCCCCAACGAAAGGAAACAGAAGTGATGAGCCTCAGTTCCTGGAGGAAGTGTCTAAGAGCTGTGTCCACCTGCGCTCTTTCTCTACTGCAGTGAACCCTGGACACCACGGTGAGAGGGACACTGCCGAAGACGACGAAGACTCATTAGGCAGAGCCTCGGAACAACCACGATACAATTACCTGTGGACATGTAGTATAAGCAAAAGATGACCTTGTGTTTTTCGCTGTGCTCTTTTAAATATTTTTTTTTGGTGTGGCTCATTTCAAAAATCTTTATTGTATTTCTTGCAATATTACTTCTGTTTCATGTTTCTTGGATTTTGGCCACGGGCCACATGGGATCTTAGCTTCACCGCCAGGGATCGAACACACACCCTCCATCTTGGAAGACAAAATATTAACCACTGAACTTCCAGGTAAGTCCCTGACCTTGCATTTTAAGCTACCAAGATCTTAGAGTTGTTTGTTACCATAGCACGACATAGGTTCATCCTAAATAAAGCCAAAACAAATCCTTTTGTGAGCACCTGGCAATCTTTCCTCCCCACCTTAGGGAGAATAGCACTAAGGAATCCAGTGTGTCTAAGGAGAGATTCCAACATTTTTTAAAATGAGAGAATTTATCCAGATACATGAAAGAGTCAAAGTGCCTGGTATCTATCTTGGGCCTCTGATCCTAGAGAAGGTTACTTTGAAGGGCAGTATAGAAACATGCCCCTGAAATATCTTCTGATACATCCCAAGAGAATTTATTTCAAGTTTTTCCAGAAAGTGGGAGGTTAACATAAAAGTTTAATTAAAAAAATAGGTGTAAAAAAAATAGGTGTAACAATGGAAACTCTCTGAGTAAAGGAGAAGGCAATGAAAACAGAAGAATCTTACTGGAGCACCTTTTGTTGCTTCAGCAGTTCTTAAAATGATCATAGAAGCAAGAACAATGACTGGGAGACCAAGAGGCCCCACAGCTATAGGAGGAATGATGGTGCTCATGTGTATGGCAGTGACATCTTAGGAAATGAGCTGCAGGGTGGGTGTCAGCGGTTAACACCTTCTATGGCTGGAGCAGAGATTAAACCCAGAGCCTATGTGAAAGTGAAAGTGAAGTCACTCAGTCCTGTTCGACTGTTTGCGACCCGGTGGACTGTAGCCTACAAGACTCCTCTGTCCATGGGATTTTCCAGGCAATAGTACTGGAGTGGATTGCCATTTCCTTCTCCAGGGGATCTTCCCAACCCAGGGATTGAACCTGGGTCTCCCACATTGTAGACAGACGCTTTACCATCTGAGCCACCAGGGAAGTCCCAGAGCCTATAGCAGATCTTTATTTGGTTCAAGAAGAGCTGATGAGCTATACCAGGATGTTGCTTAAAGGGAAGGAGGGAGGGGGCCTTACAGGAAATTTCAATATGGAGGCTCAGACTCAAAATAGGATCTTATTGTCACAGTGATTGCTACACAGATTTTGACAGTCTTCCCATAGACTGGACTTGGAATTAAGAGTTCATGGGAAAAAGGATAAATGTTTATAGAACCATCCAGACGGATCTAGAATCTGTTGCAATAAGCTGGCACATAAGTTTAAATGAAGCAATGCATTCACTGCATCTTAACGAAATTAGGGATACATTGAGTCTTAAATCACCACCTTTAATGACAGCTACTCGGAAGCCAAACCCATCTGCCCCCAAACAGGAGATATCAACAGTAGTAAAATGGCATACAAATTGAAGCCATGGGATGCCATGCCAAAAAAACATTATACGTCTTTTATTTTCACAATATACTCTTTGAGGTTTATATAATAGTGAAAATTATGGAAAAACACGGAAATTATCATCCAAATACTGAGCAGGCACTACAGACAACTCTAGGCTTCACAATCCCATCAGCCTGTAAGTCCCTTCAGGGTAGAAATGGGTACAATGTCTAGAATAGTCATTCTAGGAATTGTCTGTGTGCTATGGCTCCCATCACAGCTCACAGGCAGCAGCCTGAATCTGCTTCACTTTAATCAGAAAAGGTAGATGGAATGGAGCCCACTTGGTTCATGGCTGCCAGGCCTCTGCGTCTCCCTCCCACAGACACGTGTGCAGGAAACCTGGCAGCTCCTTTCTCCCTTCCTGTCATTCTCACTAGGCTGAGGAGGAGGCAGATGCAGGAGTGGTGGGGGAAGCGAAGGCTGCCAGAGCACTTGCCACATTCAGACGTGCCAGTACAGGCCCCCTACCCAGTGCCCAGTGCTCCTCAGGAACTCTTTCTGGGGTCAAGACTGAGAAATGGGGCTGAGCACCTGAGCAAAGTGTCCCAAAGGACAGGCAGGCCTTAACAACTGGGGCTTTCTTTGAAACAACAAATAAACGAGATGATTTTACACACTAATTAAATCCTCTTATCTTTGAAAGAGACAATTGGGAGTTAGGCAACATTCTGTACTCAACACAGAAAATCTGCCTGAAAGAGTTCAGAGAACCAGTGAAGAGTTAGGTGAAGAAGGAGTGAGAGGAGCAAATGGGAAAAATAAATTTTAACCACTAATGATCTTTTCCAGTGTCCCCAGTGGAAAGAATCTGAGTGGGGGACAGTGACACAGGCCCAGACGGGCAGCTTTAATTGGGAAGACAACAGACAAACTTGGGATCATGGTCTGCTTCCATTACTAATAAATGTCCCAAGTGCTCCCAGCACAAACTGTCAAAACAAATCTAGCTTTACTTTGACTTTTGTTGATAGGTGTTAACACTCCACTCAACCAGACAAGTTGTGAGGCTGCTATATCAATGTAACCTCCTCTCTCCCGACGATCAAAAATGTCAGGAAAAATCTAGAGCAGAATCCTCAACTTTAAAAACACACACTCCAAACAGAGTGAGGATTACAGCCCCTCAAGTTAAATGACACAAGGCAAGCTAGATGTGCAGTTAAAAGTTCTCACCTAGAGCTACAGAACTGCCTTCTTTATTTATTCCTATACTTCTTATATGGATGGATGAAGCTTGATATAATGGCTAACAAGACATATATGTTGTACACTTACAGAGTCTACAAAACGGCAGAAAGACAATAATCATATGACGAGCTGACATATCCTCTGATAATAGGTTTCTAGGACAGCCTAAAATCATAAGCCATAGCAGGATTATCCAATATAGACAAAAGTAGAAACAACCCAAACATCAACTGATGAATCAATAAACAGAATGTGGTATATCCATACAAAGGAATATTATGCAGCCACAAAAGGAGCGAAACATTAACACATACTACAAGATGGGTGGCCATTGAAAACATTATGCCAAAGAAATCACATATTGTATTATTCACTTTAAATATATAATGCCCATAATAGGTCAATCCAGCCAGACTAAAGCAAATTAGTGTTTACTGGAGGCTGGAGGATGGGAGGAATGAAAAATAACTGCTAATGGGTTCAAAATTTCTTTAGGGGATAAAAGTGCTCACAAATTAGAGGATGAAGGGCTGCACAAACTTAAAAATGTACTGAAAACCACTGACCTGTACACTTTAAGGGGTTTCCCAGGTGGCTCAGTGGTGTAGAATCCACTGGCATTTGCAGGAGATGCAGGAGGCAGTTTCATTTCCTGTGTTGGGAAGATCCCCTGGAGGAGAAAATGGCAACACACTCCTGCATTCCATGGACAGAGGAGCCTAGCAGGCTACATATAGTCCATGGGATACAACAAGTCAAACACTACTGAGCAAAGGGTGAATTTTATGATATGAGAATTCTATCCCCATTTAAAAAATAGTTAAAGGAGAAAAAGCCGATAGCCTTTTGTGAAGAAACACTAGCCTGATATACAGAATCAATGTTTCTTGTGCGGGTATGTGTGAAGTAGGAGGAAGAGCTTTGGTTTCAAGATAAGGACCATTATTTTGCTTCTCTCATGGCTATTTTGCTGGCCATGGCTTCCTAACCTAAAAATTAGGGCTCCTTAAATGTTGCTCAGAAATGTAGAAATAACATGTATAAAATCATCTGTTGTAAAGTTGATTATCAATCAACAATTAACCGAGGATATTACAAAATTTACATATTGAGATTCACAACTAAGATGAGACTTCTCTATTGCTCTAGACTACCAAAATAGCATCCAGATATGTGGTATCCAGTGGGATGTGCTTGTCAGTCACTCAGGCATGTCTGACTCTTTGCAACCCCATGGAGACTGTAGCTCGCAAGGCTCCTCTGTCCGTGGAATTCTCCAGGCAAGAATACTGGGTTGGTTGTCTTTCCCTTCTCCAGGGGATCTTCCTGACCCAGGGCCTCACACATTGCAGGCAGACTCTTTACCATCTGAACCACCAGGGAAGCCCCATCTGTGGCATGATTACATCAAACCAAAAAAAAAAAAAAAAAAGCAGAACCATGATAGCAGCACTACATGTATAGAACCTATTAAGGACTACTACTTCCTCACCATAAAAATTAAATGTCATTTCCTAATTTATGAGTATCTGTGCATCCTGGAAACACCTTAACTTTATACCATAGTGATTTAAAGTCTCCTATATTTCCTCCTACATTTTGGAGATTCTATGCTTGGGCAAATTAATTAGCTGAGAAGCACAACTACATGAAAACTCTAAAGATGCTTCCTATTGGAAAGACACTGATCAATTTAAATCAAGGCCCCTGATGTATCTTAATTGAATAGATAGATGATAAATTTTGATTAAAGTGTAGAACATTTAATTAGGAAAAAGATGTTTATACTCTACCAGTTTCCATTGCTTGCCACAAAGTGATGGGACTGGATGCCATGATCTTAGTTTTTTAATGTTGAGCTTTAAGCCAACTTTTTCACTCTCTTTCACTTTCATGAAGAGGCTCTTTAGTTCATCTTCGATTTCTGCCATAAGGGTAGTGTCATCTGCATATCTGAGGTTATTGATATTTCTCCCAGCAATCTTGATTCCAGCTTGTGCTTCACTCAGCCTCGCATTTTGCAAGATGTATTCTGCATATAAGTTAAATAAGCAGGGTGACAACATACAGCCTTGATGTATTCCTTTCCCGATGTGGAACCAGTCTGTTGTTCCATGGCCAGTTCTAACTGTTGCTTCTTGAATTGCATACAGATTTCTCAAGATGCAGGTGAGGTGGTCTGGTTTCCATCTCTTTAAGAAGTTTCCTGATTTTACGTTATATGTAAAAACCCAAGTTGAGATGGTAACTTCATCTGAGACCTCTTTATAGCAAATGTACTCATCACAGGGCAGAGTGCAATTCTAGGTCTTTAGTGGGAGCATGGTAAATACTTATTGCAATGAAAAAGCATTACATAACAGAGTAGCTTCCAACCAAAAAACTGAAATGTTTGTTATATGAATTGTTCTTTCCTCTTAAGGAAGAGACATCCAAAGCCCCCTGTCATCTGGTTCTTGCCTCTCTCCTCAACATCACCTCTTCCACTTGCACTACTACATACTAGCGTACAGTCGCACTCAACACTGTCTCCATTTCACAGTCTATAGTCAAAGTAATATTTGGAATGCTGTAAATATGTCATGTCCTTTCTTGCTTCTGTGCCCCTAATGATGCTGTTTCCTTGCTTTCGTCTTCCTTCCCATTTCTCTACGAGGTTAAATCTTACATGTCACCTGTGGTTCAGCTCCAGTGTAGTCTACTCTAGGAATTCTCCTGATCTCCCCAGAGCTGCTCTTCAGTGAGACTGAGGGGCCCCACATAATCCTTATTATCTTATAACCTGTCTCAGTGTGTTATAATTGTCAGCTTACTTATATGCCTTCCATCCTAGACTGTGGACCTATGGCTTTCATATTCCTAATACAGTATCAGACGCTGAATAAATATTAACTGACTTCAAGAATAAATGGGTGGATGAATAAATAAATCCATAGTTTAGTCCTAATGGTATTCAGCAATTCATTGCAACGATTTTGATTATTGCCAACTTCTGAAGTTTCCTTAATTTTAATACTTAAAGTCAAATAATTACATTTGATGAGAAAGACCATTAGTCTCATTTAAATAAAACTCAGCATTATTAGCACACGTAATTTATAACAAAGTTAATCCAACTCATACTTAATGATATGAATAATTGTTATCATGGCATAAGTTCACTGGGCATAAAGTCAGACAGTTAATACAAACAAATGTAAGTAATGTTGCTTTTATTTAAGCCAAGTAAGTAATTCTCCTAAACCACTGAGGGAAAAGAAACTGGGCAAAGAAGGAGGCTACTCTGCCTGATTCCTTAATCGGGAGCTGAAGTGGTTTGTGAAGCAGGAGCATCCAACATCCTTCACTTTCAGGAGCTAAGGCCCACAAAAATGTCATTATTAGCTATTTGCTGGTTCACTCATTAATGCTATAACAGTTGCCTAAAGCAACAATGGGAAGATGTTGGCAATTGCTTTAAATGTTTTTCCTCAATCAGTCTCTCAAATGGGCTTTATTTTTGAAGCTCAAAAGCTTTGAGCTTTGAAGCTGCTTTTTGTAGCTGAGTGCCTGAATAGGATTCCGTGGTTCAAGAAAGAAAATGTGACACATACATACAATGGAATATCGCTCAGCCAAAAAAGGAATGAAAGTATGTCATTTGCAGAGATGTGGATGGAACTAGAGACTATCACACAGAGTGAAGTAAGTCAGAAAGAGAAAAACAAGTATCATACATTAACTCATATGTGTGGAATCTAGAAAAATGATATGGATGAACTTATTTGCAAAACAGAAATAGAGAAAGATGTAGAGAAAAAATGTATGGACATCAAGAGGGGAAAGGGGAGAATGAAATGGGAGATTTGGATTGACATATATCTACTTCTATGTATAAAACAGATAGCTAATGAGAACCTGCTGTGCACAGGGAACTCAACTCAATGCTCTTTGGTGATCTAAATGGGAAGGAGATCCAAAAACTAAGATCATGGCATCTGGTCCCATCACTTCATGGCAAATAGATGGGGCGACAATGGAAACAGTGGCTGACTTTATTTTCTTGGGCGCCAAAATCACTGCAGACGGTGACTGCAACCATGAAATTAAAAGATGCTTGCTCCTTGCAAGAAAAGCTATGACCAACCTAGACAGCATGTTAAAAAGCAGTGACATTACTTTGCCGATCAAGGTCCATCTAGTCAAAGTATGGTTTTTCCAGTAGTCATGTATGAATGTGAGAGTTGGACCATAAAGAAGGTTGAATGCTTGAGAATTGATGCTTTTGAACTGTGATGTTGGAGAAGACTCTTGAGAGTCCCTTCGACTGCAAGGAGATCAAACCAGTCAGTCCTAAAGGAAATCAATCCAGAATATTCATTGGAAGGACTGATGTTGAAGCTTTAATACTTTGGCCACCTGATACAAAGAGCTAACTCATTAGAAGAGACTCTGATGCTGGGAAAGATTGAAGGCAGGAGGAGAAGGGGATGACAAAGGACAAGATGGCTGGAGGGCATCACTGACTCAATGGACATGAGTTTGAGCAAGCTCTGGCAGATGTTGAAGGCCAGGGAAGCCTGGTGTGCTGCAGTTCATGGGGTAGCAAAGAGTCAGACATAACTGAATGACTGAACAACAAACAGCAATAACTGATTCACTTGGCTATACAGCAGAAACTAACATCACATTGTATAGCAATGATACTTCAACAAAAATGAAAAAAAAATGAGACAGTAGAGTCATTCCAGCATCATCAAGAATTGGATAGGGATTTGGCTTGTTTGATCTATACAGAAGGAAATAAACCTCTTGGCCCGGGAATTCTAGAGCAGTTAAGTAATGGAAATCATGTATTGAAAGAAGACCTTAAACTGTCCATGTAAAAAAAAAAAACAGGAATCATGAGAAAAAACAAAGGACCATTTTGCTCTGTCCTGACTCTCCTTTGTTCCCTCACAGATGTACACTGTACTCATAAACTGGTTTCAATTCCATGCATCGCTCATTAATTACAATCTCAAAAGTTAGCTATTACTGTGGAGAATCTGCAGTGCAGAATGTGCTGAGTTATACTCTTGGTACCAGCTGCCTCCCAGAAAGTGTAAAAAGTCTTATCTGATCCCAGAGATTCATTTGGATCAAAAGAAATTAAGAGTGTAGAAGTTGGGGTTTTTGTACAGTTCATTCAGTTCTTAAAGTGTGAAAGAGAGAAACTTAAAAGTAGAGAGAAAAGGAGAGTAAAGAGGGAGAAGGTAAGAAAAAACCTGAACACTTCCCTTCTGTATTTAGGTTTCACAAACAAAGTGCCAATCCATAATTGTGTAGACAGAATTCATTGCTTGGAAAACATAAAAATACTCGTGTCACCTTCTGAAATATGTTGGTCATTAAAAGGAATCAAACCAATGCATTTACTCTCTGTCCAATAATACCTGTACTTCAAGTTAGGTATAGATAACGATCATTTTTTCATATTTCAAGTTGATTTCAACTTCAACAAGATTTTTTGTTGAAATATGAGTTTAATAATTATGATTTGATGTGAATGAGATTCTTTTCAACATATTTACTGCAATTTTTGCATTTTTTCCATTAACATGAGACAGTCATATTTAGGTTGTTTAAATTATTCTTAAATTGGCTTTATTGCAGACTTAGTATGTGAGGTACAATTTGAACTCCCACACATCTTAATTCAGAGATCCAATTAAATTATTTTGATATTCCAAAATTCTTAGCTCCCACTCATTTTTCTCATTCCAACAGTTAATCTCTTATTTATAACTACTTTGTCAGAGAGGAAGTCAGGTCAATTAAATAAGGCACCAGAAGTGTAGTTAAATGAATCTGTTCTGCTCCCAACTGATAATCTACTTTGCACTTGGGCTCATCATATCACCAATGCATCTGTGTGTTTGTGTCCTTATTTGATAAACAGAAAAAAAAAAAAAAAAGAAAAAGATTGGTATCAGTGATTCCCTTGGATCACAAGCAAGATACCTGATAAAAATCTTATTAGACTGGGAACTCCTTGAGGGTCACAGTCATTCTTAAACACTGAATACTAGTGTTCTAGCACTGGAATGCTAAAATGCATTACCATTTAGTGTTCATTTATTCTCCCCATGTATACTATCTGATCCAATATTCCAGAGGACAGAATAGAGTTGACTAATTTGTTTGGTTTCCTTGGCTTGCTTTTTAAGATAAGCACATGTAAAGTTTGGCTTCCCAAGTGGCTCAGTGGTAAAGAATCCTCCTGCCAGTTCAGGAGATGTGGGAAGATGCCCTGGAGAAGGAAATGGCAACGCATACCAGTATTCTTGCCTGGAAAATCCCATGGACAGAGGAGCCTAGTGGGCTGCGGCTAGCTCATGGGGTCACAAAAGAGTCAGACGTGATGAAAGGATTAAACAACAAAAACAGCAAGTCTGTAAAGCTCTCTAGAGTGAGGCACTGATGCAAGTTAGTCTTGCATAGTGGTTCTGATGTAAATGATGCTCAATTAGGCACAGACAATGGTGACAGTTGTTTTGCAAACAGCAACAACATGCTAAGTCAACTGAACAACAGAGAAGACTGATACACTGGTCAATAGGTGCTCCCAGAATATATGCTAGATTTTACATTTTCCTGTTGGAACTTCACTCTTCAAATTTGTATATTAAAAGTTTCAAGAAATCTTGTGTGTAAAGAGTCATGCTAAACTCTGTTTTACTCCTAATATTTTAAATTTATTGAAGTACAACAACTTTTTACAAGAAATGTAAGGAACATCCTAAGGAACTTTGGACAAGCTTATCATAAAGCATATTGTTGAAGATTGACTATACCATTGACAATTTGTGCATTTTCTGATAGCTTGAGACGAGTAATGCACATTTTAAATGTCTTTTCCCCCTAAAAAGGGAAAAAAATTTATTTTGCAAATTTTAGTAATAAAATTTTTACAAAATTGCAAATAAGGAATAACTAGTAATCACCAAAATAACACAAAAAACCATACTACGGATTTTGATCTATATCCAGTGAGAGTATCTACATGTGTTTGTGTGTATACACACTCATTACTCTGGCAAAGAATAGAAAATTTCCATCAGAAACCTATAGCAGATATAGCAGATATATATACACACACATACAGGTGTATATATATATAAGGGTAAATCATTCTCTTTTAAAAGGATACACAAAACATATTCCCTGCCATTACAGATACTACTGGAAACTAAACTGTAAGAAAAAGATACATAATAAAGTTTGGTAGACAAAGAGAACTATCACTTCTGATAGATGATCGTTATTTATGAATATCAATAAAGCAGCTGGCAAATTATTTTAAAAATTAGATAATTAAGCAAAGAGGCCATATTATGATCAATATATAAAAATCAATGACTTTGATAATAATTGGAAAATGTAGAAAAACAAACAGTGGAAACAAGAATTATAAAATATTAGGAAAAATAAATGTTCAAATAATTATGTAGAAGATGAAGCTTTATTAAATAACACAAAATAAAACTTGATTACTGGAATATTTCATGCCTGGGAAGGAAGATGCAATACTGTAAAGCTGTCAATTTTTCACAAATTAATCTTTAAATTCAGATAAATTAAAATGGACATCTCAATATGATTTTTCAGGTATAGTTACATACCCATTCTAAATTTAATATGAAAGATCAGATTTTTAAGAATAGACAAGTTTTGAAAAAATCATCAAAAAGGTAATGATTTCTTGTCAAATATGAAGTCACGGCATGTAACTATTGTAATCAGAATATTGTCATTTGGGTTCTAAGTTAAAAATAATGAAGTAAAGACCAAAGCCCAACCTCTGACTATATGGGAAAATATATTTAAAATATATTCAAAACCTTTAATATTATGCAATTTAACATTTTAAACTGGTGGGGGAAAAATTATGGAAATAATTGGCTACACATGAGGGTAAAGCAAGATTTTTTCACCTTACAAAATTCATAAAAGCTAGTTTCAAATAGATTACAAACATAAATGTGGAGAAATATGAAATAAATAGTGAAGAATGTCTTAAAACCCTTAGGATGTGATAAGCCTTTCTAAATCAAACACAAAGAGATGAAAAAGCTAACAAATTTGGCAATTTCAAAAGTAAAATTTTCGAAAATGATGACACTACAAAGGTATTAAAAACAAGTAATTTACTTGAAGAAATATTTGCATCTTATAAAACAGGAAAGGACTAGTAATAATGCTAAGGTATAAATAACCTTCAATAAAAATAAACTAATAGATTTCTAGAGCAAAGGAAAAAGCAAGTAATTCACAGAAGATGATATGCAAATAGCCTATATATATTAAAAAAATAGATGCAACACAAAAATTAACTTGTTAGGACAAAATTTAACACCCATTTATGATTTAAAAAAAAAAAAAACCAACTCTCCAGAAAGTGGGCACAGAGGGAACCTATATCAACAACAGATAGTTCAGTTGCTCAGTCATATCCGACTCTTTGCAACCCCTCATATATAACCCACAAAAATTCATCCTCAATCATGAAAAACTGAAAGCATTTCCTTTATGATCAGGAAGAAGACAAGGATGTATACTCTCACCACTATTATTCAGCATAGTTTTGGAAGCAATGAGACAAGAGAAAGTGATAAAAGGAATCCAAACTGGAAAAGAAGTAAAACTGTCACCATTTGCAGATGACATGATACTATACATAGATAATCCTAAAAATGCTACCAGAAAACTACTAGAAATTAATAGACTTAGTAAAGTTGCAGGATATAAAATTAACACACAGAAATCTCTTGCATTTCTATACACTAACAATGAAAGATCAGAAAGAGAAATCAAAGAAAATTCTACTTACCACTGCCACAAAAAGAATAAAATACTATAAATAAATCTACCAAAGGAGGCAAAAAAACTTGTACTCAGAAAACAATAAGATATTGATAAAAGAAATCAAAGATAACACAGATGGAGAGATATACCATGTTATTGGACTGGAACAAATCAGTATTGTCTACGTGATTGTATTTCCCAAAGCCATCTATAGATTCAGTACAATCCCTATCAAATCACCAATGGCATTTTTTTCACAGAATTAGAACAGAAATTTTTACAACTTGTATGGAAACACAAAAGACTCCAAACAGCCAAAGCAATCTTGAAAAAGAAAAAGAGTTGGAGGAATCAGGCTCCCTGACATCAGACTATACTACCAAGATATGGTAATAAAGTGTATGAAACTGGCAAAAAACCAAAAATATAGATTAATAGAACAGGATAGAAAGTTCAGAGATAAGCCCACTCACCTATCATCATCTAATTCATGACAAAGAAGGCAAGAATATACAATGTGGAAAAGAAAGTATCGTCTATAAATGGTGCTGGGAAAACTGCACAGCTACATGTAAAAGAATCAGTTCTAATGAGGTGGATGAAACTGGAGCCTATTATACAGAGTGAGGTAAGACAGAAAGAAAAACACCAATACACTATACCAATGCATATATATGGAATTTAGAAAGATGATAACGATAACCCTGTATGTGAGAGAACAAAAGAGACACAGATGTATAGAACAGTCTTTTGGACTCTGAGGGAGAGGGAGAGGGTGGGGTGATTTGGGAGAACGGCACTGAAACATTTATAATATCATGTAAGAAATGAATTGCCAGTCAAGATTCGATGCAGTATACAGGATGCTTGGGGCTGGTGCACTGGGATGAACCAGAGGGATGCTATGGGGAGGGAGGTGGGAGGGGGGTTCAGGATGGGGAACACGTGTACACCTGTGGTGGATTCATGTTCATGTATGGCAATACAAATACAATATAAAAAAAAATTCCATATTACAGATATTGGATTTGTAAATGTCTACTTCTCGGGGGGGAAAAAAAAAAGAATAAAATTAGAACACTCCCTAACACTATATACAAAAATAAATTCAAAATTTATTAAAGATATAAATGTAAGGCCAGGCACTATAAAACACTAGAGGAAAACATAGGCAGAATACACTTTGATATAAATTGCAGCAAGATCTTTGGGTCCACCTCTTAGAGTAATGGAAATAAAAACAAAAATAAATAAATGGGATCTATCTAATTAAATTCAACTGTGCTCTTGGGAGAGCACAGTTGAATCCCTAGCTGCAAAAGGAAATAAAAATAGTGCTGTTGTGAGGCCAGGGGCGGAGGCTGGGAGGAGCAACCCCACATCCAAGGAGTGGTGGCTGCATGGGCCCAGGAGGCCTGAGAGGAGCTATTCCATATTCAAGGTCAGGAGGGGCTGTGGTGAGGAGATACCCCTTGTCCGAGGTAAGGAGCAGTGGCTGCGCTTTGCGGGAGCAGCCATGAAGAGATGCCCCACGTTCAAGGTAAGAGAAACCCAAGTAAGACAGTAGGTGCTGCAAGAGGGCATCAGAGGGTAGACACATTGAAACTATAATCACAGAAAACTAGTCAATCTACTCACACTAGGACCACAGCCTTGTCTAACTCAATGAAACTAAATGCCTGCAGGGCAACTCAAGATGGGCAGGCCACTGTGGAGAGGTCTGACAGAATGTGGTCCACTGGAGAAGGGAATGGCAAACCACTTCAGTATTCTTGCCTTGAAAACCCCATGAACAGTATGAAAAGGCCAAAGGATAGGATACTGAAAGAGGAACTCCCCAGGTCAGTAGGTGCCCAATATGCTACTGGAGATCAGTNCCTTCACTATCCCAGAGCTGCATTATGGGTTTTTTGATCCCCAGAATTCCAAAGCTTCATTGTCTTCTCTTACAAAATGGAGAGAATGCTGTTGGTTAATTTTGGTGGAACTTAGCAATGTGATCTTTCATCTCAATGTCCTATGCAAATTTTACCAATGTATACTTTAGGCTTTTACACTACAGCCCCTCACTTCCTTTTCCAACATAGTGTTGCTTAAAATAGATTTGTCGAAATAATTTATTTCAGTTTATCATCTCTTCCTCCATAAAAACGTTAAGTGTATCCAAGGTCTGTTATCACTTCAGTTTTATAAGTTCAATAAAAATATATGTGTGTATTTTGTTCCTGAAAATTATATATCTATATAATTCATATAATTTTATATTATATATATACACAAAATTTATATATATATACACATGTATATATAAAATCTAAAAATAGCTATGCTAAAACCTTTTCTAGTGTTTTGACATAAAATTGTATCAGGTCTCAGCATTTCATTCTGTTCCTAGTGACATCAAGCCTTCTCTGACACCTTTTCTCTGATACAATTTTTCAAATACTTCATTTTGCATGTGTGCCCTAGTAAAGACAGGGTATATCACATCAAGTGGTCATGTGGGATTGCCAGTCATGTCCTGGATTCAGTCAAGCTAACATGTAATAAAGTCAGATGAGCCCAGCAGAAACCCAGTGTAAAAATGCAAATGGACATTTTTAATGGAGAGCGTTAGAATCAGGCATGTCTAAAGATCACAGTAAGCTATATGAGGAGATATACCAGATCCCCATGATACCAATCCATGTTGCCCTGACTCCTATCAGCTTACACCCAAGCTCATGAGAAACAGCTGCTAGAGTATCAGAGTACTTGGGTGTAAGCTGATAGGAGTCAGGGCAACATGGATTGGTACCATGGTTTTAGGCTGGGCCCCCCAAATGCAGAGTCTAAAACAGGTTCACGTAATATGTTACTGAAGAGCCCTCATGAGAAAGAGAGTGAAAATGCATCGTGGAGCAAGGATTGGTCAAGTCAACGTGTGGTTGCATGATGGAAACATTTTATTACTACTTTGCCTTCTCACATAAAGTTGATTTGAAAAAAGACATTGAAAGTAAATCCTCCCAGTGGGCATAGCTTTGGGTTGTGTAAATGATCATCCACTTTGTGTAGTGAAAGTTGTAACATGAAGTAAGATTATGCCAGAATTTATAAGCTGGAGAATGGCTTAGCTAATTGCATGGAGTTTCGACAACTAGGAGTGAGAGATGTTTGAGAAGCAAGTTTAGGAAAGAAACTTGTGGTTTAATCTATGCAAGTGGACCCAGAATGTGAGAATCATGTAATTCCTTCCAGAAACTATCTGCTGCTAAAGAGTTTCTAAGTGGGCACAATGACCTAGTCAGTATATTTCAGCCAGTTTCAGTTCTTGGCCATCAAAGCTTAGAAAGGCAGCAGATGATGACCAAAATGAGGGCAAACTTTGTAGCAAGAACATGGTACCCTGTTGGGATTTGTCTTGATACTTCCACTGCAGAATGTCCAAATCACATGCAGTGAAGTTCAGTGTCATGCTTGAAATATAGTACTACCTTTAAAAAGAGAGTCATTTGGCAGTAAGCTGACTGCATCAGACCCCTTTCACTCTGGAAAGGACTGACCTGAATTCTGCCTGACCAGGATTGACCATTTTGGTGATTTGTCATTTTTTGTCTGCTATGCCCCAGGAGCCCCACTCAGGGCTCATAATGTGAAATATGCTGATACAGGAGATTATATAGCATTTTGTTGGACTGAGGCATGGTTATATGACAAAGAAGTACAGCCAATGGTAGATACATTATTGTGGGATTTGTAGATCTTATCACATACCAAACTATCCTGATAAAGTAGGAGAGACTAAATCTTTGAAGTCAGAGCTAAGACACTAGCTTAAGGATGACAGTCAGTGAAAATGGAGTTGTATTTGCAGGATGCAGTACAAATCTTAAACCCATGGCCACTGTATGGTGATGTGTGTCCAATAGGTAGGCTGAATGGGTTTAAGAACCAATATGTTATAATGGTATTGACCTTGGTTACCACATCACTTTTAGTGTTCTGTTTGTGGGGTTTGTATTTCTTGTCCTCATAAGACTCATCATCTAAAATCCCAAGTCCAGGGCAGACATTTCCAGCAGGTTCCTGTAGGCTATCCCTGCCCCTTCATCTGATTTAAGTTCCTTGCTAGAGTAGATCAGCAAGCAAGGGTCATTCACCTTATTATCAAGGAAAGGCAGGCTGCCACATAATGAGGGGGAAGAGGAATGGTTAGAACTCTGGTGATCTTTTTGTATCTATTGATATTCCCAAACTTAACTGAAACCAGAAGTGGAGAAGAACAACCAAGCCCTGATAAGAGTATCATAAAAAGTGGATTTAATCTCCTTGAACTTGATGTGGATCATGCATTATGAAAGCCAACAGGACCCTCAGAAATGCTAGTCAAAGGAGAGGACAGTCTAGAATGAATTTGGGGGGAGAGAGACAATGTGTCACTATTATCCCCATACCAAATATAACATTGAGAATTGTAGTTTGCCCCACAATTTGTCCCACTACTGTATGTTTTCTCAGAAATTGTGACCAAACAAAATCCAAAAAGTAGTTGTGCCTAGCTGTAGTATATTTAGTGTTCACGTAAGCAGGTGTGTGTCTTATGAAGTATGAACTAGAAATAAATTATGTTGATAACCTAGCTTCCATTTTCCAGCTAGTCATGCCACTCTCTTGCTCAGAGGCTGACTTTCTAAGGCTCAGAATTCTCTGATCTTCCAGAGAATAGTGTCAATTACTCATTCCTTGAGGATGCAGTTCTTGTTCAATGACTGACTCATTCAAGATGTAGAGTTCCTCTGGGTACAGACTGAAGTTAAATCTGACTGTGGCTACATCCTTCCTCAGCTGCTCTCCTTGCTCTACGATGCATTTTCACTCCCTTTCTCATGAGGGCTGTTCAGTAACATATTACGTGAACACTCTGCATTTGGGGGGCCCAGCCTAAAACCATGGAGAAACATTATTTCCATATCAATATCCTTGAGGCATTTACACACTACTGGTGTGTGAGAAATTTCTACAACTATTTGTAGGGTAAAATTGTTCAAATCTGTTTCTTTAATCCAGACATTTTATTTCTGAGTAAATGTCCTGCATAAATAATCATGCAAAACTTAAAAATATATATATATATAAATCATTATCATAACATTTTTTTAATTTTTATTTTTTTAATTCTTAAAAAATTTAATTTTTTTTATTTTTTANTGAACACTCTGCATTTGGGGGGCCCAGCCTAAAACCATGGAGAAACATTATTTCCATATCAATATCCTTGAGGCATTTACACACTACTGGTGTGTGAGAAATTTCTACAACTATTTGTAGGGTAAAATTGTTCAAATCTGTTTCTTTAATCCAGACATTTTATTTCTGAGTAAATGTCCTGCATAAATAATCATGCAAAACTTAAAAATATATATATATATAAAAATCATTATCATAACATTTTTTTAATTTTTATTTTTTTTAATTCTTAAAAAATTTAATTTTTTTTAATTCTTAAAAATTTTTTTTAATTTTTTAAAAATTGTTTTTTCAAAAGAAAAAATGCTGAATGTGTATCAATATGGGAAAAGGTTTAATAATTCATAATGTATCCCTACATTCAGTGATATAGTATTAAGTAAATTCCTTTGCTCTTACATAGAAATATGCTCAATGTATGATGGGAGTAAATTAAATAGCTTAAGTGCATGTACTTTTGTGTTGGCAAAACAATTCTTTTGTAGGTTCTGCCTCTTAGTTACTGCCTGATAGTGAAAAAAGTACTTAACCTTTGTAAACCTACATTTCATTTCCTTCATTTTTAAAATTATCGTTTAACGGGATATCACAGGCAAAGTATTTAACACATAATTGTCAATATAAGTTACCTCTTATTTTATTATTATTATGTGCTAAGTGAAAATGTTAAGTAGGAGAGCACTGATTCATTGAATGTATTTAGAGATTGGTATAGCACTTGTTGGAGAAGGCAATGGCACCCCACTCCAGTACTCTTGCCTAGAAAATCCCATGGACGGAGGAGCCTGGTAGGCTGCAGTCCATGGGGTTGCTAAGAGTCGGACACGACTGAGCGACTTCACTTTCACTTCTCACTTTCATGCATTGGAGAAGGAAATGGCAACCCACTCCAGTGTTCTTGCCCGGAGAATCCCAGGGATGAGGGAGCCTGGTGGGCTACCGTCTATGGGGTCACACAGAGTCGGACACGACTGAAGCGACTTAGCAGCAGCAGTAGCAGCATAGCACTCGTTCATGTAGTTTAGATAGAAGTTAAAGCATGGGCATGTAGCCAGGGCATAAATCCGTAGACTTCATGCCTTGTTGCATCACTAACTTTTGTAAAACCTTGGAGAATTTCTTAAAATCTCTAAACTCAAATTTCATTGTCAGCAAAATGGATATATTAACCGTACCTTCTTTGGGGAATTACTACCCTAAAAGGCTTAAATGAAAGAAAAGCCATAATAGCTAATGCTTACAGAATGGCATCTTCTAAATGCCTTACTTGTATTTTTATCATAGTTTCACTGTAGCCCTAGAAACTAAACATTGTTATTTTCCCTGTTTTATACATGAGAAAATTAAAGCACAAAATAGTTAAATAATATGCAAAGACTCGTGGAGCTAGGGCAAGCAATTCAGAATTTGAATTTAATCTATCCAGTTTCATAGTCTGGGACCAAAGCCACTTTGATAAAATGTGAACCCTAAAAAAATATTAAAGGCTCAACAAATGATATATATCATGTTTGTATGAAGAATGTATGTATACACATCCATAGAAAAGGCAGAGGAACCAGAGATCAAATTGCCAACTTCTACTGAATCACAGAAAAAACTAGAGAATTCCAGAAAAAACATTTGCTTCATTGAATACATTAAAGCCTTTGACTGTATGGATCACAGAAAACTGTGGAAAATTCTTAAAGATATGGGAATACCAGACCACCTTACTTGGCTTCTGCAAATCTTGTATGCAGGTCAAGAAGCAACAGTTACAACTGGACATGGAATGACAGACTGGTTCCAAATTGGGAAAGAAGTACGTCAAGGCTGTATTGTGTTACCCAGCTTATTTAACTTATATGCAGAGTACATTATGTGAAATGCCAGACTGGATGTAGCACAAGCTGGAATCAAAATTGCTGGGAGAAAAATCAATAACTTCAGATATGCAGATGACATATGGATATCTGCCACCCTTACGGCAGAAAGTGAAGAGGAAGTAAAGAGCCACTTGCTGAAAGAGAAAGAGGAGAGTGAAAAAGCTGTCTTAAACTCAACATTCAAAAAATGAATAGC
This sequence comes from Neotragus moschatus, assembly GCA_006410615.1. Taxonomy (NCBI): domain Eukaryota; kingdom Metazoa; phylum Chordata; class Mammalia; order Artiodactyla; family Bovidae; genus Neotragus; species Neotragus moschatus. The sequence continues at coordinate 460,859 of SJYA01001182.1, forward strand.
ATCTGGCCCCACCACTTCATGGCAAATAGATGGGGAAACAATGGAAACAGTAACAGACTTTATTTTCTTGGGATCCAAAATTATTGCAGATGGTGACCATACCCATGAAATTAAAAGACACTTACTCCTTAGAAGAAAAACAATGACCAACCTAGACAGAATATTAAAAAGCAGAGACATTATTTTGCTGACAAAGGTCCATATAGTCAAAGCTAAAGGAGTACGTAAAGGCTGTATATTGTCCCCTTGCTTATTTAACTTATATGCAAAGTACATCATGAGAAATACTGGACTGGAAGAAACATAAGCTGGAATCAAAATTGCCAGGAGAAGTATCAATAACCTCAGATATGCAGAAGACACCACTCTTATGGCAGAAAGTGAAGAGGAACTAAAAAGCCTCTTGATGAAAGTGAAAGAGGAGAGTGAAAAAGTTGGCTTAAAGCTCAACATTCAGAAAATGAAGATCATGGCATCTGGTTTCATCACTTCATGGGAAATAGATGGGGAAACAGTGGAAACAGTGTCAGACTTTATTTTTGAGGGCTGCAAAATCAGTGCAGATGATGATTGAAGCCAGGAAATTAAAAGACGCTTACTCCTTGCAAGAAAAGTTATGACCAACCTAGATAGCATATTCAAAAGCAGAGACATTACTTTGCCGACTAAGGTCCGTCTAGTCAAGGCTATAGTTTTTCCAGCAGTCATGTATGGATGTGAGAGTTGGACTGTGAAGAAGGCTGAGTGCCGAAGAATTGATGCTTTTGAACTGTGGTGTTGGAGAAGACTCTTGCNGGGGAAACAGTGGAAACAGTGTCAGACTTTATTTTTGAGGGCTGCAAAATCAGTGCAGATGATGATTGAAGCCAGGAAATTAAAAGACGCTTACTCCTTGCAAGAAAAGTTATGACCAACCTAGATAGCATATTCAAAAGCAGAGACATTACTTTGCCGACTAAGGTCCGTCTAGTCAAGGCTATAGTTTTTCCAGCAGTCATGTATGGATGTGAGAGTTGGACTGTGAAGAAGGCTGAGTGCCGAAGAATTGATGCTTTTGAACTGTGGTGTTGGAGAAGACTCTTGCGAGGCCCTTGGACTGCAAGGAGATCCAACCAGTCCATTCTGAAGGATATCAACCTTGGGATTTCTCTGGAAGGACTGATGCTAAAGCTGAAACTCCAGTACTTTGGCCACTTCATGCAAAGAGTTGACTCATTGGAAAAGACTCTAATGCTGGGAGGGATTGGGGGCAGGAGGAGGAGGAGACGACTGAGGATGAGATGGCTGGATGGCATCACTGACTGGATGGACACGAGTCTGAGTGAACTGCGGGAGTTGGTGATGGACAGGGAGGCCTGGTGTGCTGCGATTCATGGGGTCGCAAAGAGTCGGACATGACTGAGTGACTGAACAGAACTGAACTGAACTGAACTGATGGTCTTTCCATTAGTCATGAGTGGATATGAGACTTGGACCATACATAAGAAAAGCTGAGTGCCAAATAGTTGATGCTTTTGAACTGAGGTGTTGAAAAAGACTCTTGACAGTCCCTTGGACTGCAAGGAGAGTTAACCAGTCAACCCTAAAGTCTTAAGTATTCATTGGAAGGACTGATGATGAAGCTGAAGCTCCAATATTTTAGCCATTTGATGCGAAGAGCTGACTCATTAGAAAAGACTCTGATGCTGGGGAAGATGGAAGGCAGGGGGAGAAGGGGATAAAAGAGGATGAAATGGTTGGATGGCATCACTGACTCTACGGACATGAGTTTGAGCAAGCTCTAGCAGTTCCTGATGCCTGGCGTGCTGCAGTCCATGGGTCACAAAGAGTCAGACACCACTGAGCAACTGAACTGATATACATGTATACATGTGGTATGTTTGGTTATTTATGGTAAAATATATGGAAGTAACACTTGTTTTTATGGTTATGTCTGGGAATGTGTTTCACAGTGATCAGAGGAGGATGTTCATTTTCTGGTCAAAACACTTTGCTTTTTAATACAATGATCTAGATTCCCCCTCGAAAATCTTTACATTAAATATTTGAACTGTAAGGAAAAACATAATTTCAAAAATCAAGAAAATTACTTTAGTTAAATCCTAAAAATAGATTCAATTATGACAAATTAAAATTAGTACACTTAGTAATAAGAAACTAATTAAAATGAAAAGTTCAGTAGGATGGGTAGATAGGAACATTAGAAACATAAATTTATATGTTTATAATGGAGACATATTTTTATAATGGAGAAGGCAATGGCACCCCACTCCAGTACTCTTGCCTGGAAAATCCCATTGATGGAGGAGCCTGGTAGGCTGCAGTCCATCGGGTCGCTGGACACGACTGAGCGACTTCCCTTTCACGTTTCACTTTCATGCATTGGAGAAGGAAATGGCAACCCACTCCAGTGTTCTTGCCTGGAGAGTTCCAGGGATGGGGGAGCCTGGTGGGCTGCTGTCTATGGGGTCTCACAGAGTCGGACATGACTGAAGTGAGTTAGCAGCAGCACACATTTATAAACATAAATATATATACATTTTCTAATCATAGTTCACTAGAGATAGAATGCATTTTTTATGTTGGAACAAAATTTAGGGGATAGAGAATCACTGGCATTCTCAACTAGCATGTTCATTGCCCAGCTGAAGCTGTGGGATCATTCACTATCTCCAGCTGGGTACACTCCTTCAAGGACTCCAACTGAGATTAATAGTGATGGACAGCTTCTCCTGTGCCCTCATTCTAACCTCCTTCAAAGACATACTGACTTTTGAGTTCCACATAAAGTGAAAAGGTATAATTGACTTGAAATATTCATTTAGTTACCAGAAAAAAGAATTGGAAGTTCTCTTTTTGAATTCCAAGCCAGATTATTTTTAAATTACTAGTCCTAAAACACATTTTATAAGGNAGTTGGTGATGGACAGGGAGGCCTGGTGTGCTGCGATTCATGGAGTCGCAAAGAGTCAGACAGGACTGAATGACTGAATTGGACTGAACTGAATTAAATGAAAAGTTTTGCATAGCAAAGAAACCATAAACGAAACAGAAAGACAACACACAGAATGAGAAGAAATATTTGCAAACAAATCAACTGACTAAATTTGGATTAAATGCCAGAATATATAACAGCTCATGCAGCTCAGTATTAAAAACAAACAAATAGACAAAAAAACCCCAACCCAATCAAAAAATGGATAAAGATCTAAACAGACATTTCTCCAAAGATGACATGTAGATGGCAAAATAGCACGTGAAAAGATGCTTAATATCACTAATTAGTAGAGAAATGCAAATCAGAACTACAATGATATATCACCTGACACTGGTCAGAATAGCCATTATTTAAAAATCTACAAACAATAGATGCTGGAGAGGGTATAGAGGACAGGGAAGACCCCCTACACTGTTAATGGGAATGTAAATGGGTACAGCCAATATGGAGACCAGTATGGAGGTTCCTTAAACTAAAAATAAAGCTGCTGCTGCTGCTAAGTCGCTTCAGTCGTATCCGACTCTGTGTGATCCCATAGACCGCAGCCCACCAGGCTCCCCCATCCCTGGGATTCTCCAGGCAAGAACAACGGAGTGGGTTGCCATTTCCTTCTCCAATGCATGAAAGTGAAAAGTAAAAGTCAAGTCGCTACCATATGACCAATCGCATACTTGGGCTTATACCCAGAGAAAACCGTAATTTGAAAAGGTACATGCATTGCAATTCCCCATGGCACCATTTACAATAGTCAGGACATGGAAGCAACCTAAATGTCCACCAACAGAGGAATGGATAAAGATGATGTGGTACATACATACAGTGGAATANAAAAGTCAAGTCGCTACCATATGACCAATCGCATACTTGGGCTTATACCCAGAGAAAACCGTAATTTGAAAAGGTACATGCATTGCAATTCCCCATGGCACCATTTACAATAGTCAGGACATGGAAGCAACCTAAATGTCCACCAACAGAGGAATGGATAAAGATGATGTGGTACATACATACAGTGGAATATCACTCAGCCATAAAAAGAACAAAAATGGCATTTGCAGCAACATGGATGGACCCAGCGATTATCAGATTGAATGAAGTAAGTCAGACAGAGAAAGATGCATACCTATGGTGTCACTTATATGAGGAATTTAAAATATGACACAAATTACCTTATGAATATTTACAGAACAGAAATACACTAATCGACATAGAAAACAATCTTATGGTTACCAAAGGGGAAAAGAGGAGGGATACATTAGTTTAATTATAATAGGTACACACTACTATATATAAAATAAACAAGGACCAACTGAGTAAGACAAGGACTATATTTGATATTTTTAATAGCCTATAATGAAAAAGAATCTGAAAAAGAATATCTGTATATACACATACACCTGAATCACTTTGCTATACACTTGAAACTAACACAACTGGGTAAAACAACTGTACTTCATATATATGTTGGAATATCACTCAGTCATTAAAATGAAAGAAATAATGCCATTGCAGCAACATAGATGGACCTAGAGATTGCCGTACTGAGTGAAGTAAGTCGGACAGAGAAAGACAAATATCATGCATCCCTTATACGCAAATCTAAAAAGAAATGATACGAACAAATATTTACAAAACAGAAACAGACTCACAGACTTAGAGAATGAACTTATGGTTACCAAGGGGAAGGGTGGAGAGAAGGGATAGTTAGAGAGTTTGAGATGGACCTGTACACACTGCAAGATTTAAAATGGATAACCAACAAGGACTTAACATATGGCACATGGAACCCTGCTCAGTGTTACGTGGCAGCCCAGAGGGTAGGGGAGTTTGGGGGAGAATGGTTACATGTATATGTGTGACTGAATCCTTTGCTGTCCACCTCAGACTTTCACAACATAGTTAATCAGCTCTGCTCCAATATAAAATAAAAGTTAAAAACCAAACAAAAACACAAACAAAACTATATTTCAATAAAAAAAAAAACAAACATTGTTCTGATGATATCATGATCCTGTGGACTAAATTATGTCCAAAGCTAGTGTACTTCTGGGCTTTTCTGTTAGGTGAGGTGATGAATTTTCTTGATTGACAAAAAAAAAAAGAAATTAAAAAATCTGAGCATGCCTCTAACAAGTAAAGCCCAGGCCCAGATGGCTTCACTGGTGAATCTATCAAGTATTGGAAGAATTCATGATGATTCTTCATAAACATTTTCAAAACAGAGAAAATGATAGAATACATCTTAACCCATTCTATGAGGTCAGCATTATCCCAGTTTCAAATCAGGCTTTAATTTTAAAGACATCACAAGTTAAAGAGATACTTGTCTAATTTTCTTAGGAATTAGTTGCAAAAATCCTCAATGAAATACTAGCAAACTGAGTCTAGCAAAATACATAGAGGATTATAAATCATGATCAAATGACACTAATCTCAGGAATGCAAGGTATAACATTTACACCCAAAGAAAAAAACCAATGTAATATGCCCTATTCACCCATGTAATCATCTCAATAGATGACACGGAAAAAATATTTGGTAAAACATATTTTTCATTATAAAACATTTGCATTATAAGTAGAAAAGCACTTCTCCAATGTAATAAAGAGCATCTACAAAAAAAAATTCCACAAACAAGATATTTAAGAAAAAGACAAGGATATTTGGTTGCACCCCTTACCTTCAAATATTTTGTTGTTTAGTCACTAAGTCACGACTGAGTCTTTTGTGACTTCATGGACCGTAGCCCATCAGGCTCCTCTTTCTGTGGGATTTCTAAGGCAAGAATACTGAGGTGGGTTGCCATTTGTTTCTCCAGGGGATCACCCCAACCCAGGAATCAAACCCATGTCTCCTGCATTGGCAGGCTGATTCTTTGCCACCTAGCTACCTGGGAAGTTGTAAAATATTTTAGTTAGAGCAATTAAAGTAAAGTGAAGTTGCTCAGTCATGTCCGACTCTTTGCGACCCCATGGACTGTAGCCTACCAGGTTCTGAGGAGCCTCTTAGTCCATGGAATTTTCCAGGCGAGGGTACTAGAGTGGGTTGCCATTTCCTTTTGCAGGGGATCTTCCCAATCCAGGGATTGAACCTGGGTCTCCTGCACTGCAGGCAGGCACTTTACTGTCTGAGCCACCAGGGAAGCAATTAAGTAAGAGCAAAATCCAGATTGGAGATGGAACTAGCAAAGTTATCATTTGCAGATAATATGATTTGGTATATAGAAAATTCTAAGTCTCTAAGTCACTAAAAATCTTTCAGAACTAATATATTCAGCAAGTTTTTTTAAAAAAGTCGATATACAAAAATCAGTTATATTTCTAGACACTTGCAATAAAAATCTGAAAATTAAATTGAGAAGAGTATCCACTTACAATAGACTCAAAAAATAATTAAGTATTTAGGAATTCATTTAACAAAATAAGTACAAAACATATTCTGAAAACTAAAAAAAATATTAAAAGAAAGTTAAGTTCTGTATAGAGATTAAAGATCTCAGCTTCATGGACTAGAAGGCAATGTTTTTCAGATGGCACATTCCCTAGATCTTTTGATGTATGGAATTAACACAATCCTTGTCTAAACACCAACTGACTTCTTTAGAGAAATTGGTAAGTTGATCCTAAAACTCATATGGATGAATCATCCAAAAAATCCTGAAAAAAACAAAAAGAAAAACAAAAAAAAAAAAACAAAGTTGAGAATAAAAAAAAGATAGCCATGTAGGAAGATTCGGAACTCACCTCCTCTCACAGACACACCAGACCTACAGCTACATATGGATTATTTTCCTCTGAAAAAGACCTGAAAACCAGATGAACTGCTTTCCACAAAGGATAAAAGAACCACATTGAGACCGGCAGTAGAGATATGACTTTGGATTAAGCAATGTGCAAACAAACACATAAATGTGCAAACAAATACAGGTAAATTGCAGTGAAAATGAGTATACTACCCAAAGCAATCTACAGATTCAATGCTATTCCTATCAAGCTGCCAGTGGTATTTTTCACAGAGCTAGAACAAATAATTTCAAGATTTGTATGGAAATACAAAAAACCTTGAATAGCCAAAGCCATCTTGAGAAAGAAGAATGGAACTGAAGGAATCAACCTGCCTGACTTCAGGCTCTACTACAAAGCCACAGTCATCAAGACATTTTGGTACTGGCACAAAGACAGAAATATAGATCAATGGAACAAAATAGAAAGCCCAGAGATAAATCCACACACCTATGGACACCTTATCTTCGACAAAGGAGGCAAGAATATACAGTGGATTAAAGACAATCTCTTTAATAAGTGGTGCTGGGAAAACTGGTCAACCACTTGTAAAACAATGAAACTAGAACACTTTCTGACACCATACACAAAAATAAACTCAAAATGGATTAAAGATCTAAGCGTAAGATAATAAACAATAAAACCCCTAGAGGAGATCATAGGCAAAACACTCTCTGACATAAAT